>OY292530.1:12371484-12971484 GCA_958496365.1 Subacronicta megacephala | reverse complement strand
AAACTCTGAAACATTTCAAATAAAGGTTCTATTCTCTCATTGCGAACGTAATTGAAACTGAACTGCAGCTAAATTAGTTCTGCTGAAGGTTCCCGCATGGTGCATAGTTAAGTAGGGAACTGCAAAACTTGCAACCACGCTTAGGAACTGCAAAACTTGCGACCACGCCTAGGAACTATATATACGACCACGAGTGACCTCCCAAAACCTGGAGTCAAGTAAATTTTGAAGATTTACAATAATATAGTTTTGAGTTCGCCCTGGAAATTGTTGATTTAAGTTTCTTAAGATATTTCTTTAATTTATGCTTTTTGAAACAAAAATGAGTTTATAACAGTAGGATTCTGCTGCCACCACCACTTCATTACTTTTCTTACCACCTACGATTTTAATAAATCGAAAAGGAGTCAGGAGGAGTGGAAGGAGGGGAATAGAGACCTTTACCCTGCAAAGGGACCAAACGGGCCGATAACAAGAACACCAGTTATCTACCCTATTGTATGATGAAAATCAGTTTTTGATAACATAAGATATCGTCAAGTTCCATCCATAGTCGTGACCTGAATCTTTTAAATCATTATTTCATTTTATATTCCATAGGAAACCAGCACACCACATCTGAAATCCCGAAAGCTATTGCAAAACTACACCAACAGCTAATTAACCTCGTTTAATTATTTTAAAAGTCACTTCTTCTTTAAACTCTACTCACCTCATGTGCTAACGAGTCGTGTCGATATCGCCGTACCAAAACACGATAAAAAAACTCTTAAACATGGCCGCCGGCTCATATTTGAATAGTTCGCCGTTTTGTGGCCCCCAGCGTTCTACTACAAATATGTATTTCAAATTTCAACGCTAAACTACCCTCCGTCCGTTATGTAACCGACAGGAATTTCGCCCGAAAGTTTCCATTGCCTATAAAATTTGATGAACATTTTTTTTTAGTCCCGAAGGTTTAACTTGGTTTTAACTAGAGGGGTTGATGAAAACAGTACATTTTACTGTAAAACCTCTTTTTAATAATATTATGTAATTTGCAAAATCAGTCTTTGTTATTCAGTAATACTTTTGACCTATTTTCAGGGTAAATTTTATCTGTTTTACTGTTTCTAATTGTAGTTGTTTTTGAAAAAATCAGCAAATATTATATGAATTAATGTGGAAGAAGCAAAAGATATACGCAAGAGTCGTAACAAGTGCCGGTCTATAATTACTGCCTACCCTTGTGGGAAAAAGGCGTGAGTGTATGTATGTACAATGTATCAGTAATTATATCTTTGAATGATCTTTCAAATTAACATGATATACCATCACGTCTGTATTCCCCAAAAGGTTAGGCAGAGGTGTACTAATGTACACCCGCACTTCACCGGGTTGTTAAGGTCCCATGTAATAGGGGGTGAGCTATTGCCATTAATCGGGCACAAATCCAGCTGCGACTGGAAATTTCATAGAAAAACCCAATAACACTTTGCTGGACCTGGGTATCAAACCCAGAACCTTTAGTGTAGCAGTCGTCGGGACCACTAGACTAATGAGGCAGTCTTAATTTAAAATTAATTCTGAGGTTTATCCAGGTAGTAACTTTTGATGAGTTATATTATCTCTCTTACCTTACTCACCTCACTATCAGCTTTCGACGCTATTTAAGATGCCTTAAAAGGTAACCGAAGTGTCGTATTTGGATATCATAGCAATTACGACTAAATTATTCGAAGGCTAAAGTTCACGATACCAATTAGGCACTAATACTGGCAGGTGCCAAGTGGCCGCCTACGAACAAATAACTTGTTTGCCAGAATTTGCGTAGGTGGTATAAGGAGCCGATGCAGTGGCCCAGTGGCAGTGGCCTCGAGCTACGAGTCCGTAGGTTCAAATACAAGCAAGTCTGCACCGATATTCAATGCTTCCATGTAGAACAAAAAGAGTTATTTGAGCTGCTTGTCTTTTATTATATTTTAACATTAAATAATGCGAAATGTTCACAAAGGTTTGAATTTTCTAATGAAAGAATATTTCAAGTGAAAGAAAAAATCGATCTCAGGCAGGGTTTGAACCTACGCAATGCTTTGGTCGCATATTTAAATCCTAACTGGAATATTATAGATACATAAAACCTGCTCACTACAAAAAGTATTTCACCCGCTTTGCCCCGCTCCTAAGGATCGTAACACTATAAAATTTGTCTAATCCTTATATAAATCCTTCTTTAAAATTTGGCTATCAAATTCAAAACATTCTTTCGGACTACTAGTTCCACAGAATAGCGAGTTCAAACAAACAAACAAAAAAACTCTTCAGGTTTATCTTATTTGTATAGATTAGTTTAATTCAGGCCCCCAATACTGATCAGGAAAAATCAAGTGGGGACGAAGATTAAACCAATACTTTACAGTTACCGACACGCGAAGCAACGTAGGTCTGTGTTAGAAAGTTGCGAGTTTACAAGATACGCAGGCTGTGCCGACCTTGGCATCAATTCGTATACACAGACTAGAAAATAATACATTTAGAGTAAAGCTGAAGCTTTATCCTTATTTATGAAAGGAAATAAAATTAACTTCTTAGGAAAAAATAAGAAACCGATGTCAAGCATTTTGCAATGTATCTTCGAAATGGTCAGATCAATCTTTTTTATGGGACCAACTAGGAAATGTATTTTAACAGGAAATAAAGAACAACGAAATTGGGTCACGATTCGCAAAGATATCATCATAAATTAAATACTTAATAACGTTTGTTCAGCATCAGCAAATAATCTCCATGAATTCCGTGTTCATCTCAAGAATTGATGCAGAAAAACCACGCAAGCAATGACCACCCGCAAATCAAAATGTTCCAAGTTAAGCACGTGCACTTTACTTCCGCGTCCCACTGCCCCACTCCCCCCACTTCCGTACCTACGTGCACAATGTGCCGTCAGCACGGACAGCACGTGTAATATCAACATAACACAATCGGCGCGCGCGCACGATATCACAACACCTGGCCGCTAATTGTCACGTCTTGATAATGTATTCATTCAGTCGTAGTATGTTTATTAATAACCACTTTAATTAAATTCATATTGCAATACTTTCTCGGAGATCTGTCCTGTCTATCGTATACTAAGCTAGATTGATGGTCACCAGAGTCATGGAAAACTACACTAGCAGATTTCATTATCCTCGCCCTAGGTACAAAATAGAATGCACTGTGGTTTTCTTGTACATAACGAGTCTGACTTAACTCTCAACCTTCCTTGGGCAGCAAGTAGATGGATGAAAATGACCACATCTGAAATTAAGGGTTGTTTGTTGACACAGCGGAGCAGAATTCTTGCGGATAATGTATGCGAAAATATGTATTACTCAATACTAATACAATTCTTTATTGCATTCCATAATGTAATGCACGTAATATTTAATACAGATGTAAGGCTTAAAAGTAGAATCAATTATGGACCCTGTCGGGCACAGCACAGTTTATGTAGGAGAGAGGAGGAAGAACACTGATTTGATTATATTCAAATTAAATATTTATTTATTTTTAGTAGGCTAGGTGACTCTAGAATATTAGTAATAATTTTTAACAACTCATACATATATATATTCTACATTATATGTAAACAGTATTCAAATGTTCGGCTTTTTTCCAATCACATTCACATGTAATTCCAACTCTGCAGCTGACAACCCATAAAATTACATTCATCCGTTGAAATACCTACAAAAAAAAAACAAACAAAATTCCATTTCATACAAAAACACAATGTAACTGGAATCCAGAAAACGCACACACAAGACAATAATTTTAATATTTTCAATAGCTGCCGTACCGAACTGGGTTCCGGGAATTATTTTCCAATATTTATATCAACGAGTTTTTATTCCGTGGAACACGCTCGACGTTATGCGCTCCTAGTATTTTCCAATTTCATAAAAGCGATGTCTGGCAGAGCTTTAGGATTGTAGTATACCTACTGTACTCAGAGTACAAAGCTGTGCTAGGCTAGCTATGATTTTTGATGCTATGATTTCTCGGATGGGAAAAATAATAATATTATTATATTGTTCATTCTAATTATATGGAGTGTAAGGTGCACCGATAACTTCCCCACCGACATGACAGCGCCGTATCAGAACGTATTTTTTTTTATATTAATTTATTTATCAGAAACAACAAACAGATCTACAATTTCTATTATTTAGGAACTTATCACATTTAGAAGATTTTACGATTGTACATCCAAATACGTTATACGTGCAAATGTAACAGTATATGCTCACAAAAGATTACAACATTTTTCGATAGTTCAATTTTATGATTTCGTTATAAATTGTTGAAGTTTGACGTAGTCACCATTCGAAATTTTTACTAAAATACTACTTATATTGGAATAAGGTATAATTTGACCATGTTAAATTAGCACAAAGAAATGAATTTTCTAATTAAAGAAAATTTCTAGTGAAAGAAAAATTCGATCTCAGGCAGGGTTTGAACCTGCGTCTCTCTGGTTAAGTACACCAGACGCTTTGCCAACTTAGCTACCGAGACCACTGCCTGTGATGTCGAATTTCTCTTCCACCTTCTACGTCTTGAGGCGACGTCGGCACCATCTATTGAAGACATTACTATGTCTTTCAACCAACACGACTGCCTTTACAGGTAGTTCAATGTCGAACGATGTTGCCTTACCGTATTATGCTTATTTTTTATTATTTTTTAGCATTAAATATTGCGAAATTTTCACAAAGAAATGAATTTTCTAATTAAATAAAATTTCTAGTGAAAGAAAAATTCGATCTCAGGCAGGGTTTGAACCTGCGTGTGATGTCGAATTCCTCTTCCACCTTCTACGTCTTGAGGCGACGTCGGCACCATCTATTGAAGACATTACTATGTCTTTCAACCAACACGTTGAAACGACATTGAACTACCTGTAAAGGCAGTCGTGTTGGTTGAAAGACATAGTAATGTCTTCAATAGATGGTGCCGACGTCGCCTCAAGACGTAGAAGGTGGAAGAGAAATTCGACATCACGCAGGTTCAAACCCTGCCTGAGATCGAATTTTTCT
The DNA here is from genome assembly GCA_958496365.1 of Subacronicta megacephala. Taxonomy (NCBI): domain Eukaryota; kingdom Metazoa; phylum Arthropoda; class Insecta; order Lepidoptera; family Noctuidae; genus Subacronicta; species Subacronicta megacephala. Next base: position 12,966,424 of record OY292530.1, on the reverse strand, counting down.
TTCACTAGAAATTTTCTTTAATTAGAAAATTCATTTCTTTGTGAAAATTTCGCAATATTTAATGCTAAAAAATAATAAAAAATAAGCATGTTAAATTAGCACAATTGGCCTACTGTTAATACAATTTTTCGACTAATTGTAACAAAGATATTTTCATAAGAACAGTGTCAGTTCTGATAATATAATTATTAACTTATTCTTTGTACTACCAAGTCCCAACGGCAGTTGTAGTACTGTTACTATTATTTACATATTCCAGCGATTTGTAAATTGTACAAATTGAGCATAAAAATCTGACTTGATATAAAGCTTGCTACTTGTCAATGGCTAAATATTATAACATAGCATACCATCACGCCTGTATACCCCGAAGGGTTAGGCTGAGGTGTAATGTAGGTACACTAATGTACACCTACGCTTTGCCGGAATGTTTAGGTCCCGTGTAATTGGGGGCGAGCCTATTGCAATTTATTAGGCACAAAACCAGATTCCGAGCTGCTACAGAGAATTTCATAGAAAATCTCAATAACACTTTGCTCGACCTGGGAATCTAACCCAGGACCTCTAGCGTAGCTGTCGCGCTTGGGACCTAGACTAACGAGGCAGTCAAATATTATACTTGGGTCTGGAAACACTATAAAAATGGAAGTTTACGATACTTCAAAAGACAATCACGCTCGATGAAGAGTTAACCCTTCGACGTATAAAGGCATGACAGAATTTTATGTTTCATGTTATGTACTACCAAAGTTACACGAAATTTTCTTGGTTCAAATAGGGAGCGAATCTAATTTTAATTGGCTTATGGTCGGATAGTCAAACTTATTTAACCTATGGTAATATACCTACATGATTAGAGTGCATAAACACTGAGTTACTAAGTCATAGGTCAATTAGAAGCTTATCATAAATTATGCAAACTAATTTAATAATCACATAGGTACGTACTTGAAACAATGCAAGTGCTTAATTAATATTCATGTTACATTAATCATTATTATTGTTGTATACAATACGTGTGTGGTTTGTAAGCTTACAGGAAATTTCCTTAGGACCAAAGGTAAGAGGTTTTTTAAAGCTTACTCGCATATTGCTAGTATTCTTGTGAACCCCTCGTGGTAAGTTGAGTACTTTTATTACGAATGGGTTCACGTCGGTAGTGCAATGGGTGGGTTTTGAACTGGCAACCACATGATCGAAGTCCGACCCTAGGCGTTAGGCTACCGTCGCCGTCCATTCCTTAGTAATTAGGTACTTGCTAAAGAACGGGTCGCGAGATCGATTCGAATATCAAGCAAATTCACTGCGTCATCAGTCAAGTGGTTCCAAACACTACTGCTCCGCTAGAAGATCTAAGTTCGATTCCCGGGTCAAGCAGTTTTATTGGATTTTTCTATGAAATTCTCAGTAACACCTCGGAGTTTGTGTCCGGTTAATGGCAATAGGCTCGCCCCCTATTACATGGGACTTAAATATACCGGCGAATTGTGGGTGTATATTAGTGCACCTCTACCTTACCTTTCGGGGAAAACAGGCGTGAAAGATGATGGTACCAAGGAAATTCCAGCTTCCCCGAAATTCAGCACTATCCCTTTAGTATAGTCTTGGAAGTTCTGCCTATTCCCTGTCTAAATAGGCATTCAATATGTAAATGGTATCCACTAAAAGATAAAATAAACCAAACTGCGTTTACAAGTAGAGTAATATAGAAATAATCCACAGATTTGTTACTATGTGTATGTCAATGTTAATGTGTAAGGAAATGTATGTAAATGTGACATTTTGGATAATGTCTGGGAAATGTATGTACCTCTTTATTCTTAAAGTTTATTATGTAAGTGACGCCGGCTCTAGTGAGACGATCATTTTCTTAAATATCCTTGGCCTTTATAAAAAAAACATACCATTAAGCCTGTAGGTATTCCTCGAAAGGTTGGCAGAGATGTCTAATGTACACCCACAGTTCGTCGGTATGTTTAGGTCCCATGTAATAGGGGGCGAGCCTATTGTCATTAACCGGGCACAAATTCAAACGTCGAGTTTTTTTATTTTTTTATTGTATAACTCGGCAAACGAGCAGGCGAGCTACCTGATGGTAAGAAGTCATCGCCGCCCATGGACATCTGCAAAACCAAAGGAGTTGCAGATGCGTTGCTGAGCCTATTTAAGGAAACGGGAGGGGAAGGAGAAAAGAAGAAGGAAATGGACTGAGGGAGAAATTGGGCCTCCGGCGCTCCACACTCACCGTACGAAACGCAACAGTATGCATACTGCTACTTGACGTCGATATTCTGTTGGAGGGTAGTACTTCCCCGGTCGTGCGACCCATTCATGCTGGTATGTAGACATGCCAACAGGCACTACTACTACTAATTGTTGCTACTGAGAATTTCATAGAAAAACCCAGTAACACGTTACTCGAACTAGGAATCGAACCCAAGACCTCTACGGTAGCAGTCGCGATTAGGATCACTAGACTAATGAAGCAATTAAGTTATAACAAGACAAGTGTCATTAATAACATAATAATATTTGCATAAAACATTCTGTAAGCGTTAATGCTTTAGGCACACTATGAAAATTATTGAAAATGTCAATGATTTCATAGTTTTCGTGAATCATTTGTCATTATTCCTCCGTCTAGATCTAGCTATATAATTTACATAACCGTTTCGTAATTTCGGTTGTAGAAACCTATATTTTATGGGAAATATTCAAATTTCCCGAATTATGTCCATTTCCGACAACATAGGCATATAGTACAAACAATCTAACAATTATTTTGTTATACCTCTTGCCAATACCAATGTCCTTGCCTGATTTATCAACTATATTCTTGCTGTTTTATCACTCCTTGTCACAATACAATAAAGTTTAAACTCGAGCAGCTTACACGCATTCGATAACATTGCAATTGCGTACTTTCACAAAGCTTAAATGCAGTAGCTTTAACTCTTAAATCGTGGTGTTAGGGTTGAAATTGGATTGTATAATGAATGTTTATGTTTGTTTTTATAGTTGGTAACCATGAACCGAAGGGCGAAGAATCATACATTAACATTTAGGACCTATTTATGTTTAATGATGAAATTGAACGCATAGAGAAATATTGTAACTGTTTTTCCAAAGCTTAAAAAGTAAGACAACATACTTGTACTATGTCTTATCTCGAACCTATAAATGGGGGTATATGGGGTCCAGTGAACGCTGTTTCACAGCCTGTCATGGTCGTGGCTATTGTCACGAATCCCATATCCAGGGCAGGTTTTTCTAAGGCGCTACTTTTTAGGTAGACGACTCTATTATTGAGTTTTTCTGTGTGGGTAGAACATCGCCAAATATTCTGCTGTTATTCATCATTCATCATTAATTCATTCATAGTAACATTTTAGTTTAACATACAAAATAAATAATTATACAATTATAGATCATCAATACATACCCTGCCGCGTCCCCTAGTGGCAGAAGACTCACTCTATAAACAAAGGGTATTAGTGTTCCCACCGCTGGGATATAGGCCTCTTTTCGGTGCCAGGGAATGGGCTGTAATTCACCACGTGGCCCCAGTGCGGGTTGGTAGACGTAACATGTCTTCGAATTTTTGGTTCTAAGAGTTTCTTCACGATGTTTTCCTTCACCGTTCTGGGAACAGTCGCGATGAAATAATTTACACATAGTAAAGCGTCTATCGGGGTTCGAATCTACGATCTAAAATTTGTAAGTCACGGCCGTTAACACCACTCTAAAAAAATCGACTATGTTTTTGCAAATGAAAAGGTACCTTGAATTGTTGTTGCAGCATTGCTCCCCTCACGCAAACAGAACCGTCAAACTAAACCTGACAAATCATAATTTACAACAGCCACTAACCATGTATTCAGCCGCCAACCGTAATGATAACACCGCATCATAAATTGTACAGTATGTAACAATAAAAATGTAAACACAACCAGATCCCTACAATTAGATAATGTGGCATTGGAACTCGTGGAGTTACGAGCGTGAAGTGATAATGTGGAGGAATTAAAGTTTATGGGGCAACAGCTGCTTTGTGGCAAATTGTATACACCTTAAAAAAACGTGCCTGCAGTTATTACAAAAAAACAATCTTCTATATATGTTGTATTTTTTTTTCTTACCTAGTCATAGTTAGGTAGGTCATATTCTAATACCACGCATGACCAACCTTGTTCATTCTAGTAAGTTAAAACTTATGTTAATGTGTCTCCTGTAAAATGCTGAAACAAAATTTTAAATACTTACTTTTCTAGTGATGTTTGGAGCTAATAATTTTTGTATCGTTTTTTGTTATACCTTCCTGTATTTTCTTTATTTCAAGTATCGTATTAACAAGCGCAGGTTTCATAAAATATCTCAATCATAAACAATATAATTATTATAGAGTTCAAATTATGTACTTTTATTTTGTTATTTAAAACATGCTTTTTTTAAATACAATAATCTAATTTGCCTTTTTATTTAATCTTAACCCTTAATTCTGATGCCCGTTACTTTGCGCATATAACATACAAGACACCTTTACAATTACAGTGCCTTCACAAAAGCTGTTACGCGTAAAAGTCGAATAAATTCAACTTTTTCGAATAATTTTTATTTATTTTTTTGAATAATTTCGACTTTTTCCAAATACAGCCATGTCGTAAAGTTTGCAGCGCACAATGTAGAGGTTACACTGACATGGATTAATCTCATGTTTTGAAAGCTTATGGCAAAGAGTAAAAAATATATTTGCTGTAGAGTCGATGCAAACATCGAATGTTTCGACTGAGATGAGCTTTGCAATATTTTTAAGGAAATTATCTCTTTTTGTGCCTATAATTATGTAATCTAATATGTTGCTAATTTAAGAAACTTGTTTGAGTATAAAAAGAAACAAAATATAAAAAATACTAGTGAAGGACTATTACATTTTTTAAAAAATAAAAGCTTACTAGCAGTGTGGGTCGCACATTACTAGTAATCTTGTTAACCCCTCGTACTAAGGTAAATACTTGTATTACGAGTAGGTTCACGTCGGTAGTGCAGGGTGGGTTTCGAACCGGCAACGAAATGATCGCAAGTACAACGCTCTTAAACATGTCTACATTTTGCAGTCATTTCAATGCTGATTTGCTATATTGCAATTTTTTTATATCAAGTGCTAGTGCAGTTAGAAAGAAATCTCAGCTGCACACCCAAAACCATTTGTGTGGTTACAAATAAATTATAGGTGAGAAAATAAAACCCACAACCCGATTTGTTGTCATAGACATTTTATTAGAATCTTAATTTATTAAGTTTATAAAAGAGGTGTTAACCTCTGCAAAATAATCTTTGTCCCGCGGATGATTCACAGCGCGCCCGCGCATAAAAACTCATCGACCCGCAGTTGACATAGAACGATAAATGCCAAAAATTATCGTAAATTATCGCGCTAATACCGCCTTATGACCGACAGGAGAATACGCAGTATAAACTTGTATTATACTTTTGTACTCGTAAAAATAATATTTTCGGAATCTTTGTTTGAAAATTTCTTTGAAATTCGATTTCGGGATTTTATGATGCGTTTAAAATTATTTTTATTGTCCTTGCATGGTGTTGTGTGATTGCAAACGATTGAATTGTCAGGTTGCGATGTTTTACACGTGTGAATCGTTACAGCTAATTTAGGAACGAGCTTTCGTTTTCAGCTTTATGACTCGAGAATTCCTTGTAGAATGTGTCAGCTCTTCTCAAATTATTTGTATTGGGAAAGATGCGTTTTTCAAAAACCTAATTTAATTTCTTGTTTGTATGTTATTACTACTACCTACTAAACTTTTACTTGAGAACTGCTAAGATGTTTCGGTATTGGATTCATACGTTTTTTGGAGTTAAGTCTGCAAAATTGAACTATAACATTATTTCGAGGCACAAAAGCTTAAACAACGACTTTTTCCATCAAATTTGACAGCAAAAATGGCTCAATGACTGAGTGATCGTCTTCTGGGCAGCGTTGGTCATGACAAATGATATTCACTTCTGTTAATTAAATCTTTTAAAGACACTTTCACAAATCAATGTTTTAATTAGAGTACAGACAATTGTTATATTATAATATTATGATAGTTTTACAATGTAGGGTAATCCTGCACAGGCCTTTGAAGAAAATCGCCGCTAGTCGTCCTTAAGGCCACTAGATTAATGAGGCAGTTAGCAGGTAGGCTGGTAGTTTTTCCAGGTGTGGATATTGATAGAGCAAGTGCGATAATTGTCCACAATACAGAAGAAAGTCTTGCTACGGGGTCAACGTTTTTTCATAAAAAAAGTACTTAACTATAGGTTAAGAAAGCAAAATATATTTAACCTTGAAACATTACTAACGTCACGACCACGTGACCCAAAGGCTGGCCTATACTTTGCTCAAAGAATCAGCATTGCCATACAACGTGGCAATCCAGCTAGCATTTTGGGTACCTTCCCGGCTGATAGCGATGCGGAGGAGTTTTTTGATGCCCTTTTTTAATTTTTCTTTTATTTATAAATATAGTTTAGCTGTTAGTCTAGTTTAGTTTACAATTAATAATTTCATAAAATAAATCAATACCTAACGTCATCATTTTATTATTGTTATACATGCATGCATAAATTACTGCACATTTATAGTTTCCCACGCAAGTCAGTCGGTATAAACACAGAGAGCTCGTAAGTAGAGCGCGCGCATGCCACACCGTCACACCACCTATCATTACTATTGAAGTTGTAATCTTTTATAAGTACCTGCCTGCTTATTTTTTATTATACTTTAGCACTCAGATCAAATAAAAAGTTAAGATGATACTTTGCGAACAAAGAAGTGTGGCCGGCTAAAACCTAGCTGTTTACAAACACAATTTGACACTATACAACAATACCGAAACTACGCTTTATCTTGGCAGTCGAGCTTTCGATAGCTTGATAGCTCCGCGTAGTTTTAACCGGCCTCACTTCTTTGTTCGCAAAGTTCCATCTTAACTTTTTATTTGATCTGAGATTTAGCATTAAATAATGCGAAATGTTCATAAAGATATGAACTGAAAACTGAAAGTTCACAAAGATTTAACGTCGCTTGAAGACGAAAAACGTGGAAGAGATTTTTTACATCACAGGCAGTGGTCTCGGAAGCCTCTGGTGTACTTGACCAAAGAGACGCAGGTTCACACCCTGCCTGAGATTAAATTTTTCTTCACAAGACATTTTCTTTCATTAGAAAATTCATATCTTTGTATATCTACCTAAGAGTTTGCTATGAATAATATGTACATAGGTTTAGTTTATTATTTATGTTCAGTATACATACTTTACTTACTTATACCTACCCTGCATTTTATGCGTTTTCTATGATTTATGATGGTATCATCATCATCATCATCCTATACTCGTCCACTGCTGGACCTAGGTTTCTCCTAGTGAACACACGACTGTGACGTATACTTATTAAAAACAAAACTTTCTATGTACCTAGCAGCGGGCGAGCCTATTGCCATTCACCGGACGCACAGTGGGTCAGCCCTAGATAAACCAAGCCCACACGAATCCAAATAGATTTTGTTGTCTGTACATGTTAATAGTACTTCAATCATCTCCCATGACACGGGTGGGAAGAGACAGGGTGGTCCACCATAAACGGAAATCACCAAGTTGTTGTGTTGGTCGATACATTAGATTTTAATATAATTTCCTCTTACACTTCAGGCAATGATTGACTAGTGGATAGAGTATACATGATACGTGAGATTGATCCGTAGCCGTCTACGGATCAATCCCAGATTCCCAGTATAGGCCGACCTATCATTGTATAAAAATTCTATGCAATGCGAGGTCAGCTTATACTTTAAATACTTAGTATCAATTGAGCCGCAGGGGTATAAGAAACACGTATTTTTTTACACACTGTAGTCTAAGCTTAGTGATATTATTGTAATCATAAAATAACATACCATCACGCCTGAATTCTCCGAAGGGTTAGGCAGAGGTGTACTAATGTATGTACACTCACACTTCGTCGGTATGTTTTAAGTCCCATGTAAAAGGGGGCGAGCCTATTGTTATTAACCGGGCACAAATCCAGACACCGAGGTGCTACCGAGAATTTCATAGAAAAACCCAATAACACTTTGTTGAACCTGGGAATACAAACCAAGACCTCTAGCGTAGCAGTCACACATAGGACCATTTCACTAATGAGGAAGTCAATTTGAGCATGTACCTACTAAATATATTATCATCATCATCATCAACCCATTACATTGTCCCACTGCTGGGTACGGGTCTCCTCTCAGAACGAGAGGGATTAGGCTATAGTCCACCACGCTAGCCTACTGCGGGTTGGCAGACTTCACATGCCGTCAAGAAAATCTCTCAGGCATGCAGGTTTCCTCACGATGTTTTCCTTCACCGTTTAAGCGCGTGATAATTAATTATTAATACGCACATGACTTCGAAAAGATAGATGTGCGTGCCCTGGATTCGAACTCGAGACCATTGACTTGGCAGTCCAATGGTCATATCACAAGACTATCACAAATATATTATATTATATTCTAATTCAAAATATCCCTACGCTCATTAGAAGGCCAGGTTCAGTTCATTAGCCCACAGTTTAACTTTCTGTTCATTTGTGGTTTAGTTTAAACTATTCAGTGGTTGAACTTCGTTATTTATGTTCAATAATTTTGTGCAATTGTTTGTCCCTTCGATTTAATGGGCCGAACAGAACTTTATAATTTACATTTAAAGATAAGAAAATAAATTATACCTAAACGCTTTCGTAATTTGGTAGGAAATAAGTGGGAATTAACTTATATTAAGAGGTCAAATGGAAGGCAAATAATAGAGAGTTTTATAATTGAAGAACATAACATACCTACTTAACAGAATAAATTGGTTTTATTACATACTAAGACAAAATATGTATCTTATGTAAATTGATTTTGTAACACTTATTATATTAAACATTGAAATAAAACTAATTTTGAAGGATTGTACCGCGTTATATTAATATTATTTAATAGCGATAAAATCCGGAAACAGAAGTTTGGTAGTTTTAACTCAATGACAAAATGTATTACGTGTTTATGTGTATACGTTACTTTGCGTAAGTGACTTTTACAGAGATGAAAGATAATTGAACAAAATATACTATTATCTGAATAATTACCTAAAATTACATTACATGTAACATGTAACTACGTTAGTTCCTGTTGGGTAAAACAAAAGTGTAGTTCCCTACTAAAATACGCCCACAGTTTTTATCGGTATCTTGTTAGGTCAAATGAAATAGGGGCGAGCCAATTCTTATTAAAAAGGTATAAACTCCAAGCTGCTACTGAAAATTTCTTAGAAGATCCCCTAATAGTGCTTGATCTAGGCAATAAATCTAGTACTTCATAGTAAGCTGCTTTTAACAGTAATTCTGTAATTTTATTAAGTGTACAGCAAAAACTCAATTTCTGCTCTGTGATTAAAATTTTTACATAAGAAAAGCATAAAGCGTAATCCTATAATTATGCCTTTTAATAAAGCACGTATTGAAATTAAGAATAAAAAATAAATCCATTTGGAAAATTCTCAGTAAAAGCTAAATTAAAAACTATTATAATACAAATTACACATTATTACAATTCTCATTTGATTTCAGTATGAAATTATAAGAAAATTTGCGAAAGCAAATTCTAACATTTAATTAAAGATTCAAACTTTGTATAAACGTCCGTCGCTACTAATGAACTATTATTATTTTCTAACGACAAGCAATCTAAAATTGTAATTATAATAAGCGAAAGTTTGTATTTTTCTCTGTTATTTCATAATTGCTTAAAATGTTGTAAAGGTTAAATAATTATATTGTTTGGGTATGTATGAATAGTATTACCTTGTATCTGACTCTAGAATATAATTATGATCCCATTGGTTGAGTCAGGCTCCTTGTTTGGAAGAAATATGATTTTCTTATTATATCGTTTCAGTATCATCATCAGGTTCATAATGAAGTTTTGAGGTCGGTAGGAAATATTCCATGCGATCCAAGGTTATGTTTATTTTTTTTTATTCACCCGTTTATAACATCTTACCATTTATGAGTGCACATCCCGGACTTATTTTTCCTGCAATCTCTCCTTTTTTTTCGATATGAGTTACTATTTGATTCTACCGCAAGTAAGTACATCATTCATTTTTTATAGATGCAGATCAAGGGCTTTTGGTTTTAGTAAATGTTAGTAAATTGGGAAATACACATACATAGTTCACACCTCGCACCCTATACATCTAATAAGGTTCGAAACTTGCAAATTAAGGCTCCACCCAGTGTCGCAATTTATACAAAATTCATGCAAAAACTGCCAAAAAATGTTAGCACCCCATAATTTTCAAAAAAAGCGGAGTAAAGAAATTCTTAACACTGAAATAACGTGATTGTTAAAATCGTACCCCACCCGAATGACAATGGACGTGGAAAAGATATAAATTACGTAATTCATGCAAATGTAACAGTTATATTTTTTTGTCCAGGAAAAAATCAAGCGAAACACTGTGTACTTGTTTCGTTTAAAATTCCACAGAAATTGTAACGATTTGTATTTATGAAAGAGAATCTTAAATTGAGGTATTGTGCATGGAATTCGGAACGATTTTCCCGTCAATCATTACTTATTTTGTGAATTTTTCCCTTGGCGATGAGTCTTTTAGGCTTTCTGAGGCTTCAAAAATGCATTGTGGTGGAAATATTTTAATGCCAGTGTTTTGTAAGAGCAGTTTAATTTTTATTTTTGTTTGAAATTGAAATCACAAATCGTTAGTTGTAGTACGTTGTAATCAAAAAGGCCTGACAACCAGCTTTTTCTCAGGATATATATTTTGTCCAGTTCAAAAAAGGTTAGGAGGTCTGGTGCGCTTGAAGTAAAAGACTGGTATTTAACCCCATATGGTATTGGATGCTGACCCTATAGTTAGCAAACGGTTAAGATGAAGATGTTACAGCAAACATTTTAACGAATAATATTTTTGGAATATGCAAATGGCTCCTTAATTAATACAGAAGTAAACTTCAAGAATTTAAAATGTTTTCGGGCAATTTAATAAATTTTTTTTTTTTGGTTTCTCGCAAATTTTACGTTTGTAACATGAAAGAAGAAGTATGCAAGAATCGTAGCAAATGGCGTTCTGTTGTTTATGCCTACCCCTATGGGAAAAAAGCGTGAGTGTGTATGTAACATATTCTAGACTCATTGAAAGAATTTAAAGAAATTGCATCGCAGTTGAACTACAAATTTAAAGTCTCATTATGATCTAGAAATTTATTTTTATGTTGCTGAACGATAAGCGTTTTAATGAGTGTATAACATTCGAGCTTTGGCTGTCGAAGTTAGGGCTGTCGAAATCCTAATGTATTACCTGATTCAGATTTCTGAAGCTTCGACCATCATAGTCATTCTGGTCAAAAGCCTAAACGATTTAATTTCGCCTAAAAAATGGGCGTCATTTACCGTAGTAAATATGGTTATTGGAATCTATGGAGCTGCTGTCACCTATAAAAAATATTTATGAGCAATATATATATAAAATACTATTAGTTTTCTACAGTTTCACCTGGCTAGAGGCATTTGTTGCCTCCTTACCATGTCCGGTTACTTTGGAAAAGTTCCCTTGAACCACCTTCTACCAACTTCATTCCGTAAAAAACACTCGCGGTTTAAGTCAAGCAGTTGTGTCCCAAACGTGACTATTTACAAAATGTTTTTAGGTATTTAGTAATTTATTTTTATTTATGCAAATAATTTATTTTACCAATACAGTCAGTTAAAATACCAAGTGTTTATATTATTTATAGCGTAATAATTAAGGTCTAAAACCATTAAATCGCTCACTAATAACATATTATGATTCAAGTGACATTTGCAGCTTATATAGGGCAAAGGCAGCTGATGCCATCACTGATTCAATTACCATTATTATAAATTATGGTAATGTAACATAATAACTATCTGTTTATAAAAAAATAAACGATGATTATGAATTCATAAACAGCTTCATAATTTATTAAATGAAGTTCATATTATCCACAGTTTTATTATTTTGTAATTACAAACGATTACATAAGATAGCATGTGTTGTCCTATGTAATAATTTCGTCTTTATTCACCGAAGGCATAAGCAGAAGTATCTTAAGTCTTATGTATTTGGAGGCAAGCCTATTACCGGTTACAAATCAAAACAAGTGATACTGCTCTACCCGGGTATCACACCTAGGGCCTCTAAAATAGCAGTCGCGTTTACAATCACTTTTATTTGTTGGTTCCAGCATAATACATACATACATACCATCGCGCCTGTATTCCCCGAAGGGTTAGGCAGAGGTGCAGTTAATGTACACCCATAGTTCGCCGGTATGTTTGGGTCCCATGTAATAGGGGGCGAGCCTATTGCCATTCATCGGGCACAAATCCAGACTCCGAGCTGCTGCTGAGAATTTCTTAGAAAAACTCAATAACACTTTGCTCGACCTGGGGATCGAACCCAAGACCTCTAGCGTAGCAGTCGCGATTGGGACCACTAGACCAACGAGGCAGTTCCAGCATGACTGGAATATAATGTTTAAAAAAACTAGTGATGAGACATTCTGTTTAAAATAGATAAACAGAATATGTCACAAAGACACTCACACTAAGTACCTGTAAATCGTAAGAATTTTTTGCCAAGCGGGAATCGTATCGCACGACACTTGCGTGGTAGCAAGTACGAATAAGGCAGCTTTCTTAACCTGACAGATCGATCGATTAGCGTATTTACTTGCCCGGATTTATTGTTAAGTAATCTATTCCCAAATTAATATCAGAATCTAATCATAAACATAGACAAACGACGCATTATCTAATTGAATAATTAATTGAGCACTCAGACAGCTATAAATTAAAAATTAATTAATTACAAAGGTACAACAGATTTTTTGTTGTTTGAAGTAAGATCTGTTTTATCTGTGTTGCAAAACCTTCTTGGTTACCATCTTAGGTTTGATTTCCAATAGAATTACCTATGTTAGCTTTGACGAATCGGCTTTGAATGATTGCCATGGTAGTAGAAATATCCTGTCATTGCCGTTGCAGTCGCGAGCCTTAACTGTAAGGCAAAGGAAGGCAAGTGGGTTTTTAGGTAAGAGTCCGACATACTCTGCCGTCCCCAGGTGGCAAAATATCCATGAGGATATGGTATGGTAGCAGACATTTCTACTTCATCATCATCATTCTCCTAGCCGTTTCCCAACTATGGTGGGGTCGGTTTTCAATTAAACTAGTTGCGACTGATGAAACCGCAATGCCACATATTTTGCCTAAGGTGCAGAGTTTGTGAAGTTAGGGCTCATAGGGTTAGGGAGTTTAGAGTTAAAAGCTCGGCTATAAATAAGATTTTTTCGGTTTGATTTGAACCTGCATCCTTCCGGCTAAACACCTGACTTTTTGGCTTTAGCCAACTTTCCAAATTGTACACTTGCCACGTTTTATACATTATGTTTGTGCTTTCTATCGGAACTAGGGTCAAGCGTTAATAATAAAATATTACGTCTTACAAAAGTGACATGCTTGTTTGGCTCAAAATCATCTATCCAGTTTTATCTGGTTGACGTAGAAAAAGGCTAGAATTTGGCATAATGCTGGATTTGATGACCAAACTCAGCATAATGCCGCCTAGCGATACACATTACGAACACAATGCTTCATTTACGATCGAACTCTTTGATAAATACAAAGTTGTGACCTTTACGTACTTATAATGACTTAATAATTCTCCAGTCGATGCTATCTATCTAAATGTATCGTGGACCGGACTCTGCTGTTTTTTTTTGTTTAGTTTTTGTTGATGACTGTACTCTGTTTGACGTTGTTTTGAAAGGTTTTTTTTTAAATACATCTATGTTTAAAAAAAATCAAGCGTAAGCGTCGTAATTAATTATTACGAAAAATGTGATATCTCGCAAAGGTTGAGAGGGTCCTTCCAGCTGAAATATCAAAATCAATATTAAAAGCTAAAAAATGCCCTACTGATGTCGCATTCTATAGGCTTGCCATGAAACAGCATAAACTGGAGTTTTAAAGCTGGATGTGTAGCCGTGCGTACATATTCTAATTGTTTAGTATTTTTATGTTTTATAAAAAAAAACTTACCTACTCGCAATGTGGGTCGCAATTTACTAGTAATCTTGCTAACCCCTTGTATTAGACTAAATGTTTATATTACGAGTGCAACTGGGTGGGTTTCGAACCAGCAACCACATGATCGCAAGTCCAGCAACCTAGCCATTAGGCTACCGCCGTTTCAAATATTTATTTATTTGTATATTTCTTTAATTTATCGTTCAATCCGTGCCTGTATGCCTATCCAGCGAGCCAGCGTGTCGCGTCGCCGTCGTGCCCGAAGCCAGGCGCGTGTCACGACCAGCCATTGTAATGGTCATCTCAAGCCTCTTTTTTAAGATAATTACACACTGCCGCTAATTGTACCGTACAGCTTGACGAGAAACTTTTTACCTTTCAACTTTGATTAGTTTAAACGCTTCCTCGTTAGTAATCATGTTTCTGATTGGAACAGTAAAGATTTCTAGCTTTCTTTGAAAAAAAAAGGAAGGTCTTATTTTAGTTCTTTTTTTATTGATGTCAGACTTCTAGATTTCATGAGATTGCTATGCCTTTCAAACGTCTGAGAGAGTCATTTGATACAGTCTACAGACATACTTTCACATAAATATTTTAAGCTAGCTATGCCCCGCAGTTTCACTCGCTTGATAAGTTCATAAGATTCGCAGCGATATATTAAATAGTGTATAACTTCTAGAATAAAGCTATCAAAAATATCAGCTCAAATCCGATTGATAGTTGCAAAGATTTAGGTTAAAAAAACGAACAATTTTGCGACTGCCTTCGTCTGGGTTGATCACACTACATTTCCATTTATTAACGTTTGGGTTTGAAGGGTTTGAAGGATGGTGCAGTAAACTCATTGGACCACAACAAGAGAGAGAGACTTAACAACAATCTCAAAAAGGAGATGAAGGTGTCACTGGTGTTATATGTTGACTACTCGTATTCCATTTGTCATGTTTTTACATTTAAATAAATATCATCATATCAACCTATTGCCGTCCACTCCTGAACTTAGGACACCCCAAAGAGCGCCAACCATGAAAAAAAATTATAACCAATTTACGATTAAACGATGCACTTCCTAAAGTGACTGTGTGCCCAAAGCTTGAGGTTTAAGAACTTTATATTCTCATTAAGAATTACATAAATTCACTTACTGAAAAAACTAGTTACAAACTAAAATAAAGGTTAACTACGAGCTTATAAAGAGTAGATAAAGGTTAAGAGAAGTAAAAGCTTTAGATTACCTACTGCAATACTCATTTACATGGACACATTGGAGATTACTGTGAAAACTGCTTGTAGATAACATTTTCGACTTCAAACGACTACACTTCCACGCCTATTAAAGTGATTCATTTAACTTATTGTTGTCCCAGAATCATAATTTAAAAACCACAAAAGAATTTTAATGCGCCTAAAAACAGTATTGTTGAACATTAATCTGAATTCGGGATCTTTACGACTCATCAATATCAAGGTCGACCGATTTCGAATCGATGCTTTAAATCGATACGATCTATCGAGATGTATGGCGATTATATCGAGATCACGACTCGACCCGCGGTTCAATAGATTATCATATTTCTTTCGGAAAGAATGAGGCCTTTTTAATGAAAATTTGGGCAGTGTCGTAATAGTTTTGTAATAATATTAGAAGTAGTTAAGTAACGAAATACGTAAAATCTTAATAAACTACTACAGTTTTAAGTCAATACGGTAAGAGGATTTTCCGGTCGAAGTAAAAAAACGGTGTCAATACAATAAAATACCTTAAAGAGGGTATTTCCGATTATATTTTAGATTTTTATACAATCATGATTAGTCATGGCCTATTGTGGGTTGGTTGACTTCAAAACAACATAGGTACTGTGTATATTCCTCGAAGGGTTAGGCAGAGGTATTCGCCCACACTTCGTGGCTATGTTTATGTCCCATGTAAAAGGGGGTGAGCCTATTGCAACTAACCGAGCACAAATCCAGACTCCGAGTTGGTACTGAGAATTTCATAGAAAAACCTTTTTCATAAAGAACACTTTGCTCGACCGGGGGATCGAACCTCCTGGGTTCGATCCCCCGGTCGAGCAAAGTGTTCTTTTTTACGATCACTATACTATTGAGGCAGTCCAAGGGTACATAGATGCCTATATAACTCCAAAATTATATGCTGTAATAAGTCAGAGGTTATTAACTGTGTAGTAGGCCCTCATCTTACTCTTCGTCGCGAAATTTTTTAGAGCTAGTCATAAAAATAAAAATTTCTGCACCTGGCAACACTGATCACATCAATCATTCGTTCTTTTCGCGCTCGCCAAACGTCGCGCAAAAAGTTGTTTTTATTGTAAAAAACTTATATTTAAGTGTTTATATTTGATTTTACAAGTGTAAAATTGGTTTAAGACCATGTTAAAGTGTTTTAGAGTTAGTATGGAAGAAATGAAGAGGAGGAAATTGGATTTTTGGAGAAAAAATTTTGTCAATGAAATATGACAGGTGAAAAATCAAAGTTGTATTTAAAATGCATAAATTTTGTCTGAAATTAAGGGTAAAATGTGTGACATCTTACCACCTTTTCGTGGAAAAGGCTATATTTAAAAAGTTTTTATTGTTAAACTGATTCAGACAACAAATTTTGTTAGCAATTTCGAGTGTCGATCTTGCAGCTCTTCCGTTGGAAGAGTACCTACAATTACTTCATTCTGAAGTTTTGATGAGATAATTTACCTCAAATGTATACAATATACTGTATATAATCCCCTGTTAGGGGAAAAATCACTAAATGTACGCCTTGAGACTTGTACAGGCGATATCCCCTAAGGCTACTCTCTGACCCATAATATATTATGTTCAATACTCTAAACGTTTGGGGTG
The DNA here is from genome assembly GCA_958496365.1 of Subacronicta megacephala. Classification (NCBI taxonomy): domain Eukaryota; kingdom Metazoa; phylum Arthropoda; class Insecta; order Lepidoptera; family Noctuidae; genus Subacronicta; species Subacronicta megacephala. The sequence continues at coordinate 12,949,397 of OY292530.1, read as the reverse complement.
TAAGGTGAGTATACCTATGAGAGGAATAATACCTACCAGAGTACTAGCATTTTCGCTTTCAGTCTATCTCCTTATGGTCAAGTATTAACTTTTGGTACCTATTAGTTTGGGTAAAGTGATAACAATAAAGTGTAATCAAAACTCGAGGTAAATTATGCTCTAACACTAGTGAATCATGTAGAGGTTGTGAAAACGAGAGTGTCTACACAAATATGAAATTCAAAAGTACTTATCAATCTGTACCTGTATAAAAGACGTCCTTCTTAAAACTATATACACTCCAAGGCCTTAAAATTCTATACCAGATGCCCTCACGGCTTAACTCTATGATCACTAGAATTATTATGGTCATTACATAATTATGATGGGACGGGAACTATTGACAGCTGGATAAAATATTGGCAAAAGACATGAATAAATAATAAGCAAAAGGCTTATAGACACAACCAGGCCTAAATTTATAAAATCAAAGATACTTTTATACCTTGAAAAATACTGTTATGCCAACGGAGAGCTATAGAATCTAAGCTCCACTTGTCAATATATCCCTTAAGCCTTTTTCTGGGTAAAGCCTTATAACCCAAAGGATACTTAGCAGGCTGAAGTTTTTTCCTTGAGAACTGGTAGAAACTGTCAAGACATTATACTATTCAGAAGTTACAATAATGAGTTATAAAAGTATACAACACAACACAAAGAAGACACCGAGGATTCAGATGTAGCAACCGAATCACCCTTAATCAAAGCCAAAAGTACATTCAAGAAATGTTACAAGATCCATGTACATTGGGAATAATACAAATGATGGCAGCAGACCCAATACATATGAGATCAGGGTGGATACCCCATGAGGTATATCTTACATGCTGTACCAAACACAGTATCTGTAAGAGGTAGGTACCAGCCTATTAATCAGTTATCCTAGATAATGAATACAATTCTATTGTCCTTTTGCTTAATGTGAAACAAGTTCATCACATTACAATTAAATTTTAATCAACCAAATATTTTATTGGTATATAATATTATGGTGTTCATAATTAACAAGCACATATTGAGATGAATGTTGTTTATTCATGTAAAGGACATTCTTATTATTTAACCGAATTTTAAAGATTATTGGTTATAATCTAATGATGTGTTATGATTAAACTATGTATTATGATGAACTCCTATGAACTTGGGATGTTTTCATACAAATTATTTTATACTATACATATTATGAAAGCTAGGTTTGAGTGGAAGATATGGTCTCGAGGTTCCTGTATGAGGATGAGAGAATATATAGTGTTATATTAAACACAAAACATCTATATACATATATATTTTTTTTTTATACTAGGTAACTTTTTAATGGTTGGGTAAACCATCAAAATTAAATAACCTGTTTTGGTAAATCAACAGCAGGAGAGAGCAGAACAGAGGGACTGTTCTTATATAATACTGAAACCAACCATGGAATGTTCATATATCTATATATATTAGGACTATGTATATGAGGTCATCTATCTACTCAATAGGTATAGGTATATTGATACCTTGAATCATCATACAATAGATGTCTAAATCTAAGAATAGTATGACTATTAGACAACCCATGATTTAGTTTAAACATGTAATATGTAAACAGATTATAATCTGTTTACCTGTTAATTAGCAGCACAGATCTTAGCATACCTAAGGTTTTATTGTTACTTAACTTTTATTTATTTAGACTTTTTTACACTTTCCTATCAAGGAATACTTAAAGATTAAGGAATCTTCAGATAAAAAGAGAATTCACTAATACATATATTAAGAACCTTTATACCAGGTTGAATTACAATATGAGGTACTATTTTAGTATTTCAAATACAACATTTTCAGCAAATAGCATGAGACCATTATAAAGGTCTGAGAGTAGAATAGAATATGGAACAGTACTCGAACTAAAATAGTAATTGCAAATAAAATCATTTGATGGACTTAGTGGTTAGTTGATAACTATAATAAAATTAACAAAAGTAACCTACTAACTTTAGCTACTTTTTGGCTAAGTTCATAGGTTTTCAGACATAGGTATCTGAAAATTGAGGGGAGCACAAGCCAATGTCATCCACAGGGTTTTTATGCTGGTCGAAAATGATTTGCCTACATAGAACTTTGTTCTGGTTGAGATACCTAATACATATAGACCTACCAATTTAGAGGCACATAACTTTTTCCTTAAAAATCTTAATAAGCATAAAACAAATTTTAAATTGTACCTGTATTTAGCTTATAATATCTTAAAAGTGTCCTTCAATATTAGTAAGTCAGTACTTGTATCTGATGGATTGAATATAGTCTAGATGCTAAATCAAATTGCTCAAGATAAACTAGCAATGGTGTGAATAGAATTACTTGGATTATAGGACTGTGCATCAAATAAGTAGACTAAATGTCAACATTTTATCACAGTTACTGAAGAGAGATGGAGACACATAATATTGCCGTTAGCCTGTGTTCAAATAAACACAAAAGTCATACTTTTGTGTAAATGTAGATAAATTTTACAGACTTTTCTAATTTTTTCCAGAACAATTTTTATAAAAAAAAAAAAAAAAAAAAATCCCAATAACAAGTTTAACCCTTAACCACCTACCTCCCGTCTCCTAGACGCAAGCAAAACTGTTATTGTTAATATTTCAATATGAACGCGTCGCTGTTGCCCGGGCGCTTGTATACCTTTCCGCCGCGCCCCTCGGTACGCCGCCAGCGTTTGCAGAGATCGCATGTGCGCGCGTTTGGCTACGGTGAGTAAAAAACTATTGTCGAGTGTCTCAGAGACGGGAGGTAGGTGGTTACGTAATTTTTATATTGTTGCATTTTTGTTTTGTTTTAGTGAAATATGGCATTAAATAATGCAGACATTGAGAAGTGGTTAGAACGAGATGTGTCAGATAATGAGGACATGCCAAACGATTAATGTAGTGAGGTGGAAAGTAACGTTGGAGCAGATGATGTAATAGTTGACAGTTACGAATCAGAATCCGAAATTGAAGCGGAAGAAGCGCCATCTACATCAGTATCAAGCGGAAATCAACCGCCGGAAATTTCGTCACCTATTCCACATTCACATATTCCACATCCACGTATTTACGTTTTGATTGCAAGAGACCAATTTGTCTAGAATGGTCATCCAAACTTTGCGTGAATTGTCGAGAAAGACTGTAAGTTCAAGGACTGCAATTTTGTTATAATTATTTTTTTTTAATAGAGAAAACTATTTAATTTTGTTTGTTGATTTTTTAATAACGTAAAATAATTATGAAGAAGTTCCTATTTGCTTAATTTGTTTTTTAAAGATCTCGTTTTCATTAGATTGTAGTTTCTAAGCTAAAAATAAGTGTCATTGCCGAATTTGTGATTTTATAGAAAAAGTGGTTATTTTTTATAAGTTTATTCTTTGTAATAAAAAGTCTAATATGTAAATAAACTGTTTGTTATTTTAATAGCCCTATACACTTTAAAATTTTACAAAAAACTACAATATCGTCATGACGTCTCAGAGACGGGAGGTAGGTGGTAACGTGACGAAAATAGGAGGTAGGTAGTTAAGGGTTAAAATTGCAGAATAGAATTTTCTTTAAGTTATGAGTCATAATTATGTAGGATATTCCTACCTATCATTTGCATAGAAAACATAATTCAATGTTTTTATATAAGATTTTAATAGAAAAATGTAGGTGGGTACTCTCAATTTATCTTTATAAATGCATTTTCGCCAGTTAGTAAGGATGGCACTAAATATCTTTCATATTGTGAAATCTAATCAGTTAAGAATACTAGGCTTTGCAACAAAGCCACAAATTCTGCTATCCTCACTTTTAAAACTAGTAATAGTCTTATAATAGTCTGTATAGTATCAGAGGTTTTGACATCCAGTCCCTTTGTAAGATTTTCTTTTTTCTTTTGTATCCTAGTAGAACAGCACCCCTCCACAATTTACTTCAAGGGCGTTGGGATGATCAGGAAAGCCTTAAAGAATGATTTGACTATTTCAAATCTATCAATCTTTTGTTATTTAAATAACTATCAACAAAATCACCTACTTATAGTTCTTGCCTATGACATAGACATAGTAAGTGAATAAAAGGAAATCAGGATTTTAATGATGACAATCAAATGACTACTTTTATAATTTTCGGTGCCAGATATATCTCCAGTTTTCAAGACAGATCATACTTTAACAAGTAAGATTAAAGTAAGCTATGCAACAGCTTCGTTTTTTGTTGTCTTGGCTTAAATTAATAGGTAAGTGAAGATAAGAGTTACCTACTTATGTAAATATTTTTAACAAGAATAGGTACTTACTTTCTATAATGCCAAGACATTTAGAAAACATAATACTCGGAAGTTATTTATCAGGGGTTAACAATCTTATTTAATAAAAAAAAAAAACTATCCTGGCTGTTCTAGGAAAAAACAGTTGAGTCAGTCAAGACTCTTCCTGATTTTCAGTTAATCATGTAATTGTGTACCTTCGATACAATATATTATGTACTTAGGACAAGTAAGACATACTTGTGGTCATGATTCATGCACGCAGGCATGAAACGCATCAACAATGGAAACCTAATGGAGTATATTAACATTGGCCACATTGGCTTATCTTGGTAAAAGAGCCATAGTAGTCTATAAATTTACAGTAGATTACTACCCAAATACTTTACCTTGGGCAGTCGCAGTTGATCTGTAAGTTATATATTTTATGGTTGATTCTATAGCTTTACAGTTTTCAAATATTTTGTTCTAAGTACATTATTTATTTTTTAATAACATAGATTCTTATCAATATTTCTAATATTTCTGGCGATCTTTAAATATACACAAGGTGATCTGGTGATCTTTTTATTTTTGATAAACTTTTAGACAAAGTTTCTGTAGTTTGTAGTAAGTGAGACCTACTTATTATTTTGATTATGTGTTATTATGATTCTCTGAACATCTACACAGTTAATAACCTCTGACTTATTACAGCATATAATGATAGGATTAAACGAACTTACCTGTAAGTGAAGTTCTATCCTGATTATATGGAGTAATAAGTCAGAGGTAGAGGGTCCCGCCCTCCCAAAAATTACAAACTTAGTACCTACATATGTAATTTTATGATTCCCATTACAATTAACTCCGCTCTAAACTTAATGATTGATGTGATCAGTGTTGCCAGGTGCAGAAATTTTTATTTTTATGACTAGCTCTAAAAAATTTCGCGACGAAGAGTAAGATGAGGGCCTACTACACAGTTAATAACCTCTGACTTATTACTCCATATAATCAGGATAGAACTTCACTTACAGGTAAGTTCGTTTAATCCTATCATTAATGTGATCTTACCCGAATTCTAACATAATATCCATTGTCCATCTACTCTAGTAAATCCCTTGTAGAGTTAATAGATACAAAGTCCCTCAACAGATTTTGAAATATTTTCCTTTTAAAATATGTTTTTGTTGCAACATTTGAAGCAAATAAAGATTTGACTTTGAAGGGCTTTTACCCACACAACTTCCTATTTCCGCAAAAGAGGGAGATATACCTAATATACATAGCGCTAAAGGTTGATATTGGGTGTATTTATGCGGTCCGCAGGTCGCCCGTACATATCTTATTTTAGATCGCGCCCTTCGCTTGGTCAGCGGGGACCTTACAGTACTGATTGCATAAAAAGTATATTATTTATTGGTGCAGTATTTTTTTAAAGAAAAATACTTAAAGCGTGTGTCAAATCAAATCAAATCAAATGTTTTTATTTCAAATAAGCTTTTACAAGCGTTTATGAAACGTTATTGACTCTATTTGCACGGTTCCAAAAGGTTGATCCTATGGAGAAGAATCCGGCAAGACACTCCATGGACACTCTTTTAAAATAAAAGATGTTACATTATTCACTTTACACTCTGGCGATAACAGGATGTGAGTACATCGGAGGTTTATGTCATAATTAGCCTGAAGTCAGGATTAAAATTAGAATAAGGTTCTCAGAATCTGAGAACTCAATGTCAATCTAAAACAGATAACATAATATGTGAAATAATACACATCATCAAAATATATTAACTTTAAACTACTTAGACATAAGTGGCTACAATGTACTCACATTTACAGTTCCTGTATACATAAAGTTCTAGTAAACAATACAAAAGAAAATTGTGAGTGACTAGGTAACCTCAGGGTGCCAGGGAGACCACCAGTGCATCTGTATTTTGACACCGCACATTTTTATCATCAACATAGTCCTTGATTTTATAATATGCCTTCTTAACAAGAACAGATTTAACATAGTTTTTAAATTTCTTGCTGGTGAAATCGGTGACAGATTTTGGGAGTTTATTGTAAAAACGTACGCAATTTCCTAGAAATGATTTATTTGTTTTAGTTAATCTAAATTTAGGTACCACTATTTTATGTTTATTTCTAGTATGATGGTTGTGAAAGTCGCTATTTATGCTGAAAATATGCAGATGATGTCATCAACACTAAAGTGGAAAGCAATCAAACCGTATAAATCTCTAAATTAATCTAGTGGTCCCAAGCGCGATTGCTACACTAGAGGTCCTGGCATCGCTTCCCGGATAGAGAAAAATATTATTGGGAGAGAGATAGAGAAAAAATCTACAATACTCCCCGTATCAGCTCGAAGTTTGGGTTGGCGATAGGCTCGCCCTCAATTTGGTACTGTAGGTGTATAATAGTACACCTCTGCCGAACCAATTTCTATTCAAGTCGTAAAATAAGTTTAACCTATGGACGCTAGCTCTTTGCAGAGTTCAGTGAACTTATATGTACATAAAGAAAGAACGTAAGAGCAGTTCACAATTTCAGGGTCGCTCATATTAGTAAATATTTTTCATAAAGATGAGTACAGTGGTCCCTTATTTTTTTACGGTCAATAACAAACAAGGTTTTATTTATAAATCACTCACTCAATAATATTCCAGGGCGTTCCTAATATCCTATAAAAACTTCTACATTCTAGAAATCGATAATTCTTGTAGAAAAATATAACAACATTCCATTATGTGTGAATACGTCGAAGGGTTAGGTAGAAGAAATGTTAATCTGCTGCAAGTACACACATAATTGCCAATTCTAGGTTAAACGTAATAGGGTGCTAGCCTCTAGCTATTATTGTGAATGTATTCATATAATATCAAATTTCAAACTATATGGTCGCAATTAGATCCATAAGGTTTGTAAAATATTATTTGCAATAAAATTAGAACTCAGAACTCTACCAGGGATGGTAAGATTGATGCAGATGTGGAAAGGAGAGTGAATGCGGGAAATAAAGTGAATGGTGCTATGCATGCAGTTGTGGCTAATCAGTCCTTGTCAAAAAAGGCACGGTTGGCTATCCACAACGGTGTGCTGGTACCTACACTTATGTATGGAAGTGAATGTTGGGTATGGCAGAAGAGACATGAAAGTAGAATAAATGCTGTTGAAATGCGTTCCTTGCGTAGTATGTGCGGTGTAACTAGGAATGAGAGACTGAAAAATAGTGTGATAAGACAACGTTGCGGACTGAAAGATGATATAGTGACACGTATTGAAAGGAATATGCTAAGATGGTTTGGGCATGTCGAGAGAATGAAGGAAAGACGATTAACGAATGGAATTTATAAGGCGAATGTTAGTGGCAGCGTCAGAAGAGGTCGCCCTAGAAAGACGTACACCGATCTTATCGGCGAGGTTCTCCAAAAAGGTCAGGTGCGTAGTACTCGCAACCGGCGCGTGTGTATGAAAAGATGTATGAATGTGGAAGAAGCGAAAGAGATATGCAAGAGTCGTAGCAAGTGGCAGTCCATAGTTTCTGCCTACCCCTGTGGGAAAAAGGCGTGAGTGTATGTATGTTATTAGAACTCAAGAATTTTAAACTTGTTATTATGAAAAAAACTTTTTTTCCTTTTTTGCTAACGCTATATTACCCAATGTTGACCGCACTTATCTATCGTGAGGTATGTTCTTATTATGTGAGTTTTTTGCCGACGCCCCCCGCTCGGCTACATTGACTAATACTCAAATAGACGCCCCCCATCGACTGGCACCCACGGGATCTCCCCTTTGCCCTCGATTAAATGCATTTTTGGCACGTCCAGAAATATTGGCGTAATATTTTTGGAGCTTCTTTTTTTATTCTTGTATAAAATATTGATAAAGTAATGAACAAAATTTGATTAAATTGAAATTTCGTGTAGCTTCACTGTGCTTTTAAATGTTTTGATAGAAGAATCTGCTTTGATGTGAATATTGAACTTGAAATGTAAACTGCTTGCCTTGTAAACTATACTAAGGTAATCGGATAGTCAAAACTTTGACATATAAAGTATGAGTTCTTATCTTCCATCACGCATTCACGCCCATTGATGAGATCAGTATTCGACAGCATTATAAAAACAATTGTGCAGTGGTAGCCTATTGATATGACCATTGGACTGCGAAGTCAAAGGTTTGAATTCAAGAGACCTCTGACTTTTCGAAATCACGCGCTTAAATCAACCGGCGGTAGCCTAATGGCTAGGGTGTGGACTTGCGATCACACGGTTGCCGGTTCGAACCCCACCCATTGTACTACTGACGTGAACCCACTCGTAACACAAGCATTTTAGCTTAGCACGAGGGACTAACAAGAATACAAGTAATGTGTGACCAACAATGCTAGTAAGATTAAAAAAAAAAAAATGGAGAAGGAAAACATCGTGAGGAAACAAGATTTTCTTGACGGCATGCAAATTCTGCCAGATGGACTATAGCTTAATCCCTCTCATTATGAGAGGAGACCCCTGCCCAGCAGTGGGCCCTATAATGGGTTGATGATACACATTATCAAGTTTTATTTTCAGGATAAGTAGGATCTAACGGTCACATAATTCATAAACTTACTTTTTTCAAGGGTTGAAGATCTTATTCAGTCTATATAACCAAGATCTGTTAGACCATGGATGATTCATAGAGACCCTACGAAGAAAGGAACTACACTCTTCCGTTCCACTTGAACAGATATCTATAAGATCCTCAAACTATTCATACATAACATTTATACTAAAGTTCATGTTCTTTGCCGTCGAACATCAAAGCCACTGAATCAATCCTTACATTCTTGCAATAGATCTATTGATTGACAATGGAGACTACCAAACGACCCCTTAATAATGTATTTACAGAATAAAACACCACCTTATTACACTTATAGAAGGTCGAAAATTGCCTGAGATTTGAACCCACTATCCTACCACCTAGACATTCGGCTGGCGGTCATAAAACAGCCTGTTTTCATAAAACTATTTACTACAAAGTTACAAAAGGTATTTAAGAATAAAATATCAACTTTATACCCTTTGGTTTATTGTTGAGAATTGCTTGGCAAGATTTTCCAGGGGTAAAAAACATTTGCTCGTACTATTGGAGTCCGTCAAAAAGATTTATATGACAAAATAAGTTTTTTTTTATTGACCTTTTGAGTAGTTTTTTTATTGATTTCCAATGTGTTGTGTTGTTATTTTATTTTATTTACGGCCCATTACCTGTGGCGTTCTGTTATTTTTATGTCTAATTTTGTGTTTACCTTGAAATCGTAGAATAACGATGACATTGTTTTTATTAAGTATTTCCTTTTACTGTATTTTTTCGTGTAAACAAGTAAAAAAATAAATTGGTATTATTAGGAATACCTTTAAAATATCGAGAATAAAAATAAAACATATTAATGAACTGAATATCTAAGCAATTATTTTTGATACGACGAACATTAAATCCCGTAATCCCATTTTCCAAGATTAGTTGCTATGAAAGCGAAAGGGGCACCGAATTCTGTTTTCTTTTTATACACGATAGACATCAAAGAGATAGGTAAACAAAGTTTTATAATGAACAAATACATTAACCACAAATATTGTAACCTGCTAAGATTTTAATATTTTTTATAGAGGATAATATAAAAGTGGACGTCTTCATTTCACTAGATAATCCATAAGCATTCTATAAACAACTTTCAATCTTAAAATTTTAAAATCTCGACGCCAATCCTTTTAAGTTTGTAAATCGAAGCACTGTGCAGGCTTCATCTGACTGACGGCGACCAGAACGTATTGCTCCCTGCTGTTCCTCCATAGCGCCCCTTAAAACCTGATTTTGCTTGCAGCAAGACGGGCTAGAGAGATCAGGTTATAAAAGCCGAAATGTATGCAAGCGATCCGATGTCTAACATAGCATGAGCTCTTATGTTGAACCTTTTCCCGTTCGTGTACACCGGATGACAAGGATTTGCGGGAGGGATGGCAGGTCTTGTAATTCTGGCTGCTGCAAGGATCCTTGTACAATGAATTGCATTAAGCGACAGGGCCTCTACGAGCTATGAATGCTCTTAATGTATGGATACGATTTGATCGCTCCGAGCGTTTAGTGTTGTGAATGATGATTGAATTATCGATGTATCGATTGCATCCCATTTGCGAGGTTATGTCGATAGGAGTCTGATAACACATCGATCAATTGCCAGTCCGATTCAGCAAAATTGAAGAGTGTTATCTCGCTACTAGACAAGACTATAATTAGTTTTCTTATATTTTAACTAAATCATTACATTTTTCGTAAGCCCTTTTATGGGTGAGTTTAAAAACGCCCCATTATGTGCAACATTTGAGAATAAAAATGTGGGTGTTAATTAGATGAACAATTCACTTAATTATTTACCTATTGTAAGGTTGACTGCCTCGTTGGTCTATTTCATTTCATTTCATTTCATTTCCTATTACATGGGACCCAAACATACCGGCGAACTGTGGGTGTACATTAAGTACACCTCTGCCTAACCCTTCGGGGAACACAGGCGTGATGGTATGTTATGTTATATTATGTTATTGTAAGGTTATATTCATATGTATGAGTAAGCTATTACAGTAAAATATTTCACTTAACCATGTAACTTAAAGGGTAAACTCATACTCATTACTGTCCAACCGAACAAACTGGTCCCGAAAAACTAGAAATGTAACGTAAATACGTAAGCATTTTACTTTTTATACACGAATAAATAAGAAAGGATTTGTACAGGTTTCCAAAGATACCGCATTGTAGTGACCCTTGTTTAACAAAGGGGGTTCAGAAATTTATCCTATTATAGAATTAATCTCATTTATTGTGTATCTTTTGGGTTTTTGTGTTTCGTCTTAGGATTATGTGAAGCAATGGTAATGAGGATATGAATTTTTTCAAGTATGTTTTGTTAAAGGCTTGTAATGAGACTACTCTGTTTTGAAAGAAAATAAATTGGCATTACATAACATGAATAATATTCAATCTAATATTAATATCTTTCGTTAAAAATAAGTACACCTGCGGTTATTTATGCTCGTGAACACATCAAGGTAACATAATAAATAAATAATTTTATTTATATTTGCCATTAGTAAATTAATCCACTTAAAACTTAAGGGGTAGTATTTAATATTAATTAATGAATTAAACTGAGACCTACCGTTTCTGTACTCGTTCTTTAAGAATAATTACTTAAGAATCTAGTGTTTCTCATTCTAAGTGAATTGTATTCTGTTATTGAGAAATAAATGTCTTAAACCATAATATTATGATGTAAAGGGTACTCAAACTAATTCAAAAACTTGAATATAAAATCTGTTCGCGTAGAAAATTATATTAAGTATATAAATAAGTTAGAGTTATCAGAGGCGCTAGTAATATTTGAAAGCTGTAAGCTTCATGTAAGAAAGCTGTCTTAGTGCATTAGTAAAATAAACTATCACGCCTGTATTCCACGAAGGGCTAGGCAAAGGTGTACTTATTAACCCACAGTTCGCCGGTATGTTTAGGTCCCATGTAATAGGGGGCGAGCCTATTGCCATGCACCCGGCACAAATCCAGACTCCGAGCTGTTATTCAGAATTTCATAGAAAAACCCAACAACAGTTTGCTCGACCTGGGGATCGAACCCAAGACCTCTAGCGTAGCAGTCGCGATTGGGACCACTAGACTCACGATGCATTAGTAAAAATGTAGCATTCTAATGTTTGTGCACTCTTATCGATAATCATGCAAGCACCTCACTAGTCGGCAAAAGCTTCAAGTCACGATTGGTTAGCTTACACAAGGATATTATTATTTCTTGCCGTTTCGCCCGTGCCGGCAACACATTTTTCAATTTTATATTACCTCTAACAACCAACAATGTCGGTTTGAACGTTGCTGCCTTATAGCTTCACGGGTCCATATTGTGATCATAACTAATCATTTTACTAAGCATTGTTGAATATTCTAACATATTCAATTTAATTGTTGCATATAGATAAGATAAGAATTCATTTATCTGCAATCAATATAGGTCTACCAGTTCTACAATAATAAATTCAAAATAGTGGCCACATTGTATATCTATACCATATAAAAATTTGGTACCTATTTACATCATCAATTTTTGTATAAACTAAATATTCCAATCAATACTTTAACAGAAAATCACTTTTCAGTAATTTTACGATTTATCACAGTTTCCTGTTTTGATATAAGTACCAGCATTAATCGAACAGGGGACGCAATTTTCTAAGATATTGCCTATCACCTTTTTAATATTTTCCATTTTGTTTTTTTTTCTCCTTTGATCTTTCAGATCTTTTAATAACATAACTTAACATACCATCACGCCTGTATTCCCCGAAGGGTTAGGCAGAGGTGTACTAATATGTACACCCACATTTCGCCGGTATGTTTAGGTCCCATGTAATAGGGGGCGAGCCTATTGCCATTAACCGGGCACAAATCCAGACTCCGAGCTGCTACTGGGAAATTCATGGAAAAACCCAATAACACTTTGCTCGACCTGGGGATCGAACCCAGGACCTCTTGGGTAGCAGTCGCGCTTAGGACCACTAGACTAATGCGGCAGGCAGATCTATAATGTTTATTTTTAAATGGTTCATCATCTAAAAACTTAATTGATTAGTTTTTTCGACAAAAGCTTTGCAACTTAAAAATAGTTAACCTAAGATAGGTTTTAACTTATTTCCTACCCGAGAATTGATTTTGTATTTTATTGACAATACACCTTCAAGGTCTTTAGATACCTACTATCAAACTATCTTTAAGGAGATCTTACGTCATACCCACCGAAAGCATTAGTTCCCTCCGATTAAGTCGAGTAAGCAAATACAATTCGTAACCTTAACATTGTATTGTTTTAATACAATACAATTGCGTGTACGCATGTAGCCGAATAACTGCTGCCTTTGCCTTTAAAAAAATATACTTGTTATTTCGACCATGTTACCTTATCAGTTGAAGAAATTGGTTATTATTCTTATTCCTTTGCAGTACGGGCTATTTTTACTTGGATATTAATTTCATAAGTGTAAGAAAAAAAGGGTTTTTGATTAAACAATTTGATTTGCCCTTAATCTGAAATAAAAATCTAAATAGCGTAATAAATACGTTTATGGTATGTTTATTGAATATTTGTTATTTTGAGACATATGCCCATGATCCATGGGTGACCTTGCGATATCTTCACGCTCTTTATATAGTTTGAGGTCAACAGAGTTATGAATGATATCGCCAAGAACATCAGAATTGTTCTGAGATATGCACATGAATAAAATTTGATTGAAACCCTACGATCTTGGAAGGGAATTTACTATCATAGGTTAACCTGTAATTTATTTCATGGTTGGTTGTAGGTAATATGTTAAGGAATCATCCATTTAAAAAATATGGAATGGCGTCCGTTTATTTTTATTAAAAAATATCCGGAATTTCCACTCTGTATCTTTTTTTTAGCATAAATATCAAGTTATTAAGAGTAATATATTTATAAAAAATACTACCTATCGAAAGAAAGAAGCTAAATTTATTTATTTACTTTTTCTTCTTTTACACTGATAATATTTAAAATGTAAAGAAATACGCGTAGGTATAATATAAAGTGTAAGAGTGATACAATCTCCAGAATAGAAACATTTGATATTTTCTTATAGAATTTCAGAAAATGATACCTAAATTTATTCATGACTTAGGTACATAATATATTTACAGTATAAACTACATACCTATACAAGTTGAAGGCAAAGTAGCAAGGAAATATAATACTGATTACTCTAGCGGTAGTTTATAAATCAAAGTTTATAAATACCTATTATAAAATCAAAAACTACTGAACGGATTTTCGCGCGATTTTCACTGATAGACAGGGTAATTCATGAAGAAGGTGTTTAAATTGTATAGGTTTTGTGTAAATTGGTTGAAACATGACGATAATTGGGTACATACAACCGGGCGAAGCCGGGGCGGGTTGTTAGTGTTATTATAAAGACAAAGAGCACTTTAATACATTATTGTAACCAATCTCGAAACAGTGTTTTCACAAGCTAAGTGAGCAACAGCATGTTACTGTTAAAGTAACAAACAGACTGTTTTCCTTAATTTCCAGTTTCATCCAAGAAATTTATCGGGGACATGGGGACAAAAACTTCTTCATCATAGTTGGAGGAGTGTTGCCAGTTAAGTGCACGGCAAACAGCGGCACAAACACCCAGCCATGATGAATGGCCCGCGAGATAGATAGGGTTAGGTGAAATACTGGGACTTTTAGCAGCACGAAGACTTTGGACTTAGGATGAAAATATGAGATATAAAAGTTTTTTCTTTCTTCTATTATTTTCCAGGTTTTCTCAGTAGCAGCTCGGAGTTTGGATTTGTGCTCGGTCAAAAGCAATCGGCTCGCCCCTTACATGTGACTGAAACATACCGGCGAGTTAAGTGTTCGTGAGCACACCTGCTTACCCTCATGGGAATACAGGTGGTACGGTTTGTAATATGTGCTTGATAGGTACCTATTTGAAAAAAAGTTTACTTACATTAGCATTTTGTGAAGTATTGTGAATTAGATTTTTATTAGAATAAAAATTAACACAATTTCTCTCTATCACACACACACACACACACACACTCACTCAGAGCTGGGAGACCTACTTATAGGACATACAAATATTCGTTTCTTGCGAAGATCGAACCCAAAACCCGTGGCACAGAACAACAACTGATTGATTTGTTTGTTTTGCATTATATTGCCGTCCCAAAAATATGGAAAGGGTAGTGTAATTTTTTATTTTTATTTATTTATTTATATTTATTTCAATCAACTTTGGATCATACAATTGAGATACAAACAAAAACACTAAATTTATAATATTATATTCGATAAATTAAATTAAAATAATATTTCAACATTTGTCAGTACGTGACACATGCAGCAGTGGTTCATATACTGACAGTCGAAACGTTCAGCAAACTCAGCCAGGATACTGTTGCGGCTGGCCCGCACCCTACGCACCAGGGATGTGCACCGTTTGCGCATGATTGTGTGGAAGCAATCCACACGCGCCTCGGCGAACATCCCCGACGCGCTACAGAAGCGAGGCAGCCCGATTCAGACACTGAAAGGGAACGTAGAGCGCTGTCTGTTCGGGCGAATATGATAGCCCGCAGATTTGCAAGGTGTTCAAGGGTCGTCAAAATAGCCCTATTTAGGGCATTTTGTACGTCCTTTTATACTAGCAGTCTGTGGGTGGATTACACGCGGAAACAGTACAGCGCTCTGCGTGTCCAATACAACAACGCGTTCAGGATGCTCTTATCCTGAACGCGTTGTTGTATTGGACGTACAAAATGCCCTAAATAGGGCTATTTTGACGACCCTTGAACACCTTGCAAATCTGCGGGCTATCATATTCGCCCGAACAGACAGCGCTCTACGTTCCCTTTCAGTGTCTGAATCGTCTTCCAGGTCAGAGGTTAGTAAATGTCCAAGATACTTAAACGTATCAACTCTATTTAAGGGACATCCGTTTAGTTTTATTGGTACGTAATCTGGACACCCCCTGGCCCGAAAGACCATGCTCTCGCTCTTGTTCGTGTTATA
The DNA here is from genome assembly GCA_958496365.1 of Subacronicta megacephala. Lineage (NCBI taxonomy): Eukaryota > Metazoa > Arthropoda > Insecta > Lepidoptera > Noctuidae > Subacronicta > Subacronicta megacephala. Next base: position 12,933,448 of record OY292530.1, on the reverse strand, counting down.
TAACAAACCATGCTCTTCAGCATACTTCTCACAGATGCCAATCAGCCGTGACAGACCACAGACAGAGGCGCTCAGCAACACCATGTCGTCAGCGTAACTGATATTGTTTAGGCACACACCTCCAATATGGCAACCAACATGCGTGCTGCTGCGCCCCTCTATAAGGGCATTAATATGCACTGATGGAATAGTAATGTATGTAATAGGTAATGGAACCTAGCCTTTACGATATTCCGGCCAGTGATTTACAGATCATGAAAATTTATCGTCCGAATTTTCCCGAAGTCTGCACTCACCGTAGTCCGCCAGATAATCTATCACAGAATCTCGCACAATCTGAGTAGATTAAACGCTGGTTACGTATTTATTATAGTTCGCATTCAGACTAACAATACGGTTCGTTTGTCCGGACTGTTTGTAAAAGGTCAACGCTACGGTTTGAACTGCAAGTCGATCAAACTTGATGTGGGTTGTAGAAATCTAGCACGTGATGTGACGAACATACCTACATAAGTGTTATGTATAAATCTTATGTTGCAAATCAAAACATAATATCGGATTTAAGGTATAGTGGTAGACCCATTTCTGGACCTATCGTTGCGAGTGCGACCCCGCAAGGAATTTTGACAATGTAGGTATGCCCTAGAGAACTTGTGTTTGTAAACGCAAGATACGAGTGTATCTTGTGACTACTTTTATTTTGAATAATGTAATTTAGAAAAATAAGTTACTCGACCCTCTTCCTTTTTGACAGTTTTAAAGCTGTGATAGCCTAGGACCATTTAACAACTCCAGTTTGAATTAGAGGCAGATACCTATGACTTTTCGTAATCATGTCCGTATCAGATATCAGGCAATATCGACAAATATCATGAGAAAACCTGGATGCCTGATAGATTTGATGTCTTGTGAAGTCTGCCAACCTGCAGTAGGCTAGCGTAGTGAACGCTTGAGTGCTTAACCCCTATCATACTGAGAGGAGGCCCGCGCCAAGCACTGGGATAGTGAATCGGTTTATGATGAGTTCGTTAAGAAAGGGAAAGTGAAAAGGTATTCAGTATTAAAATATAACGCCTTTAGACTCTCCAAATTAGATATATGTATACTACTTACACGTTTTCATATTCTACCTGACCTCAACAACCTTTACTTGCCAATATCGATATTTGAAAGTTAGACCTCAGATCAAATAAAAAGTTAACGTTAAAAAGTTTAAGTTATACCGAAACTACGCCTTATCTTGTCAGTCGAGCTTTCGATAGCTCGACTGACAAGATAATGCGTAGTTTCGGTAGATAAGGTATACGTGTGTGCGTGTAATTGTGTTTGTACACGGCAAGGCGTAGTTTTAGCTGGCCTCACTTCTTTGTTCGCAAAGTTCCATCTTAACTTTTTTATTTGATCTGAGGTTTAGACCAAATAGGTAATAACATTATTTTAAAGCCTAAGTGCATTCTCGTTAGGCTCGATTAAGTAGCATTTTACGCCAATAAATATTTACTAATTCACCAACGAGGGTAAACATGTTTGCCCAAAATGCCTCGTTAATGCGGTCGATTTAGGATACATTTACGGGCCATGCACGTATGCTACGTAAGGAATTAATGACCCCTAAATTACTTAATACACATGAAATTTCATCAATCAACTTCGGCCCCGATTCTGTTTGCCATAAAAATACATTACCGATTCACTGATGAGCGCGGACTTGCTTCAAAAAGCCACGGCAGCTTATAATCTCCTAAAGAGCTAACATTTTAATGAAAACGTTGAATTTTATAGTCAGCGATTTTCTGTTTAATTCAAGGCGCTTCAAGATACTTGCTGATGTTTGGAATATGACTCTTATATATGCAAGTATAACACTTGTAATAGTTCGAAATAAAAGGTGAAAATTAAAAAGTACCGATGTCCAAAAAAGTTTTATGAATAGATATGCAGTATTTGTCAAGTCCATCATCGTCACTCTTTGTTGTCCACTGCTCTTCTATTGAACGTCATAATTACCGATCTTGACTTTTCCTCATCCAGTTACGCTCAGGAGCCTTCCGCAAGTCGTCACTATTTCCTTCTTAAATTTCCAATTAATTTAACATTACCGATTGCATTAAATTCCCAATTTATTTAGCCATTCTACCTACCAATAGCCAAAACGACTTAAAGAAAATTTGTTCTACAAAAATCTTTCCACTAACTATCACGTTACGTGGCCGTCCCGTACATTCTAAACGCCACGATGTATTTTATAGTCATTTTTCTTACTCGACAAGTAATAAATCAATCGTTCGTTACATTACTCCGATTGAGTGATTCCATTACACTTTTTTTGCATAACGATTATTATTTTATTGTAGTTTTTCGCATCCCTAGCGTTGCTTTTATCGGATCATAAATCAAATGTTGATGCAGTATTTACTAAGGAGTTTCTGATCTGGTTAAAATGTTGATGGTATGTTTATTTTGGCAACGTGTTTTGTTATTATAACTAATAGTTTTTCTAGTATATTGGGATAGATCAATAGAATATTAATATAGATTAGTAAGTTGGTACTAAGTTGATAGTGGAACCAACCGATCACATAAATATCTGAAGGAATAAACTAGAGAGGACTCAGAAAGACCTCTCTTGAAGGTAAGTATTGTGCAACTGAGAAAGACATTCCAGATAATTGTATTATTGTGTCCATCAGCTTAGGTACAATGATGATGAAAACTATTTGGTGTCTAATGATGATATGTGGACGAACATTTAGCACTCCTCTGCCCATTCCTTCGAGGAATGCTGGCGTGAGAAAATGGATTGGATGAAAATGTTTATCAAAATTTTGGAGGGACGAGTCGTGTTGCTCCGCCAACCAAAGTGGAGAATTCTCTATTCAGGTGGGTGTTTGCCTGGTAGACCACTGACAACACGACTATTTATGTCCGGGTAAATATTGCTTGCGCGATTCAGAGTTTTGCTACGTCGTAGTTCCAATGTAGCGCGATAGATGTCGCTTCAAAATAATTATTAATTTCACTATTACTAACAAGTACAAATCTCGGTGGAGAAAACATTCTAACCACACATAAGTAGCGAGACCAGTAATCAGGGCACTTATCACCCACTAATCAGTCGTTAGGAAAGTTGATAAATAGGGTCCCATCGGCCGAGATCATTTCTTAGCGACAGCGCAACGTGTAATCAAATGAAAGCATCTGTTACTACAACAAATTGACGGTGTGCGTTGCACGTAAAGTTTCTTGGTGAAAATTATGCGCTTTTAGAGCAGGTAGTGGTTATACGTGCGAGTGGTATAACGCGAAGTGATGAATGCCCTATCAATAAGATGGGAGATTGTTTTCTTTTTATACAAAGATAGAGACAGAGACTGAATCCTTACCGTAATCGTTTATTCTTCACCTTGTAATTAAATCTTAAAAGTACTGCCTCGCTGGTCTAGTGGTCCCAATAACTGCCTCGTTGGTCTAGTGGTCCCAATCGCGACTGCTACGCTAGAGGTCTTGGGTTCGATCCCCAGGTCGAGCAAAGTATTATTGAGATTTTATATGAAATTCTCAGTAGCAGCTCGGAGTCTGGATTTGTGCCCGGTGAATGGCAATAGGCTCGCCTCCTATTACATGGGACCCAAACATACCGGCGAACTGTGGGTGTACATTAAGTGCACCTCTGCCTAACCCTTCGGGGAATACAGGCGTGATGGTATGTTATGTTATGTTAAAAGTACTGTTAAAATGTTGGGAGTGAGGTATCAAACTACGTAGCGTCTTCTTTTTTTTTCGAAAACAATTTTGTTAATTTTTTTGACCTGTATCAGTCACGTGCTTTGAAAAAAAAAAACCATTGAATAGCTTGTTTAATGCAGCAATACAGTTTAACAGTTGCCGTAAAATCTTAGAAGCTTAGCTTGATACCATATAATTATTAGTATTCACTTGGCAATTACCAAAAAAATTAATTAAACTTACTAATAGACCAATAAGCCACGAAGAAAAACAGGAAATAAGTTTTCAAGAGTAGCCTACGTGTATGTATGTTAAAAACTCTCTGCCTTCACAAATACCTACTGCTGAAACATTGCCTAACGTAGCATACTTAAAAAAACATTATATTTTTTGTACAAACCCACTTCCCCATGAACCGTTTCCAAAGTAATGACCGAGCACGTTTCATGGGGACATAAAACTCTGATGACAATTTACGTGTCACACACCGCCATGCTTTTAGCGTCTTGTAAAAATTTATACCCTATCGAGTTATGAGGTCGCCAGTACGGGCCCTGATTGCTTCTATTTTATACAAGGATTTGTGAACTTTGGAATAGAAGTTTAATATTGGAATTATTATTATTTATTTTTCTGGCACAACTCGGCAAACGAGCAGGCGAGCTACCTGATGGGAAGTAGTAATCGCCGCCCATGGACATTTGCAAAACCAAAGGAGTTGCAGATGCGTTACCGAGCCTATTTAAGGAAAAGGGAGGGGAAGGAGCAAAAGGAGAAGGAAGGGAGGGACTGAGGGAGAAATTGGGCCTCCGGCACTCCACACTCACCGTACGAAACGCAACAGTATACATACTGCTACTTGACGTCGATATTCTGCGGGAGAGTAGTACTTCCCCGGTCGTGCGACCCATTCATGCTGGCATGTAGACATGCCAACAGGCACTACTACTACTGAATTAGGGATGTTTATCCAGTCAATGGCAATAGGCTCGCCACCTTATATATGGGAAACAACATAATCGATCAGCTGTGGTTGAAGATAATTTTTACAACTCGCCCTAACTCTTCGAGGAATGCAAGTGTTATCGTTTTTTGGTAGGTATGAATGGTAATAATTATTATAAAATGAATTAATTTTTTGTTAACATTTCCTAAGTTTAAGTCTAAATTCACAAGATAACTTATGTAAATTTATAGTTTTTTGAATTGTATTAGTTTATATCACGTTGAACATAATACAAATTTCTTATTAGCGATTTTATTGGTTTTACTTTTTCCTTTATTAATTTTACTTCGCAGAAATCACTTGACTTATCCTGTACTTCAATAATCCTAAGTACAACGCATCGACTGACTTTAAGAGCGTATATTTAAAGTATTTACGAGTAGTGTACATTCTTTAAAGTTTACGCTTGTGCATTTCTAGGTTCAGCGCTGGATATGAATATTAATGGGATTAGAAAAATAGGAAAATATGTTGTACTTGCGTGGATTTATTGTGTCATTTGTACTAAAGTTACGTAGCAAATGGCTCTTGAGGTAGTTATTTCTATTGCAATCTTATCACTTATGAATAACTCTTGTCTTAATATTCAATTGGTTGTAGGTATCTGTTTAGACTGGGAGCCGATTCCAAGTAGTAGGGAAAAGATAGATAGAAGAATGATTACAACTTAGTTGAATGTTAGAAACATTGCATAACAAAACATACCATCACGCCTGTATTCTCCGAAGGGCTCCCACATTTTGCCGGTATGTTTAGGTCCCATTTCATAGGGGGCGAGCCTAATGCCATTTACTGGGCACAAATCCAGACTTCGAGCTGCTACTGGGAATTTCATAGACAAACCCAATAACACTTTGCTCGACCTGCGGATCGAATACAGGACCTCTAGCGTAGCAGTCGCGCTTAGGACCACTAGACTAATGAGGCAGTCAGAAATAATGAATTGTAGAAAAAATATGTATTGAGTGTTATCCCTTCAGGGAATACAGGCGTGATGGTATCTTATGTCAAAATACGAGAAATCTCTTGTTTTGTTGGAGGAAAACTCCTCTAAGCTTAAACATCAATGAGAGACAAATTCGCTAACACAATACAGACATCTGATGACTTCTTACAAGACAACGGTACAATACTGAAGAGGATTTGGATTGAAATTTGATCTCAATGCGTTGCACAGTGTATATATCTGATTTCGCACTGTTTGTATTTGCATACTGTAGCTAGGAGTGTACAGAGTGGTATATTGTGTTTAGGCTGTTACACTTTGTATTGTGCTATTGTTAAAGGAATCATAAAACTGAAAGTCAAAGGGAAAGAGTGTCTATCTGTAATTCAAAGGTTTTTGATTTATTCATAATAGATGCTTATATCTATTATTAAAGTTAGTCTTAAAGTTTTGAGGGGGGGGGGGGGGGGGAATCGGGAGGAGATGTTTTGTCCCTTTCCCACAAAACGAGCGTCAGTATAGAAATTGTATGGCAAAAGCACGGTGTGACGTCACAACGTGCTATAGTGCTCTCTCTGTCTAGTATTGTGCTTACTAGCTTTCCGCCCACGGCTTCGCCCGCGTGGTTTCTCGGCTTTTCTGTACTATACTATGTATGTATTACGCTTATAAACCTTGCTCTTGAATCATTCTATCCATTGGTGAAAACTGCATCAAAATCGGTGCAGTCGTTTTTGAGTTTATCGCGAATAGACAGACAGACGCGGTAGATGACTTTGTTTTATAATATTTAGTGATAACTGCCTTATTTTGAACCGAATTTTATTTTGTTTTTGTTGTTAGCTTCTATTTATTTTAAATTTTTAACTACCCCCCCTTTTTATGTATCATGGACGTGTAAGTTACATAACCACCATTTCTAACGCCCACAAGTCATGCACTTGAACTTAGGTGCAATTTCTAGTTTTCACACGTGCCCCGTAAATTCATATCTACTGCAGATCAAATTAACGTGTACACCACTTTCACATGGAATTACAGTGCATGCCACTAGCACACCATCAAGAGCCTTAAAAGGTGGTATATCATTGCAGAGTTATTTTGAACGCCAGTGTAATTTGGTGCGCGATGCTTTATGAGAAGCCATATATGATAGTCTTTCGAAGGTGCAGCAGGAATCTTTATGGTCATATAGGTAATAGTCTATATTCTATTGATGAAAGGTATATGGGGAATTTTCTAACAATAGGTTGCGATATTAATGGTTTCAGGTTTCATATAGAAAACGTCGTGTCGTCAGATAGGAAACGTCGACGCCATCTAGTTAAAAAAAATATGTAAAAAAACGACTTGTAAAAGTGTCTTAAAAGATCTATTTACAGAAATAAATATCATTTCATTTCATATTATATTATTGAAAAAAACTTATATTATTGTCTCATATTGCCTCATTAGCCTAGTGGTCCTAACCGCAACTGCTACGCTCGAGGTACTGGGTTCGATCGCTTGGATAATGGCAATAGGCCCCCTATTAAATGGGACCTAAACATACCGGTGAAGTGTGGGTGCACATTAGTACACCTCTGCCTAACCCTTCGAGGAATACAGGCGTGATGGTATGGTATGTTTTATGTATTATTGTCATGCGAGACAGAAATGTCAGAATCTATAACAGGCACATAAGCAGAGGTGTACATATACACTCAAAGTTTGCCTGTATCTTTAGTTCCTAGGTACAGTCGTGTAAATATATTCTGACATTATATGAGGTTTTCAGTATGTGCCTATATTGCCATTACAAACATACCATCGTGCCAGCAATCCCCAAAGGGTTAGGCAGAGATGCACTAATGTTCAGTCGCCAGCACATCAGGTTATACAAAACTGTCAAATTTCTCCATATTATTTTAAACATTTAAGTTTTGACAATGAAGTTCAAAATTAACTGAGAAAATTTTTCATTTTTTGGTTACTTGATGTGCTTGCCACCGTGCACTCACGTTTCGCCGGTAGGTAGGTCCCATGTAATAGGGGGCGAGCCTATTGCCATTAACCGGGCACAAATTCAGACTCCGAGCTGCTACTAAGAATGTCATAGAAAAATCCAATAACACTTTGCTCGACCTAGGGATCGAACCCAGGACCTCTAGCGTAGCAGTCGCGCTTAGGACCACCAGACTAACGAGGCAGTCATAACAAACACCATAAGTACTACCGTCATGGGGTCCTCCGTCCACCTGTGCATTAACACTATCGCTGCGATCATCAATCAGCCGCCAACCCTGCTTCATTACGGTATTAACCCTCAACCCACTCATCCAAGAGCTTATGGAGTCCCGATTATTAGAGGGTTAAAGCATACAACGCAAAAATGGTGGAGCTCATTAAGATGAGTTTATTCTGACATTATTATAATACCATACCATTACGCCTGTATTCTCCGAAGGGTTAGGCAGAGGTGTACATGTACACCCACATTTCGCCGGTATGTTTAAGTACTCAATGTATTTATTGTAAGCCCCATGTAATTGGGAGCAAGCCTATTAGCCATTAACTGGACACAGACCCAAACTAAGAGATCATATTATCACTTTCGTACTGGGATCGAACCTACAATGCTTAAAAGCAGAAGCTAATCGCTAAGCTAGTTCGCCAAACTTGCCCTCAAGTTTCAGAGAACAGAATGCACCGTACAAGTATGCATAATAATATATCTTTCTTTCATACTATTGTGGTTTATACACAGACAATAGATGAAGTTGTTAAAGTTTAGCAATTCAAGGATTATCGCAACTACTTAATTCTTTGTACTGTATTTGTTTTATATATGATAAGTTCAGTTGATAAATTTTACGATGGTCTCAAAACATTATGTAGAAGTTCGTTTGGGTTTTCATGGCATGAGCGAGTAAGTTCTGTTATCTACTTGTTGTATAGCTTGTATGATTAGCAGCTTTTTAGGACAATAATCTTTTGTTCTGAACTTTAGCAAAGCTACCATTGCGCCTGTATTCTCCAATGGGTTATGCAGAAGTATGCTGTCGCATACTACCTGCAGTTAACCAGTGTATTTTTGTTTAAAGTCCTATGTAAAAAGGGTCAAGCCAATTGGCACTAACTAGACCCAAATACCGAGCTGCTATTGAATATTTTCCTAATGGAAAAATCCAATAACATTTTATTCAACCCGTCAATCGAACTTGCTAGCTTGCTTGAACGGCTCGCAAATGCTATAGGGGATCTAGAAACATCGGCGAACGGTGTGCCTAACCTTTGGAGAATACAGGCATTATGGTGTATATGTATGACTTGCAAAGGGCTGACTTCCACCTGTACCCTCTGGTATCTCATTTCCATGCCCAATTCACCTGCTAGAGTAACATATAAGACATTTATGAGCGTCAATATCTTTCGCTGCATAGTTTTCTGGTAAAAGCTGGCGATCACGCCTTATGTCGATAAGCCTGTATGAATCTACATATATTAACATTTATACAATAATCTTTAAAGTACTCACATTCTCGTAAAACCTCCATTTACTGGTCTTGATATCGATATCCCGAATTCATTAATTGGCAATTGCTTATTGAGTATTTTTGAACGTCTACAAAAATAATAGTGATAGTAAAGTAAAGAGAGCGATAGCTTGCTTTGTATCGCCTACATAACATTTTGAATAGTCTCGTATTATTAATTTAACATTTGGTTAAATGGTAAAGGAAACTATATTAAGGGAACCTGCTTAGAATAATTTCCTCATCTGAAAGATAGAAAGAAAAATAATTTATCCAGGATAAGTATTTGTATAGTATGTGCAAACCTACACTAGGCGAGCATGTTGGACTATACCATATTAATCCCTCTCATTCTGGGAGGAGTATCCACAGAGACCAAGATTTGATTTCCTAGTAGGTGAGTAAAGGTGGGGTTTTTGGGAAATCTCAATAGGATCGAGAAACATGGAATCATCATACCTAGTACTCCGTAAAGTTTTAAGGAGTGTGAGTTCTTCGATTCGTCAAAGATCCTCATCAGCTTACCGACCTTGCTGGGTTAACCCTGAAACAATAGTGCATTTTAATATCAGGTGCGGAGCAGCCCTGGTCGGATTGCCCCGCGGCGTATCGGACGTGCGTGCTCGCTCTGTTGCTCTTTGTCAGCGGCGCTAGGGATGAGCTGAGGCGTTTAGATGTGGAATATTCTGGTAACTGATTTATATATGGTTGCAGAGAATATCGAGCTAACAGTCCTTTAAGCTTGAGTAAAGGTGCATAGAAAAAAATTGTGGTTTTTTAGTAGGTATACTTCCACGTAACACTAAATGAATATACTATCACGCCTGCATTCTGTTAGGCGGAGGTGTACTTAAAGTAGGTACACCCACAATATACCGGTATGTTTAGGTTCTATGTAACAGAGGGTAAGCCTATTGCCGTACACCGGGCTCATATCCAAACTCCGACCTGCTACAGAGATTTTCCTATACTGTTGAGGCAGTTCAATGGTGATGGGAAAAAATGGTAAAGATATGGTCTTACTGCTTTTAAATTGTTGGCTAATACCTTAATACTATCAGCAATGGTTTTACAACCTTATTGGAGGTGTGGGCTGATCTTACAAGCCAAATAATTTCCGTCAGGAGAAGAATCAACCTTAATCGTATTAGTTGGTACAAAGTAAAAGTGGTTTGCAAAGATCACAGTAAGTGGCTTTCTGCTTACCCCCCTAAGAGGAAAGCGGTAGAGTTTTTATGTTATCCTTTTAGCATCTGTTTAAGAGATTCGAAAAGTGAAAATTTTTATGTTACATTTATTCTAGAAACTTATTCAAAACGATTTTAAAATACTAAAGATTATAGACTGGAATGGAAGTTGTATTTTCTTTACATTTTTCCCCTACGACCTAAATCCCCCACAAACTCCCCCCTTGCACCACTTACAAGCTTTAACGGGGTTTAATACTAGTACATAGACAAAGTGCCAGAGGTTTATTTCACTAGAGTTGGCTTTGCGTCTGGATTGCCTGGCGCAGGTCAATTTATGTCCGTAATTGGTGATATGACTTGGTCTAAAGAGGACTCTTATGTCCGACAAATTGGGGATGCAATTTAGGCTGTTTGGGGACTAGAATTTGGTTTAACTGTGTTTGAGAATTCAATGTGTTTTTGAATATGAGATACGGTGACTTGTAGTAAAGAGTGTTTGGAGGAAAATTAATTAGAGAAAACTTATTTTGTAATAATATTAAGTAACTTGTTTATACATAACCAAAAAATAGTGAAGTTAGATTTCCCAAGGCAAGGACGACTATTGCTTCGAATTCAGGATCCGATTGTATCGATTATAGTTTGTTTTCACCATATAGAAGCCAGTGATAGCCTAGTGATATGACCATTGGACTGCCAAGTCAAAGGTCTCGAGTTCAAATCCAAGGCACGTTCCTCTGAATTGTCGAAGTCATGTGCGTATTAATCATTAATTATCACGAGCTTAAATGGTGATCGAGAACATCGTGAGGAAACCTGCATGCCTGAGAGATTTTCTTGACGGCGTGTGAAGTCTGCCAACCTGCAGTAGGCTAGCGTGGTGGACTATAGCCTTATCCCTCTCGTAATGAGAGGAGACCCGCGCCCAGCAGTGGGACAATGTAATGGGTTGATGATGATGATGATATTAAAGCCTTTGCCCAGCAGTGGGACGGTCTTAAGCTTGAATACTATACTACCATTGTCATAAGTATTAATTGCAACTGCTTCATTAGTCTAGTAGTCTCAAGCGCAGCTGCTACGTTCGAGGTTCTGGGTTCGATTAAAAACAGCAGTGTTACTGAGTTTTTATGTGATTTGTGCCCAGTTAATGGCAATAGACATACCTGCAATGTGATTGTACATAGCACACTTCTGCCTGTTCCTTTGGGGAATACAGGCGTGATGGTATGTTATTATATTATAAATAATAAAGTCAGATAATACTTGTTGCATTATTAAGTTTACTTAATAATGCAACAAGTATTATCTATTGTCAGATTATCTATTGTCAGTATATCAGTATATCTATTGTCAGATAATACTTGTTGCATTATTAAGTAAACTTAATAATGCAACAAGTATTATCTGACAATCTAAAAATACCATCTTAATACGATTTCGAAAACATAATATCTCTCAATATAAATTGGAAGCTTGCATTTCAAAACTCATAATTGGGTGTATAACCATACCTAGGTAGGTGACCTATATAGAAATGTAATACTATTCCAACATATGGTTTGGTATACTTTCTTTTTTGATGAGATAAGCCGCCAAACATCTGCCCTTGTCACGCGAATACTGAAATTTATTGGCGACTATGTTTTGCGAGCGGGTTTGTCTGCAACAAATAAATGATTATTTTTATGCCGTCGGTTTTGCACTGCCTAGTTTTTAATTTTTTTACCGTCTGCAACTAAGTCAGAAAAAGGTTTTTACCAGACTGCAAGGATAGGGCGTTTCGGGACCCATTAAAAATCTAGACTCAAATCTCCCTACCCAATATGGGTCCCTGCTATTAAAGTTTCGTTTCGCATTAGAATAATATCATTATTTGTTTTATTTTCTGTGTACTGTGTATCGATGATGAAATTATTTCGATGTTGTAGTTATTCAATATTTTTTACGGTTTAAACTGAGAATTTCATTAATCTCCAAATTGACAACAAATTTGAAATGATTTGGGCTTATTTCTTGACCCTTTTTTTATTCTTAATTAGACTATACAGATTATATTTCAGACTTAATATTGTTTTTGAACATACAAACAAACATATCCCTGTTTATATTATTGATATAGATAGATTGAAAGTAAAATTCTTTAGCGTACTCTAGCCGGTATTATTGCAACAGCTGATACTTGAACACAATCTGTTTTAGTCCTTTTCATTAAGCAATAAAAACTACAATCGCCTGTATAATTTAACTTTAAAGCCATCAATATATTGTAAGGTATTTAATTAAAAAGTACGATCAGAAATAAATTAAAAGGATCAATGTTTTAAGCTGTGTTTTTGTTTTAATTAAAAAAACGTGATATAATTGCCACCCGTAATTTCAACATTAAAAAACATTTGTATGGAGTAAGTACCTACACAGTAATGTTAATGCAGCACTTAATTTAAAATGTAAATGTAATTTATCAACCGACTTCATAAAAGGAGGCTCTCAATTCGTCTGTATGTTTTTAGGGTTCCGTAGCCAAATGGCAAAAAACGGAACCCTTATAGATTCGTCATGTCTGGTTGTCTGTCTGTCCGTCCGTATGTCGCAGAATTTTTATCTGAAACTATAAAAGCTATGCTGTTGAAACTTGGTAAGTTGATGTATTCTGTGAACCGCATTAAGATTTTTACCCAAAAATAGAAAAAAAACAAAAAAAATTGGGGGTTCCCCTTACTTCAAACTGAAACTTAAGAATTTTTTTTCATCATACCTATACGTGTGTGGTATCTATGGATAATGATATTGAGGTTTCTAATATCATTTTTTTCTTAACTGAATAGTTTGCGCAAGGGACACTTCCAAAGTGGTAAAATGTGTCCCCCCCTGTAACTTCTAAAAAAAGAGAATGATAAAACTAAAAAAAATATATGATATACATTACCATGTAAACTTTCAACGAAAATTGGTTTGAAAGAGATCTAGTAAGAAGTTTTTTTTAATCCGTCATAAATCGTAATGGCATGGAACCCTCCGTGCGCGAGTCCGACTCGCACTTGGCCGGTTTTTTTTTGTATGTTTGTTACGCGATAATTCCGCCAAATATGGCTTGATTTTGATGATATTTTTTTTGTTGGTAGGTCATATTATTATTTCAGAGGTTCATTCAAATTTGATCGAAATCGGTTCAGCGGTTCGAAAAAAAACAAAAATCTAAAAATTGTATACATCGATGATATTACCGTTTACTAAATTGTTTTTTTAAGACGGTTTTATTTTTTGTTAAATTTTATTTCTTACATAAATTTTAATATTTTAGGTACTACTTATTCTTTAATAACAGTGGGATTTTATATTATGAAGTCTCCTTGTATTTGAAAGAGTTAAGTTGAGTTCCCTAACAGGTTTAGCTTCCTAAAACCTTAAAAAATTAGGGAGTATTTTTACGTTATAAAATTAGATTTTATATTCAATGTTTACCGGGGACGTGCGTTTTGTTTTATTTAGGAGGAACCAATTAAATAGAAACTGTAGTGAAAAACTAAATCCGACTCACTAGATTTTCACTGACCAACATTTTACGTAGTTTTAATTAATTCCAGCAATCTCATGTAGGTATATCTATTAAGTACCTACCCATTCATTATTCTGAGACTTTACATACCATCACGCCAGTATTTTGGAGGGCTAGGCAGAGGTGTGGGTACATGTACACCCATCTTTCGCCGTTGTGTTTAGATCCCATGATATAGGGGGGCGGTGTTGATATTTTAGTATGAAGTCATTAAATAATTGTAGAACTCGAAAAAATATGCAGGAATATTATTCGCCGATTTTACATGAGTAGTTTAAGATGACGAGAGAAAAAAAATGTTGTTATCACAATAAAAGTCAGTTCAGCCAACAAATAAATATTTTTGCGTTCTTATTCACTAACAGGCGGATTTTCAATTTATGCCCAAAATACAAATTTCGGACTGTTACTGAGAATTTCATTGAAAAATCTATTTTTGGCCTAGGAATCAAACCCAAGACCTCTAGTTTATGTAGAAGTCCCGTTTACAATCACTATACTAATGAGCTTGCACAAAAAATATAGGTTCATAAATTATAAAAAATCACAATACTTACAGATATAAAACAATCCTCTTTCATTGAAGTCGGTAAAACATAATACAAAACTGGCATTCTGCTCGGACGAGGTCGCGTGTAGTAACTTGTTTCGTACACAGCAATAAAACTCACTACACAAGAACCAAACGACATCTAACATAACCCTTTAATCAGTCACAATCTAACTAATTACTTAAACTAAAATTAATCCTAACTCCGATCGCTAATTAATGGTGCACGGAATCAATCTAAATAACTGGAGACGGGGCATTATACCATTGTTAATGGTGTCTCGTTTGTATGGGTAATTAATGGTCCTTAAATGGTTACCATCAGTTTTGTAGAGACTTGTATACTTGCTCGTGTTAAGGAGCTTACACACTTTGAATTATTGAAATGAATTTGTTAAATACTAAATTACATTTTATTTTTTGTAACTTGGAATTTAGACTACACTTATAGCCAAGCGAGGCAGTCACTAGAGACTGTGACTGCCTCACTAGTCTAATTTTTTTAAGCGCGACTGCTACGCTAGAGGTCCTGGGTTCGATACCTAGGTCGAGGAAAGTGTTATGGTGTTTTTGTATGAAATTCTCAGTAGCATTTCGGAGTCTGATAATGGCAATGGGCTCGCCCCCTATTACGTGGGGCCTAAACATATCGAAATGTAGGTGTACAAAGTACACCTCTGCCTAACCTTTCGGGGAATGCAGGCGTGATGGTATGTTTATTTATTTGTTACTAACTGTTACCCAAAGTTTCATTCTTGTCACAAAAGCATTTACAAGATAAAATATACACCAGCTGTTAATTTAGAAATCCAACATCCATCCATCCATCCAACACATCCATTAACATATAAAGCCATTTCATTTTTAGGGTTCCGTAGCCAAATGGCAAAAAACGGAACCCTTATAGATTCGTCATGTCTGTCTGTCTGTCCGTCCGTATGTCACAGATATTTTTCTCTGAAACTATAAGAGCTATGCTGTTGAAACTTGGTAAGTAGATGTATTCTGTGAACCGCATTAAGATTTTTACATAAAAATAGAAAAAAAAAACAAAAAATTTTGGGGGTTCCCCATACTTAAAAGTGAAACTCAAAACATGAAAATTTTCAACGTAAATCGGTTTGAAAGAAATCTAGTAAGTAGTTTATTTTTAATACGTCATAAATCGTAATGGCACGGAACCCTCCGTGCGCGAGTCCGACTCGCACTTGACCGGTTTTTTTTATTTTTATTTATCCTGTATCCATAACTTTGTAATAGTGGAAGAATTATTAAAATGTATTCCTTCGTTGAGAACTAATTTCCTTGATAAAATCTATAAAAAAATACCAAGTGTTTCCGAGATTTTGACTGGATTGTTGGATATAGGTAAAACTGACTGAGAAGCTTGCATTGAGTATGAGCAAGCTCTAAGCCGTGCGCATTCCTTAGAACACCAGCTACATGAGGCAAATAATAAGATTTTACTGTTAGAATTTAACACCACAGCCGCGTTGAACCACAGTCTTTACAATGAGTTGGTAGTCAGTGCCCCGGATATGGTTTCTGTTGCATCTAACAAGCCTATAGTCACCATAGATCTGACATGCACAGATGATTCAAACAACACAGTGCAGGTAGTTAAGTGCAGCAGAAATAAACTTAAAAAATACATAAAAATCAATAAATACATCAGGAAAACACAAAGGTTGGTAAAAAGACAAAAATATTTTATAAAAAATGTTAAACTAAATAGAGAACGACTTCAGTTACTTGATAAACTAGATATTTATTCTTCAAAACTCAAAAATAATGCTTATAAGCATAAATCTGATATTGAAAATTTTAATTATGAGCTTAATAAACTTCATGATAAGTTAACATCAATGACAAATAAATATAAAAGTTCTGAACTGCAGATGAGGGAGTACATGTTGGCCATGAATGAGTTAGTCAGCACATGTACATGTAACCATGAGCGCAGACAGTCAATGACAAATAATAACTTTAACAGCGCTCCACCACATTCACCGTTGACATGTGATCCTAGCATTTTGCAAAGTTTAGAGACACCAGATAATATTATTACACCTTGTCTGACCACTGAAAGTATAAATACCCCAGAAATTTTAAAATCAAATATAAATAAAAAGTATGTAATATTTAGTGATGAAATTGGATGTGGTATGGGCCAGTTGTTGTCAAGTTTCATGGGACAAGTGACTACAAACATTTGTATGCCCGGCTTAAATTATAAGTACATTATAGAGAAAATTATTAATTCAAAATTCAGTCCAGACACCACCATAATTATATTTATTGGAAATAGGGGTAATGTGAATAAACAACAATTAATTGATTTTCATGAAAAATTATGTGCATTACATGTAGATAATATTGTTATGTTCACATTCCCCTACTCAAAAAGTTTGCCACAGGAAGAAAACAATACTAGATATAAGCTTAACCTAAGCTTGCATACATTGTCAATACACAATCATAAATTCCATTTAATTGACACTAACAACTATGTTAGCAAATATTTTTACCTGACGGAAGATAATTACTATCTTTCTACTTATTGTAAGAGACAGCTAGCTATGTCTCTCTCATATTATTTTCAGACATTAGCCAAGAATCTGGCTAATAAACATATTGGCTTTATTGAGCCCTTATCTGACATTCCATCAATTGACATTGCAAATCATTTAAATTAGAATTAAGGACAACAGAGACAACCTCTTGCATAGATCTATTGATTAATGATAATGATAATACATCTGGCATATCTGAGTGTTATATGAACTGTAAAAATAATAATTTTATCAACCTGGTTCACCAAAATATGCAGGGGATTAATAATAAAGAGCTAGAAATAGAATTATTTATGAACTGTAATAAAATAGATATTCTTTGTATTACTGAACATTGGTTGAAAAGTCATCAGCTCATGTTTAACTTTAATAATCACCAGGTTGGTAGTTCATTTTGCAGAGAGAATGCTATCCATGGTGGCTCCTTAATTATAGTTAACAATCACCATAAGTTTAAAGAACGTAGAGACATTGTGGGCCTCTCTGTTGAACGAACAATTGAAATAGCCTGTGTGGAATTGGAACGGTTTATTGTTCTAAGCGTGTACAGACCTCCATCAGGCATGTATGATAGTTTTGAAAGGGTGATGGAGGAAGTACTTTATAAGATCTGTAAGTCTTACAAATCCATTATTATTTGCGGTGATTTTAATGTGAATTTATTGGAAAACTCAAGTGCCAGTACTAAAATAAAAAGTCTTTTCTTGTCTAATAATCTGGCACACTTATTTCTGGAGCCCACTAGAATAACTGCTTCAACGGCCACATGTTTAGATAATATTTTCACTGACATAACACCGCACCATAAGGAAGTTATTAATGTGATGGATTCTGACCACTGTGGACAGCTGATTACCATTTGCAATAAAGATAAAATTGTGGCTAAAAAAGATATCACTGTAAACCCAAAAACTGCAAGTCGCTTGGAATTATTTAAAACTAAACTTATTAGTAAACTAATTTTTTTATCATACAACAATGACCCAAATAAACTTTATGAAACTTTTTTTAATTCTTACTGTGAAGAGTTTGATTCCACTTTTATACCCAAGACGATTACAGTTAATGGTAACGCATCCTTCAGTGAATGGGCTACTGTTGGTATTCATAAAAGCAGGAAAAGACTATTTGAACTTTATAATGAACGATTATATGTCAACACCACAGAGTTCAATACCTATGTTAAAAATTACTCAAAATTATTTAAAAAGATTTGTTGGGTGGCCAAGACACGTTATATAAGTCAAAAAATAAAAAATAGTAATAATGTTATCAAAAGTACATGGAATATTATCAACAGTGAAACAGGAAGGGTTCGTAGACGAAATGGTGATTATAGCCTTAATATTGATAATAAGCTAATTAAATCAGATTTAGAAGTAGCCACAGCATTTCAGAACTTTTTCTCTGACATTCCTGTTTCCATTACAAAATGTTTAAACTCATCACCCACTGTTGCAGAATCTTTACTTAAAGATAATGTAAAAGCTAGCGATACTGATTTCCTATTTAATCATATTAATTATAGAGATATTATAAAGACCTTCAATATGTTAAATGTGAAAAAAACTGTGGACCTATGGGGTAATTCTGTTGACGTTGCTAAATCGATAATTGACATTGTAGCACCTACCTTAGCTGTTATTTTTAATGATTGTATTGACTGTGGGAAATTTCCTGATCTAATGAAAAATAGTAAGATTACACCTTTGTTTAAATCAGGTTGCACGTCTGACCCCACAAATTTTAGACCGATATCCGTGCTACCTACATTTAGTAAAATTTTTGAAAGACTTATGTTAGACCAAATGCAAAGGTTTTTTAATAGACATAAACTCTTACATTTAAAACAGTTTGGCTTTACAAGGGGTCGTTCAACAACCGATGCCGGTGTTGAACTGTTAGGACATATTTTTGACGCATGGGAGGAATCATACGATGCTTTGGGTATTTTCTGCGATTTATCCAAGGCCTTTGATTGTGTTGTTCATGAAACATTGACCAGGAAGTTATACCACTATGGTGTTAAAAACACTTCTCTGAATCTTATTATTTCGTACCTGAGTAACAGGATTCAGAAGGTGGACGTCAATGGAAAGAGATCTTCGGGGTCCGTAGTTACAATGGGCGTTCCGCAGGGGTCGATTCTTGGTCCATTCTTATTTTTAATTTATATCAACGACTTACCTCATCTAATAAGGGATAATCACGAAATAGTGCTGTTTGCAGATGATACGTCACTATTATTTAAACTTAAACGTCAACAAATGTGTTCTGACGATGTAAACAGCGCCCTCTCAGAAGTTGTGCACTGGTTTAATGCTAATAATCTACTTTTGAATGAAAAGAAGACTAAATGTATTAAGTTTACAACACCTAACGTAAGACAGGTGAAAACCAGTGTACTTATTAATGACGAAGAGTTGGACCTTGTGGACACCACTGTATTTCTGGGCATCACTTTAGATTCTAAACTTCAGTGGGGCCCACATATAGATAAATTGTCGAAAAAGCTCAGCTCTGCGGCATACGCCGTTAAAAAGATACGTAGCTTAACTGACGAGGCTACAGCTCGCCTAGTTTATTTCAGTTATTTTCATAGTGTGATGTCGTACGGTATTCTGTTGTGGGGGAATGCGGCCGACATACAATCTATTTTTGTGTTGCAGAAACGAGCAATTCGGTCAATTTATAATTTAAGTCCCAGATATTCACTGAGGGATAAATTTAAGGAGATTAATGTTATGACTGTTCCATCACATTATATTTATGAAAATGTATTGTATGCTCATAGGAATATTAATCTCTTTAAAAAACGTAGTGATACGCATAATGTTAATACCAGGAATAAAAATAAATTCATTGTTCCTGCTACCAGGCTCCAGAAAATAAGTAACTCGTTCAAATGCCAATGTATACGCTTGTACAATAAAATCCCAAGCAACATTCAAAACCTGAGCATCAACAAATTTAAATCAATTGTTAAGCAGAAACTGTGTTTGAAAGGTTTCTATAGTGTGAAAGATTATATGGATGACAAAAATGCTTGGGATTGAATTGAACTGTTCTAATGAACCAGGCTATTGATTGTATAATGCCAAATGTACCCTGACATTGAATTTGATTATTCTTTTATTAATTATTTTAATTTGTAATTGATAATTGACATATCTTTATACGTTTGACATATACCCAATTAATTTGATTATTACATATTATTTTCTTATTTACTATTTAATTTTATTTGTGAACATTTATGTGTAATGCAGTTACTAGTGACCTCGGTCCTCAGTACAACATGTTTTTGTAACATAATTTACACCTGGCTGCATTGTCGTCATGCTCCCTTAGATGTCATTGCTTGCGGTAGCGTCATTGGTCGGGTCACCCCCTTCCCTCTAAAATGGCGAGGGAGGTGATGGCTGATCCGTGCGTTATACTCGTGAACGGGTGCTGCTTGTGGTGACTGGTCGACTTGCTGGCTATCGTGTCTCAAATATTATTATTTTTATTTTTTTCCTTTCACGAGTTGACTGAGTTGCCTTGTAGGTCATAGTTATCATGCATAGTATTATTATTAATGTACACTGTACCATACAAAATGTAAATGTGAGTACTATGTCGGTTTTAACTCGTATAACATTTATTTATATTAAAGATTTCTGAAAGTTTTGAGTATTTCCCATGACCTACGCAAATGTCTTGCTGATCTGGTATCGTTGTGCGTCGGGTCGTTGGGCTCCCTAAAAAATGGTTGAGCTACACGATGACTGATGTATGCGTTCCGTCAGTTAGGACAGGTCAACTCAAAGCTGGTATGGTTCTTTCTTCAAAAGGCCTGTTCAGATTTTGCCCTACATTGAACTCGCATATAATATAACTATTGTCTGGACTTTAAAAGAGACCATGATTCTCTGAGTTTGTTTCGACGTTTCTTCTCAGAGGTCGTCAGATAGGAAACGTCGACGCCATCTAGTTAAAAAAAATATGTAAAAAAACGACTTGTAAAAGTGTCTTAAAAGATCTATTTACAGAAATAAATATCATTTCATTTCATCATTTCATTTCATTTCATTTCAGCTATATAAATAATGAGACACAAAACATACATAATTACATATACATACATACACCCACGCCTTTTTCCCATAGGGGTAGCAGAAACTACAAAGCGCCTTTTGCTACGAATATTGCATACCTACTTCTATTGCTTCGTCCACATTCATACATCTTGTCATACACATGCGCCGGTTGCGGGTACTACGCACCTGATCTTTCTGAAGGATCTTACCGAAAAGGTCATGGTGTGTGAGACACAAAACATTTTTTATTTGTTTTAAAATATCGGCAAGAAATTAATTGACCGTTAATAATTAATATTAATGTAATCTATAGTAAATATTTTCGGTAATGTGTAACTCCTTTAGCTCTTAGGCCAATTAAATTAATTGAGGTTACTTTTATAATAGCTTCAATGTGTATGTGCTTTACAATAGACTACTTTGACACCTGGACACTCCCGTCAGACTGGCGGCTTGAATATAATTTAGAGGACGCAAGAAAATAATTTTATGTAAGAATGTTTCGAGACAAATAGATCTTTATTGCAATTAATGCTTAATTGTTCCCGAGGTGTACGGTATCTAAGTTATTTTTATAATGAATATATTAAAAGTGCGAATGTGAAAACCCACACATGGTTGAGTTTAATGATGCTGGATGCTGCTATATAAAAGTCATACTCGTGAATGGGTGCCTGATGGTACTGATCAGGTCTGGTATAGTAACCTTTTTTATATTATATCCACACATAAGTCATGTGCGTATTAATACTTAAACGGTAAAGGAAAACATCGTGAGGAAACCTGCATGCCTGAGAGATTTTCTCGATGGCGTTTCTCGATGAAGTCTGCCAACCTGCAGGAGGCTAGCGTCGTAGACTACAGACTACCCCTTAGACTTCCACAATGACCAATTATATACCGCCTGCATCCAATGCATCCATATCTGCATCCATCTCGGAGGAGGTCGTCTCATGGCTATGTTGCCCGTCCATTGCCTCTATAGGGTTGCGAATCCTTTGAGCTACGATGGCAACTTTGGTTTTTCTAGGGATCTCCCCATTTAAACCTTTTCTCTATGAATATATACTTTACTACTTCGTTTATGAAGCTATTGAATTAATTATACTCATTAAACTGATTTCTGTTGGTTCAAATGCATGATTCCCAAGAGGAGTAAAAGTTATAAAATATGTATTAGTAATATAATAATAATATATTTATATGTATGTATAATAGGTTTTTTTGGGTTTCTTGCCAATTCTTTTTCAGGAGACTTACATTTTAAAACCATTTCGCTACTTCTAGATCCTAATTTAATTGTATGTTTAATTAAAATAAAATAACTGATTTCCATAATATAAGTAGTACAAGTAGTAACAGAAGTACTGGCAGCCACAGTTTAATAACGTTTCCTGAAAAGTTACATAATTCTTTTGTTTTTTATACTAAAAAAAAGAAATCAAAAACCCTTACCAACCTAACGGAAATCTGACTATTGCTTACACTATCCAATAGAAATAATACCAACAATCAGATTTGTGGTCCAAACAAACTAAAAGAACCCTGAAATATTTTGAGGTTCCCGACAAATTTAACTTTGCCGTTCCAAATAATAATTCTACTAACATTAGTAGAGCTGTCTCAATTTTTTGGCCTACACTGTAAGGTTGGTTGTGTCCGACATGACAGAGCCAAGGATGGGACAAAAAATACAACTATGTTGACAGCTCATTCCAGTCGAATAGATTAAAAAAAAATCCAGTTGTGACGTGAAATGAATGCTATTGAATAAATCATAACTGCTACCTATTCTTGTTTGGAAATTATAAGTTGGTTTCGTATTGTTTTAAGATTGTTTTATGATTCATTTGGTTGTAAGCGGGATATTATTACTGAACAAATTATAAGGTGCACTGTCATAATTATAATAATTGTCGTTGCTATTATAAGGAGCGGTGTTAGCTCAGTGGTCGGCCTCAACCTGCGAGTTGTAGGTCGTAGGTTCGAAACCAGACAGGTGCTTTACTTTGTGTAAATTATTTCATCACCACTGCTCCCAAAACGGCGAAGGAAAACATCGTGAGGAAACCAGCATGTCCTAGAACCAAAAATTCGAAGACATGTGACATCTACCAACCCGCACTGAGCCCGCGTGGTGGATTACGGCCCACTTCCTCTCACTGAGAGGAGGCCTGTGTCCCAAAAGTGGGAACATTTTAAGCCGATTATGTATGTATGACGTTGCGAGTGGTTGAACGATCTAGATGTGAGGTCACGGGTTCGATTGATTTACAATGACAAGAAGAATAATTATTAGTGCAAATATTAAAAGTGAGTAGGTATGCTTGCCACGTTCCCATATCGAAAATACCAACTGTCTCAGATATATTTCTTAAATTCGATAAAAAAAACTGAACAAAAAAAACTGTCAGAGAATTTCTTTGTAGATGTAGAAAAAATATGGAACAAAATAATTAATTTATAGTTACTTGTCATTAAGTTATCACAGAAAACTATAAATTCTTCACGCGAACAGAACTGGGGGTGACAGCTAGTTTCTAATATATTAAAACGAACGCACGACAGTTAAGGCGTAGCTAGTTGCGCGACAATTATTCACAAAACGCGTCCACGACGTCACACGCGCACGTTCGCCGCGATTCAATCAGTGACGTAGACGTGACGCTCGATTGAAACTAGGAAGCGATAGAACGCTGTTAATGCCTACGAGAATGACGATGTATTACTGCATTAGCTGACGTATTTGTTAAAAATGTCAATGTCAAATCGGTGCTGGACATAACTGTCAATAGAAAACTGTTTACCGTCCTATATTAAACGTGTCCCTTCCTCTGGTCGGCATGAGTATCCTCTCAGAATGAGATAGAAGTTGTAAATTACATACACAAAATAAAATTATCGTCTCTTCTGTATTGTTTAACTTGAATTCAAGGGGTTTTTTATATTTACACTGACAAGGAGGACCAATAACGACATGGTATTGTAACAATTAAAGTAAATTTTACCATCGTCACTTACAGACAGATAAATAAATGAGGAAGGCATTCATCATCGCAGGCTTACGTCTCGGGATGTCGTTTAAAGAACCGAAGTTGCAAGTTCAAGTCCTGCTGGTGCGAGTGTATGTGTTTGTTTGTGTGTATACTACATTCGTAGATGCGCAAAAAAATAAAATACATCATCTCGTTAGATTTCGGTAACCTTGACACCCAATTCAGAAATAACCGATCAGACAAATGTCTCATCTGTAGTTACAAAACTATATTCTTTGCGCAACCCCTTAGCTCGTAAATATCTAAGTGATTTGCATAAGAAACGGTGGCAGTCACACCGCTGCTGCTGAATAAATTAACTGCTTTTCACTGCTTTTTTACTCAATCCTGGATATAAGAAACTTTTTTTTATTATATCGTACTTTTATAGCGTGTTACGCTTTAATATTTCTATAGCAATTTGGGTAAAGAATAAAGGATAGCCTTGGGAGGTAATGAACTGCTGGCTTAGTAATTAAGTAGAACGTTTTGTTAACACTATAATGTCTTGCTAACTTCCTATTACGGGCTTGCCTGCGCGGTTATAAAGTTACATTTTTAACACAACATAGCATACCATCACGCCTGTATTCCCCCAAGGGTTTCTTCGCCGGAATGTTAAGGTTCCACGTAATAGGGGGCGAGGTTATTGTCATTACATTAATCAGGCACAAATTCAAACTCCGAGCTGCTACTGAGAATTGTATATAAAAACCCAATAACATCTTGCCTGACTAGGAAATTGAAGCCAGGTCTAGCAGAATAGTCGCAATAATTACCACTAGACTAATATAATATAATACCTAATATAATAAAAATATTTGTCAGTGTTTTGTAGCTAGCAACTAACTTAGATTTTTAGAGACACTTCGTCTTTAAAAATCTATTTACAGAAATAAATATCTTTTCATAAGCTTTTGCTTTTCCTAAACAAATAGCTTTAAAGCAAATTTATTGATATATTTATGCACATAAAAACAATAAATAAAAAATAGGATGATAATTACAAAGATACATCTTAATTCTAAAGATAATTATGTCTTCCAGTAGACCTGGGACAGGAGAATTTAAAACAAGAAATGTGACACTTGTGTGAAGATAAAATATTAATAAGTGCTTAATAACAAAATATCCTCATTATGTCCTCCGCATCGTATACGGCGATGGTGACTCCTAATTAATGCTCAGTACTTAATATACACAAGCAAACACATAATCTTTTATAAAAATAAACTACATACCGACGGGGAAGTGCCAGTTTTTTTATTGTTTAAATTAGAAGGAAAGAAAAATGTTAGTCACTATCTTTTCAATATCGCCGATATACGTTTCTTGCAGATTGTACCTAATATAACACAAACAGTAACTACATAAAAATAGTGCAACTCAGTGTTCATAACTAAAAATCCCCTACTATATGATTCTATTCCATGCACCCGAGGAATTAGTATTAACGAGTCACGTATGAGGTTCTCCAATCAACGATTATTTCATTTTGTGTCCACACTTTGTTGGATTTTTACCGATGAAGCACATTGTATAACGAAGCACATATCTGGAATAGGAATTAGAAAACTCAATTTTCAGCCATGCAATTAATAATAGTTTCTTTTAGAAGGAGGAATTTTTTGTATAGGTTACATTATACCTAGATATATTAGCGTGAGTTGTTTATGTAAAATGTCTTCTTAAAGAATCCTTAAATTCTTAAAATTATTCTAAATTGTCTTTTTTATTTATTTCAAACCAGATTCTGACGACGACTTCATCTGCGTACACTTCACAATTAAGTCAAATGTTGCTTTGTTTCAGTCTTGTGTGCCAAATTTAGCCAAATCTGTCTAGCCGTTTCTGCAAAATCAAGTGACAAACATCGAAACATACAAATTGTCATATTTGTAATATTAGTAAGAAGTAGCAATAGTCTATAGGTATCTTTCATGATCATTCTTCATAGTTGACATATGCTAGTATACTACACATCGTCATCATCATCAGCCTATAATGTTCCCACTGCAGGCCTCCACTCGGCGAGAGGGAGTAGGCTGTAATCCAACACGCGGGCCAGGTCACATGTCTTCGATTTTTTTGTACTAGGACATGCCGGTTACTACTGGGCCACCTTCGCTCCCTTAAATGACACGTTCAGCTATATTGCCTAATTTAAGAAAGTAACTCCAAAAATAACTCACTTTCATTACAAAATTAAACTGAAGACTCCATTAACTTGACAAAACAACATAACTTTTCACCTCTATAAACAAAAACTGTGGCCATAAACAAACAAAGGCTCTCGGGTGACGGTGTACAATTGTCATGGTAATGACGTCATACCGTGATGACTTCCATCATTGTTCCCATGGCCCGTAATAAGCCGTGTAAACATTCTCCCATAATGTTGGCCACGAGGATGTGAAGTATGGAGGAATAACAACTTAGATAATGTAAACGTGGATTAGGAAATTGTTTTTTTTACCTACCTACCTTTACTAACTTTGATTTTTCGACGCTTTATATAAATAAAATCAAAAAGAATTACATGTTAAACTGCTTCATGGTTTTTTTTGTATTCAGGATTAATAAATGCGGCACAATTTAAAATTTTATATATTTACTTACTTTATTTTAAATTTCTCAAGTGACATAATCACGGGAATTTTCGTAAGAGACGTGGAAAAGGTATATTAATATAGTTTGTAAAGGACAAATGATAGTGTTTCTGGCCTACATAATCA
Source organism: Subacronicta megacephala (assembly GCA_958496365.1). Lineage (NCBI taxonomy): Eukaryota > Metazoa > Arthropoda > Insecta > Lepidoptera > Noctuidae > Subacronicta > Subacronicta megacephala. Next base: position 12,906,531 of record OY292530.1, on the reverse strand, counting down.
CTTGGTTACTAGGCAAGCTTCCTGATTACCAGTGCAGTTAAAAAAAAACAGGAACCTAGGTGAAAAAATACCTATATTATTTTAAAAGATTTACTGTATCCATGGATTTTTTTGTCCAATTATTAGCTTTCTAATCTGATTATAATGGCGTCTAATCTAGATAATTTTACATCTTGAGATAACTTTATCAGAGCCTAAAAGTCACTTCTTATCCACACGCCCCAATTTTATATTCCAAGTGCGCGCGCTGCCGGCACGCATGCTAAGTGATGGCATCTACTATTTTACGTTTTTTTATCTAAATTAAAAATCAGCGCCGCCCCCCGCACTTCCCCTGCGAGGTCTAAGGTTGCCATACATAAACATACAACCTTTGTTTGGTGTATGATCGAGAGAATGTCTGTAATCGGGTGTTACAGAGCTTAGGTGGTCCGATTGGCGATAGAATAAAAATGACATGTAAAAAGAATATTCCCTACCGCGAATGCATCAATAGATAAGAATGATTTAAGTGATGAATATTTATAGATTGAGGTTATTTTTATAAGTGCGGCAAATATCTTACCATGTAGAAACCACGTTGCCATCAGGGCCGTAGCCGTAATACTACCATTTCGTCAGGTCTCAGTGCGACACAATATTTGAACCCTAAGAAGGAACATTCGTAGATAGGACCACATCTAAGATCTATAGGAGCAAACAATTATGTATTATGGAAGGCCATACTACTACTTATTTTATGCGGTTACTTTATTCATTGTGCTAAGGATGTTATGTTATGTCTAAGGAGGTAATTTATTCTGATATTGGTACTTAAATAAAAAAAAAAAACATGAATTTATTATAAAGCAAAAAATATCGTCTCATAATTCTCTTATACACAAACATCCCGGTCATACTGCCTCATTAGTCTAGTGGTCCTAACCGCGACTGTTACACTAGAGGTCCTGGGTTCCATCCCCAGGTCGAATAAAGTGTTATTGGATTTTTTCATGAAATTCCCAGTAGCAGCTCAGAGTCTGGATTTGTGCCCGGTTAATGGCAAAACATACCGGCGAATTGTGGGTGTAGATTAGTACACCTCTGTCTAACCCTTCGGGGAATACAGGCGTGATGGTTGTTATGTTATGTTATCCCGATCAGGTTCCAACCATCAATAACAAAATGATCTTTGGGTACTACAGTGGTCCAAATAAGAAGGATAAATTCAACCTCCATGATTTTTTTCAGATTTTCCTTCAGCTGATAATTCTCAAACTATTACTTAACTTACATCACTTAAACCTAGCAATAAAGATAAGTCTAACCGAACACGATAGTAATAAAAAGCTAACAAAATGAGTCACAGCAACGTAACACCTTACGATGCGCACACGCATGCGTGGTGAGTCATGCGCGAGGTTAGGAATGGATGATTTACATTGACTAGTATTCTAGTTTATGAATTTTTATTTTCGTTAGAACATGACTTATTGATATGTCTTTCTGAACAAAAAAATATGTGTGAAGTTGAGATATGATTTATTCAACGAGTGTAAAAGATATATAAATGACCGTTCCGCGTACGCACCATGGGGTGTCGGCGTCACTATTAAATTGCTGATTAGCTTCCACCATGAAATAAACGTTACATTTTAACAATAAAACTCTTGAATTTTTTTGAGACCTCCCTACCCTCACCACTCCTCTTGGTTTAGAGCCGTTTGCGCCAGTTCCTCCCGACATCTCCGCCTGGACTTGCCGCGACGTCATCTGACGTTGTGTATGACCACTCTGTGGTAATCTTCACGTAGATATTTCCCGCCCACTTGTGGCTTTTTCACCAAAGGTATTCTGAGTTTTGAAACGCAGTATACCCTTACCGACGATTTGAAGAAGGTGGCTGGCGGCGGTTGGATACGAGCTTCCCGAGACCGAGATGGTTGGCGCTCTTTAGGGTAGGCCTACGTACAGCAGTATACAGCAATAGACTGATATGATGATGATACCCTTACCTACCATCAATTACAAGACCCCAAGTGCCCAGCGTCTATCAGCCAGCGTAGAACTGATGGCAATAAAAAGTTTCGAGAGAAGATACGCACGGCTAAACGTGGCGTAAGACGGAAACTAATGAGATGGAGAGACGACCTAATCTTGTCATGGTTTACCACGTACCGAAAGTATAGCTACAGAAGAGATAATTCGACAAAAAACATTCTCGTGGCAGGCTAGCTAGCCCTCCTGGTAGAGCTCCTCTGGAGTCATTGGATACGGGTGGTGTAGGTAGTACTCGTATAACTGGTCCCTGTGAAAGTCGATTGGGGAAGCCTTTCTTCAACATTGGACCTCCTTTGACAGATTTATAATGATGATGAAAAAAAAAACTAGGAAGTAGTCTTTATGGAAGTCGTCTGTATTTTATGTCTGAAAATTTTGTGTAGTGTAAAAATCAGAATGTTCAAAATGTTATTAATCCAAAGATCTGAAAAGTTAACTTACGCTTGCCGCAGTCACTCTAAGGAAGGTTGACCGAAACTATTCTTGGCACATCGAGACATTGCCTTAGAGAGTACGTTATGCCGTGGATCCCGCTTGTTATACGAATACCTATCAAAATCAGAAGCAGTTCATCCTTAGGATTGGTATTGCCGAGAAATTAGGTTACGAGGTTCTGATGCAGTGGCTTAATATTAAATACTCATATTCAGCCGGATTGGAAGCCCTGAAAAGAAAAGGGTGATGACGGTCTTGCGGTCAGCGTGCTCGATTTTCAGGATCAAACCCTGTTAATAAATTGTTACTTAGCTACGGGCTAAGCTTAACAAGTATATCAGCTTATATCGGTATGCTATATTCGACAAGCAATGCACACAACATACATAAATCCCACCGCTGGCGATAACCGGAGCGTGTTGTATCGAAACTGGGTGAAAGTCTAAACGGTCGCCTACTGCCAGTGAGTCATTCGCTTGCCCAGCAACTAATGTATGACGGACGATCGTTGAAACACGTGAGCCAATGGCGTAAATGCTTACTATGACGTAGACTATTATTATTTTTAATTTAAGTCTCCTCTCTCTCTCTCTCTCTAGGGTCGGTCCCTCATATCTGAGGATCGTGGTCAGCATCAGGGTTGCACCTGGAGCGGATGATCTGCCTCCACCGGTTTCTGTCCAGCGCGTCTCGCATAACTGTATAGAATTTGGAGGCTGACGAGTCTTTCACTTGATCGGTCCATCTTGTTGGTGAACGACCGCGCGATCTTTTGCCTTCAGTGTTCCCAACCACAATCAGTTTTTCCAAACTTACGTCGCCTCTGCGCATTGTGTGGCCGAAATATGACAGAATGCGTTGTTGGCAGATGGTGGACAAGCGAGTTTTTATGCGGAGCTGGGTCAAGATCGATACATTGGTGCGTTTCGCAGTCCAGGGTATTCTCAGCATTCGTCTCCAGCACCACATCTCGAATGCATCTATCCTTTGCCTTTCTCGGGCCAGGATTGTCCACGTTTCAACTCCATACAGGAAGATAGGGAGTACCAGGGCTCGTATCAATCTGATCTTCGTTTTGATACCAATTCCTCTCCTCTTCCAGATGTTGTTTAGACGGGTCATAGCATCTTTTGCCATCCCGATTCGCCGTTTTATTTCGGGGACACAGCTGCCGTCATTGCAGATTTGGGAGCCCAGGTATATGTAGCGGTCAACGATGTTAATGCCAGGAATGTTGCAGGTGACACTTGTTAGTTTTCCGGCTCGATCCACTATCATCACTTTAGTTTTCGTTCTATTTACTGCGAGACCGATGTTGCCGCTTTCCAACTCGAGTCTTTGGAACAACTCAATCATCTCTTCCATAGATGTTGCTAAGAGGACGGTGTCGTCGGCATACCGGAGATTTGATAATCTCTTTCCTCCTATAGGGAAACCCTTCTCCCAATTTTCGATGGTCTTCCGAATTATGTATTCTCCATATATGTTAAAAAGTGCAGGGGACAATATACACCCCTGTCTCACCCCTTTTTTTGTTTGGAACATCTTGGAGCATTCAGTGCCTATCCTAATGAAAGAGCGGTTTTTGGTGTAAAGACTCTGAATTAAAGCAACAAGGTGTTCAGGAGCTCCCATTTCGAGTAGTACATTCCAGAGTTTGTCCCAATGCACGCAGTCAAAGGCTTTTGTGTAGTCAATAAAGCACAGTACCACGGGGCTGTTGAATTCCCTGCTCTTCTCGATGATTTGGCGGACATTTAGTATTTGTTCCCGCGTTCCTCTGCCCTTCACAAAGCCTGCCTGCTCTTCGGGTATCTGTCGGCTTAAAAAGTAGTTAAGTCGTCGATAAATGACATGGAGAAGGATCTTACTCGCATGAGATATTAACGCTATTGTCCTGTAATTTCCACAGTCTTTTGAAGAACCTTTCTTATGTATGGGTACAAACACCGATTCTGTCCAGTCTTTTGGCCACCTTCCAGTATTCCAGATAGTATTGCAGATGTTGGTGATAGCCTTGGTGCCTCTCTGCCCTACATTTTTAAGTATTTCGGCTGTAATAGCATCCTTACCCGGTGATTTCTTGCACTTAAGAGCTTTGATGGCATGCTCAATTTCTGATGGCAGGATATCAGGTTCTTCTATCGCCCATGTACTATAAGCGTTAGTGGGCTCTCCAGCGTCATATAACTCCGCGCAGTAGTTTTTCCAGCGCTCTAAAACTTGGTCCACATTTGTGAGTACACGGCCGTCCTTATCTTTAATGGCACAGGTTCTCGGTTTACGCGTTCCAGTCAGTTCTTTTACTTTTTGAAAAAGAAATCTGGATTCGTTTTTCAGTGAGTTCTGTTCGAGTTCGAGACAAATTTCATTGATGTGATTTTCATAATCTTTCCGACAGCGTAGTTGGACTTGGCGGCTTAGTTCTGCATACCGCTGCTTATCTTCAGTTGAAACTATTCCTTTCTCCTTTCGTTCACGTCTCTCAAGGATAATTTGGGCCGTCTCAGGCGTAATGAAATCTTTCATAACGGGTTTTGCCAGCTTATGATTTCTAACTGTTGCCTCTATCATCCGTTTGAAATATTCCCATTTACTATCACTGTCTGTCACGTCATTTGGGAAGTCTCCCATTCCCTGCTCAAAACCTTCTCTGAAGCCACTGATGTCTATATTTTGCATATTTGGAACTACTTTAGTTTTTTGTATCTTCTTTAGCCGCACTTGGACAGTTGCTACAAGAAGCTGGTGGTCGGAACCGCAGTCAGCACCGGGGAAAGTTGTGGCGTTCGTCACTGAGCTTCTCCATCTCATCCCTACTAGTATGTAGTCAATTTGATTCCTACATCTATCTCCAGGGGATATCCAGGTGTATAATCTGCGGATATGATGTTTGAAGCAGGTGTTGGTGATAGTAAAATTTTCTTCACAGCAGAACTGTAACAAACGCTCGCCCCTATCGTTACGTTCTCCAACTCCATGTTTGCCCGCAACACGACGAAGGTGATCATCGTCTGCGGTATCTCCCACTTTGGCATTGAAGTCTCCTAAGATGATGGTAACTTCTCGCTTTGGGAGTCCTTTAAGTGTCGCAGTCAGTGTATCGTAAAAACCCTCCAGTTCTTCTTCAGTTGACTGACTTGTGGGGGCATATACCTGCACGATGTTAAGCTTGCACGGTAAGGTGTTAATTTTAAGTGTGAGTATACGATCGCTAACTGGTTTATATCCCATAACATAATTGCTCAACGATCGGGGCACGACGAAGGCCACACCTCTGCTACTTTCGTCTTCTGGGCCCGAAAAATATACTGTATTTCCGAGTTCAGATGTAAAGTGGCCCTGCCCTTTCCAGTGGGTTTCGCTTAGCCCTAGTAGATGAACGTTCTTTCTATGCATTTCGTTTTCCACAATACGTAGTTTGCCAGGTTGGTTGAGGCCGCGCACATTCCACGTTCCGATTCGTTGGGGATGGCGAATCGACTTGCAGGTCTTAGATTCATCAGTAGCTGAATTTCCATGCGGCGCCTGATGAGTTACGAGCGCATGGCCGGTAGCACATTTAACACCACCTCTCCCGGTAAGATGGCGCCGGGCGTCAGCCGGATCGCCAGACATACTACTTCCTGTTCTTTGACCTTCCATGCTGACTCTCTTGGGAAAATAGAAGCAGTGGTTTCCCGTTGCCTTCTGCCCCAGACATTTTTGAAGTTTTTTAGACTCCAAGGCCGCTGCTGCCTCTTCGGTCAGTTGCCTGACCGGTAGTATGGTTATACCGCCATTGCTCGGTCGCCAGGGCCTCGTCTGTTGTCTGGCAGGGAGCACCGCGACGCCCAGTGGACGCCGCTGCCAGCTATTCATAACGAACTGCTGACACGTGCAGGTGAGGTTGACGGTTGGGCTGGATACAGGTGTTATTTCCATTCTCCCCTTGCTCCCCAAAAAAGTCTCCTCTACTGATCACAAGAAAGAGACTGGGTCCTTTGGACGGTCCAAGTCAAATATTTTATTTCAATTAAACGACTAGAATAGGTACCTATTTTCTAAAAAATCAAAACTCTTCTCTCTCCTTCTTCCACCATTCTCTGTTCTCTCAACTGTCTCTTCTGTTGTCATCACTGTGTTGCACCCATCATCTTGCTTTCCACAGGTTCCCGGTACCAGTTGTTATCCATGGAATATGGAAGACATTGCAGACATTCCTTTATGTGTATCTGAGAACGAGAGGCCAAGTAAATACCTACTTGGTGTCCTGGTCAATACTTGTATTGAATCCATCATCATCATCAGCCCGTATTCGTACACTGCCTCTCATCCTATACCTCTGTACTTTTTTGTTGTAGATGAGAGTGTTGTGTCTTTCAGTGACGAAGGCCTCTTTAACAGCCTACAGAGCCCGATTTTCAGTTCTTTTTTCCTTTTATTGCAAGGTCTGTCTCTTGTCTATCACTCTGATGTAATGTAAACATTACCTGCACACTACAAAAAAAAAAAACACTTACCTGATAGAGTTATCAGGTTACCAGGCTTACCTGATAGAGTTATCAGGTAAGTGTTACCAGTCTCATACTCAGTAACCCTATTCACCAACTTTCCGGATGAAAATCATAAAACTCTACGCGTACATATCTAAGTTCTTTTTCCCGCAAAAAAATATTTTCTTCACCTAATACATAGGTATTTTACACGTAAAATAAGTATGTTCTTCAGAGGCGGATCTTTATCAAGTGTGGAGCGGTCTCAATTAGCCCCGAGCGAGAACTTGTCGCTACTAATGCGTCTGTATCTGTTAGGGGGCTTCACACGGGATGTGTGTTACGTAGCGATAAAGAAATGAGGATAGATTTTTAATGACACGTAGGATATAAGCTATAAGATGTTACATATATTTCAGACGTTTTATTGAATATATATTGAACATAATATAAAATCAGTTATTATGTCTACTTCGCCAATTAATTTGGTTTCATATTCCGGTTAGCACAATAGGTAGGTTAGGTTACCTACATAATCTGCCTATAATGTTCCAATTACTAGGACGCAGGCCTCCTCTGGGTGAGATGGAGTGGAACGAAATTCACAATGTGGGCCCAGTTCGGATTGGTAGATATCACGTGTCTTCGAATTTTAGTTTCTAAGACAGCGGGTTCCTCACCGTGTTTTGATATGATGTTTTCCGTTGCCGATTAAGAAGCAGTGGTAATTTAATAATTTATACAAAGAAAAGCGCCTGTCTAGGACCAATTCTAGGACCTACAGTCGCGACCATTACCGCTGGGCCACTAGCGATCCACTAAATTATATTTGAATTCTACTTAATAATAAATCTATACGATTCATAGAACTAGTCTGTGAAGACCTTTATATCGCAGTGCGGAGGAGTAATGTGTCGATTTGTATGATTTATACCCCCTTCTGTAAACACATATGTTTGATCGTAGCGAGTTGATTAAATTATGCAAAAAACATCGTGTTGCCGACTCGTAAACGCGGTTTCTTCAGTTGAATGTAGATATGAGTAGTGTATGTATGTATCTACAAATAAACATACAAAAACGTAGATATATTTGAAATGGAAAAGATTAAAGCAATGATTTCGATATTACATAACAACGAGATTAACCCCAAGATATTACTTGTTGGGGGAACGCTAGAATAATGATGAAGAATAAGATCCGCGAGTTTAAGCTGCACTTGCCACGATCAGTCCTTAGATGTACTATTATATCCTCAGCGCTTCAGAGAGAGCGTCAAGAGGTCAAGCAGATGAGCAAGTGGCCCATCTGATGGTAAGTGGCAAGTGGCTGTGTTCTTAAGCATTGCGAATACGCAATCAAGCTACTGCCTACCGTTAGGAAAAAGGAGAGGAAGGAGAAACGGATCCATATCGCGTAATTGTTATCGCTAATTCCAAAAGCCACTAAAATGTCGGATATTTGTGTTTTCTACTACCTATAGGTACTAAAATATTAGTGTATTCCCCTATAGGCTCATTCCCTTACGAATAACTACGTGATAGTGATGGGAATCACGGGCACCAACATTCTGGATTAAAAAACACCGATTTTTAGATTTAAGTACTTAATCATAGTTCAGTTGCAAACAAAACCAATAGGATTGCGTACATATCGCAATACCGAACATAAAAGGTGATTCCGTACGCCCATGAGTCACTAGTGTTGTGATTATTCGGTTACGCAGGAATTCGAATAATCGCCTACCGAGAAATCGATCAAAAAATAAAAAGTAACTGAATAAACTGACTCATTATTTGAAAATGGAATATTTAAGACAGAATAAAAAGGTTTAATATTATGAGGTGGCTGACCGCAAGTGACTAAGATTAAATTGTTTTTTATTTGTTGCGGTAAGATACTTCGGATTTTATAAAAGTGAATGCTGGTAGTTAAGGGAAATTCCTATAGACAATCATAGAATCTGATTATATCTGTATGGTTAATATTTTATTATTTTATAATAGTTATATATCTATCTAACATGGTATGTTACACCGTTGTAAATAATTCTAAACATACCTAGTAATTAATTGAAATAAATAATCATACATTTCCAGTCTTTTGCTCAATTTAAAGTGCCTGATCTGACAAGATAAACGATAGATAAAATCAAACAGCAGCAGATAATTGCCTAAAATAAATTGGTTGTGTATATTTCGCATAAACATTATTCATGCATAAAACAGCATTGATAAGTAATATCAAAACATTACGGATACATTTTCGATTGACCCAACACTCGCATACTTCGTCAGTTCTAATAAAGATTATACCAAAAGTCGACTCTGAGATCGAATAATAATCAACCCACGCACATCCCTATTCATCACCCAATAATCCCGTGATAACTGTACTTAATTAAGTTATGGGCAATAAGTTATCTTTTAACGGCTGATCAAAGCGTTGGAGATACGCTATCGGGTGTTCACGAGGCGTTATGTGGCATTTGCCACTTATCTGCCAGAAAACCGCCGCGAAATTGCCCGGCTTATTGGCATAATAAGCTCAGCCTATAGGTTTTGAATTCGTATAAGGAGTTTTGCAGGCGTATATGGATTTTATTAAGTGTTGTTTTATACCTCTGTACTTTTTTGCTGTAGATGAGAGTGTTGTGTATTGTAAGAGCTGTAAATTGTAGCTGTGATATTTAAAAGGTGCTAATTATAACAACATAACATAACATACCATCACGCCTGTATTCCCCGAAGGGTTAGGCAGAGGTGTACTTAATGTACACCCACAGTTCGCCGGTATGTTTGGGTCCCATATAATAGGGGGCGAGCCTATTGCCATTCACCGGGCACAAATCCAGAGTCAGAGTCAGAGAGCTGCTACTAAGAATTTCATAGAAAAACTTAATAACACTTTGCTCGACCTGGGGATCGAACCCAAGACCTCTAGCGTGGCAGTCGCGATTGGGACCACTAGACCAACGAGGCAGGCTAATTATACATTTTAATAGAATTTTTAATTTAAGTTGTCAGTTTTTTTTATACATACATACATAATTATATTAGAACAACAAACAACAAAATTAAAATAGGTTCAAAAATAACGACGATATACCTTAGTATTTTAATTTTATGCTAGACAGAGACCGGACTATGACAGCTCGTGACGTCACAATCCGATAAGCCACACAATTTCTATACTTACATTTTGTTCCGGGAAGGGACGTTTTTAAATAAAATAAAAAATATATTGGCCCGGTTAATGGCAATAGGCTCGCCCCCTATTACATGGGACCAAAACATACCGGCGAAATGTGGGTGTACTTCAGTACACCTCTGCCTAACCCTTCGGGGAATACAGGCGTGATGGTATGTTATGTTAAAAAATATTTTTTTTCAGTAAAGGTACCTACGTCTTATATTACTTTTATTTTACAATAGGCCTGTTATTTACAATAAATTCAACACGAGCAAATTACCCTATTGTCAGACATCAAACAAATTTATAAGAGACATTCCATTCTATCAATAAAAAAATCTAATCTGTCCTCAAAGAAAGACATCGCGAAACATATACATAATAATACAAGTCAAATTGAGAACCTCTTATTTTTATGATCAGTTAAAATAACATAGAAAACTTTAATTAATTCAAACAAGTGGGACAACACTACATTATTAAGAACACAGTGATGTACTCATATTCTGAGACCCAAATTTCCGAGGCGCCACGTCTCGAAATCGACGAGATTTAATCGCCTAACATATCGAGTGACCAGAAACAAAAAGCAATATACATAAATTATTGTCGGAATCGTATTAGAAACACGTTTTGCGTAGCACAGTAGTGATCGAGTTGAGGCTTGGTTATAGGTGATGGGACGGGGACGATACGGGACACCTAAGAACTGAAAAGAGCGACAAAGGAATGAAATGCATTAGCAATACTTATATTTGGCTGAATTGAGTAGCTAATTGTACTCAATACTATAACTTGTGCATCGTAACAATTCAATCATATACCTTCATCATTTCAATGATCTCAAATCGCCCGTCGTACATACGTAGGTATGTCGCCAGTGTAGCAGAATAAAAACGAATAAACTACATATACTTACACAAAAATATTAATACGTCTCTTTTACTTTCCCCTATTAATACTACACCTATTATAAACCTCACGACTTTATCATCAACGATAAAGACCGCCATATTTCTTTCAACAAATCGTGTAATATAAAGAGCACTAAAACTGGTTTTTATTAGCACACGGCAGTGGCCCGAGAGAGCGCGATGGTTTATTGGATAAGCGTCGTGACCAAGGTTTTGGGTTCTATTCCTGGTTTACAAACATTCATATACCTGTTTGGTAGGATTTGTGGGTGTTTTCGTCATAATCTCTTGTTCGTCTGATGTAATTCTTCTTGAATCTAGATTTAACAAGGGATAATTTGAATCGAAAATTATATGAATCTCAATTAGTTTTTAATAATCGTAATTATCACTACCATACAATAATGTATGCTACTAAAAGTTTAATTAGAAGATGATTACGATAGCCATCGTGAACTTCAACAAAAAAGGCTAGTTTAAGAGCAATCTTAAATAATACGCACGCAAATTAGCCCCCCCCCCCTTATTAAAAAGAAAAAAAAAGAAATCCGATAGTGATGAGCCCGTACTAGGTTAACATCTACAGACTACCAACAACTTATTTTTAAAAGACAACTTCCGGACACGAGAACCAGTCCTGCGTCGCGGAGACTTACAAATAAACAAAGTATAACCAGAATCCAAACACTAATACCTACAGTAGTGGCAGGGTTATCCCCTAAACCGCTTAACCAAACATGCAGTATACCTAATCAAGACAAAACAATTATGATGATAATTAAGTGTGATTGCAGATGACACTGCTTCCAATATCACGCAATATTTTTAATTTTAACACCAAAAATGTATAAAAAGTTTCCATCATACCATCACGCCTGTATTCTTCGAAAGGTTAGGCAGAAGTGTACTAATGTAGGTACACCCATAGTTCGCCGGTATGTTTAGGTACCTTGTAATAGGGGGCACGCCTAGTGCCGTTACCTAATCCAGACACATTTTATACCGACGTCAAGTACCAGTATGCATACTGTTGCGTTTCGTACGGTGAGTGTGGAGCGTCGGAGACCCAATTTCTCCCTCAGTCCCCTTTCTGCTGCTTTTCTCCTTCCCCTCCCTTTTCCTTAAATAGGCTCGGTAACGCATCTGCAACTCCTTTGGATTTGCAAATGTCCATGGGCGGCGATGTCTACTTCCCATCAGGTAGCTCCCCCGCTCGTTTGCCGAGTTATGCCATAAAAAAAAGACACGAACTGCTACTAAGAATTTCATAGGAAAGCCCACACTTTGCTCGACCTAGGAATCAGGACCATTAGACTGATGAGATAGTGAATAAAAATTGATAACAAAGATTCAGAAGTCGATGGGATGAGACGATGGGATTATGCTTATTTTAACGTACCTACCTTAAGGAGAAAGTAGAAGTAGAGTCGTGTCAAGAGGTCAAAGAGAAGGCAGAGTATAGAGAACATTACCGATTACTCCACCGACAACAGATGAGGTCTTAAATAGAAGTAGAAGACGATATATAAGTACCTACATCGGATTAAATCTACCTTCTCAAACTTTTAGTACATAACAAGTTATTAGAAAACAAGTATTTCTCAATTAAATAATTTCAATAAAGTGATAAATTTGCAATAATAATATATAGACCCATTAAGTAAGTTTTATGTTTATGGTAAGTTTTGCCAATATAAGCAGTATAAACAAACCAAGGTAAATAAATTGATAAATCAAAACTAAAACGTAGCTTTAACTGGTTTGTTTATTTAGGTTTGCTTACAGTTTAAACATTAAAACTTATAATCTTTGATAACTATATACAAGTATTGAATAGACAGATCTGACGTTTGCTCAAATTAAAAAATATTGAATCGGTGGTAGCCTAATGGATAGGGCGTCGAACTTGCGATAATATGGTTGCCAGTTCGAAACCCACCCATTGCACTACCGACGTAAACCCACTCGTAATACAAGCATTTAGGGGAGTTAACAAGAATACTAGTAATGCTAGCTTGCACACATTGCTAGTAAGATTTTTTTAGGGGGTTGGTATACGTCCCATGCTGAACGTAAGCCTCGACATAAGCCCTCAAGAAGCGCCAACCATCCCTGACTGACTCTACGTTCAGCGTGGATGTCAAGAGGCTAATATATATAAATGATGATGATGATACATCCTTGGCGTAGTACTCGCGCTCGCCCTAGACTAACGAGGCAGTCAATATTCAACTATTGTGCAATAATGTAAGTAGGTTAATATATATAGAAGATACTATTTAAAAAAACATTTTTATATTACCAAAACATGACATTACACGCTTAAGTAATATTTACAAACAATTGTACAGTCTAACATTATCTAAATAAAATTTACATACAAAACAATATTCAAAAGTAAATAAACCTCTATATATACATACTTATACATTATACACACGATGCGTAGTTCGGTAGTGGGACAACTCTTGTTCGACCTGTTACAAAGTTACTCACGATTTTTGCGTTCAAGCTGAACTGTATAGAAATATAATAGGGGTGATTTTACCTTGTAAAAACGCTTTTTAAATTTGTTTTCTTCTCGCCATCGTAAAGGGCATGGGGACTGGTAACTGTTCTTCAGACTTATTTAGACGTCGGTTTTGAAATTGAGATGAAATTTTTCGACTTTTAAGAGTAAAAAGATTGATGGTTTCCAAGGGGTTCTGTGATGAACGGTTATTCAATTGCACTTTAATATTTAAGGCTATTTTTTGGGCGTTTAAACTTTTATTGGTATTTCCTTATGGGATGAGTAAAGCTTTGCTTACTTGAAATGTCATTAATATGATTGTAAAAGAATTAATATTTGTAACAATATTGGAATTTCATATTTAGATCCCAATTAATAGGGGACGAGATAATGAGTGTTTTTTATAGAAAAACACAATAGGTAACACTTTGCTCGACCCGGGAATCGAACCCATGACCGCTAGCCTAGTAGTTGCGCTTGGGACAACAAGACTAATGAGGCACCTATTACATTTATTTATATTTTTTAGGTAATTAGTGTGCAATATAATTATAATATTTAATCTATCAATGTGTTTATCTAAAAAGTGTTTAAAACTAAACAGTGTCACCGATTAATCTGTAGTACACAATTCAAACAATGTGCTTGATATCTTGTCAAGCTACCAATTTCCTGAGTACATAGACTTTGAAAGATTGCTTCCCGTCCCAACACCACGCTGCTGTTCCCAAAAAGAATATAGCGTAATAGCTCAGGTTACTTGGTACAGTCAAGTATAGATGTTTACTATAACAAAAAAGTAGAACTTTTTTTAGATATATTTTATTCGGAATCTGCTTCTATGAGACGAAGAAAGAAGAAAGCTCCATAAACTTCTAGTAAGAACTGAGAAACTGATTTCTGACACACGATTATAAGCCATTGAAATGAAATTACTTTATGTGGAATTAATAATATCAATATGACGCGATTAAATCAGTAAAAAGTAGTTTTATTTCATTGTCTATTCTGTGTAATTGAAGTGCAGTAGAATAATTATTATTGTGCTATAAATACATATCATCATGTCTGTGATTTCGGAGGGTTTGACAGAAGACTTCTGTTCACGTATATTTTGCCGGTATTTTAGGTCCAATGCAATAGGCGGTGAGCTATTGCCAATAACTGGGCACAAAATCATAGTTATGTTATGTTATTTTCTTATTTAATATCTTCATGTACAGAAACAAGTTATATGTAATTTTATAAAAGTTATCGTTACCTTTTTGTATTTTTTAGGCATTTTCCATGCAAAGATTATTAAGTTATTATTTTAGTGAAGGAAAATTACGACCGCGGGCAGGATTCGAACCTGCGTCTTCTGGTTCTGGTGGACGTCGCCTCAAAGACGTAAATAAAACTGTGTACTTAACCACAAGACGCATGTTCGAATCTTGCTTGCGGTCGTATTTTTCCTTCACTAAAATAATAAAGTTATCGTTGTTTTGCTAACCGTTATTGGCAAATTTTATCGTAAATGAAGTTGAGGTATTTCTATCCAAAATAGATAATACCATTCAACATTAGTCACAAACATGGATCCTAATTATGAATCCGAGAACGCAACAGGTCGGGCAGGTCCCGAGGCGTGGGGAACTACAAGAGTTTCCAATTATTGTCCTCGTTCAGACCTGCGTGGTGTATGGCAGCAGTGTCCCGGGGCAATTGAAAGGCTTCGTTTCACGAATATAGGCTTTTGATCTGCAAAACCTTTGAAATTTTTAATATTGTGTTATACGTTATTACATTCATACATACTTTACATTACTGTATATAAGATCAATAGGAATTAAAATGTTTTTAAGAGATTAGTTTTTTTTTATATAATATCACGCTTGTTAGGTAGAGGTAGGTTTTGTACACCTCCGGGTGAGCCACCTAATCGTTAGTAGTAATTTATTTTTAAAAGTAATTAATTTTTAAAAGTCCTCCTACATATTTTAATAGTGCTTCAAATTGTACTTGTTAAAGGAGACATGTGAAATTGTAAAATTGTTCATCCCCAGTGAAAAGAAACCATTAAATTGTAGAAAAAATATTTTACTCATAATTACGAAGTTAGGCAGTGCCGCCATGGACATCTGCAATACCAAAGGAGATTTTGCTGCGTTGCCGAGCCTATTCAGGAAAAGGGAGGGGAAGGAGAAAAGGAGAAGGAAGTGGACTGAGGGAGGAATTAGGCCTCCGGCGCTCCAACCCACCGTACTAATCACAACAGTATGTTAGCAGCTATAAAAAAATCTACAGTAAGTTATTCCTAAGTAAAACGATCACAATAACTAAGAGCCCCAACAGACGGTCCAACTCGTGAGTCAAAAGTTTCCGTACAGTGAGCGCCTCGACTTGTCTTGTGTAAGTTACTTCGACTTGGTAGCGGACCCGTGTAATCGGTTCTATTCACTCTTGTGATCGTCTATGTGGGGCTTATTAGATATTGTTTTATAGTTCATTCTTTCAACTAATAGACTTTTTATAATAGACTCACGTGCTCTAATCAGTAGCGTATAGCACTTTATTCTTCTTCAAAATGCGTAGAACGTCCTATATAGAAATATGTATCTTGAAATGGTTTATTTACAAAAACAAATATCATTTAGGTAACTCTCTTATTTCTGACTTTCCTTAACTGATTGTAGTGCAGTGGTGTGCGATCTATGACGATTTGGTGCTTAAATATGATTGTCCCAATTAGCAGAACTAGTCATATTCAAGTACATACGACTTCTAAATCCACCTTCAGATACCGAGGATCGTGATAGGTCAGCACTGGTCCCGTCGACACCTCGCCTTTCACCATACATTGATAATTATGGCGCCTGTGATAACTGATTAGTTTAATTGGTATTAAAAGGTTGGTTTGGAAACCGGTTTATTTGATATATTACTCAATTCTAGTTAAAATTTTATATCAGCTGCTTCATTGGCTGCTTAAGCGAGCTTGCGGAGTGAGAGTCTGTAGTTTCGATTTCCACGTATGTAGATTAATGATACTGAAACGCATGTCGCATGTCTGAACTTTAAAAGAGGCTATGATTCTTCAAAGGTCGTCAGCAAATGCTGGCGCCATCAGTACTGTTTAAAAAGTGTATTTAAAAGATCTACTTACAAAAAAAATCATGTATCATTCATCAAAGTAGTATGAAGACTGCCTTATTAGACAAATGGTCCCATGCGCGGCTTCGCTAGAGAGCCTTTGTTCGATTCCCGGGTCGTGCAGTGTTATTGGTATTTTCTCACAAAGTAAAGCGTGCCTAGGTTCGAACCTACGATCTACAACTCGTAGGTTGCGATCCTTACCACTGGGCTACCTCTGCTAGAAAGGTGGGTAAGAACGTATCTGGAAAAAAATACTGTTCTGCAATAAATTCTCGCCATTCTGTCAATTACCCATACATACACCCATAACTCATGGTCCCATAAAAATGTGTAACACGCCTGCCTACCCGCTGACTGCTAGGTCGTAAAGATAAATAATCCTTACGCAATCACCATCATTAAGAGCCAAATGTAATACATATGTATCGTAAATCAATTTTTAGGGTACCGCAGTGTGTTGTAAAATCTGAAACAAGATTTTATTGCTTTCATCGCGGTTCTGTATATTTGCACTTGTGATTGGAGTATTTTTGGTGACATAATTTTTGGATTTGATAACATAACATAACATACCATCACGCCTGTATTCCCCGAAGGGTTAGGCAGAGGTGTTCTTAATGTACACCCACAGTTCGCCGGTATGTTTGGGTCCCATGTAATAGGGGGCGAGCCTATTGCCATTCACCGGGCACAAATCCAGACTCCGAGCTGCTACTGAGAATTTCATAGAAAAACTCAATAACACTTTGCTCGACCTGGGGATCGAACCCAAGACCTCGAGCGTAGCAGTCGCGATTGGGACCACTAGACCAACGAGGCAGTCTTTGGATTTGATTGCTAGAAATATACATACACACCATCACGCCTGTATTACCCGAAGGGTTAGGCAGAGGTGCACTAATCTACACCCACATTTCACCGGTATGTTTAGGGCCCATGTAATAGGGGACGAGCCTATTGCTATTCACCAGGCACAAATCCAGACTCCGCGACACTGATCGACCTAGAGATCGAACCCAAGACCTAGTAGTAATAGCAGCAGTCGCGCTTAGGACCACTAGAATAATGAGGCAGTATAGATGGAGAGAGAGAGAGAGAGATATTCACACATTTTTTTTATTGGGATTCGGAGAACGTAAGTTTGTATCTTGCTAAGCTTGTTTTGTTTTCTTTCAGAAAAATGTATAGGCAACTTCAGATACCTACGTGAGTTGAGGATACAAGTGTTTTATGTTAGCTTGTTGCATTATTACAATAGTTTTTTTCAGCCATGATGGTCACAAACGCGGCTACAGAAACATAGTGAGCTTAAATGGGTTAAATTCCCAGGTCCACCAAAGTATTATAGGGTTTTTCTTCAAATTTATCAGTAGTTAGAAATAGCAATAGTTGGGGGCCCTATTACATAAAACATACCGGCAAACTGTGGGTGTGCTATCAGGTCACCTTTGCCCTATAACTATGCCTAACCGCCTAGGGTTAGGCAAACTTATAGCAATGTGATGAAGTTATGACTGACTGACCATTTTTTAACAGATGTTCATCCCATCTCTGTCCCCTTTTTCTTTCATCATCCATTTCAAAATGCCCCTGACACCTTGCGTCATCATCTTGACTTCTTATCAGGGAAAGTGTCTTTAGATTATTGCGTCTCTTACCATAATTTCTGAGTGCTCATCGTTCGGAGCAATAAATCACTAAATACTGACGTCAGTGCGGACAATATCAGCGATTTGTCATCAATATTGTCAAAGAGAAAGCGTAGCTTCTGTGTAGATAAACGAAAGAGGTGTAATTTGTTGTTACAAGTAGATTCCTTAATTTTCTGGGCCACAGAGTAACGTAAAAGAAGTGCAACTTCTTAATTTTCTTTTCAATAATAATATATCAAAACTACATAACTGCAAGATGATTGAAGCGCTTCGTTTCACGAATATAGGCTTTTGATCTGCAAAACCTTTGAAATTTTTAATATTGTGTTATACGTTATTACATTCATACATACTTTACATTACCGTATATAAGACCAATAGGAAAATGTTTTTAAGAGATTAGTTTTTTATATAATATCACGCTTGTATTCCCCGAAGTTAGGTAGAGGTGTAGGTTTTGTACACTTCCGGGTGAGCCACCTAATAGTAAGTAGTAATTTTTTAAAAGTTATAAATTTTTAAAAGTCCTCCTACATATTTTAATAGTGCTTCAAATTGTACTTGTTAAAGTGAGACATGTGAAATTGTAAAATTGTTCATCCCCAGTGAAAAGAAACCATTAAATTGTAGAAAAAATATTTTATTCATAATTACGAAGTTAGGCAGTGCCGCCATGGACATCTGCAATACCAAAGGAGTTTTTGTTGCGTTGCCGAGCCTATTCAGGAAAAGGGAGGGGAAGGAAAAAATGAGAAGGAAGTGGACTGAGGGAGGAATTAGGCCTCCCGCGCTCTAACCCACCGTACTAATCGCAACAGTATGTTAGCAGCTATAAAAAAATCTAAAGTAAGTTATTCCTAAGTAAAACGATCACAATAACTAAGAGCCCCAACAGACGGTCCAACTCGTGAGTCAAAAGTTTCCGTACAGTGAGCGCCTCGACTTGTCTTGTGTAAGTTACTTCGACTTGGTAGGCGGACCCGTGTAATCGGTTCTATTCACTCTACGTGGGGCTTATTAGATATTGTTTTATAGTTCATTCTTTCAACTAATAGACTTTTTATAATAGACTCACGTGCTCTAATCAGTAGCGTATAGCACTTTATTCTTCTTCAAAATGCGTAGAACGTCCTATATAGAAATATGTATCTTGAAATGGTTTATTTACAAAAACAAATATCATTTAGGTAACTCTCTTATTTCTGACTTTCCTTAACTGATTGTAGTGCAGTGGTGTGCGATCTATGACGATTTGGTGCTTAAATCAGATTGCCCCTATTAGCAAAACTAGTCATATTAGTATATCAAGTACACACGACTTCTAAATCCACCTTCAGATACAGAGGATCGTGATAGGTCAGCACTGGTCCCGTCGACACCTCGCCTTTCACCATACATTGATAATTATGGCGCCTGTGATAACTGATTAGTTTAATTGGTATTAAAAGGTTGGTTTGGAAACCGGTTTATTTGATATATTACTCAATTCTAGTTAAAATTTTATATCAGCTGCTTCATTGGCTGCTTAAGCGAGCTTGCGGAGTGTGAGGCTGTAGTTTCGATTTCCACGTATGTAGATCAATGATACTGAAACGCATGTCGCATGTCAGAACTTTTAAAGAGGCTATGATTCTTCAAAGGTCGTCAGCAAATGCTGGCGCCATCAGTACTGTTTAAAAAGTGTATTTAAAAGATCTACTTACAAAAAAAAACATGTATCATTCATCAAAGTAGTATGAAGACTGCCTTATTAGACAAATGGTCCCATGCGCGGCTTCGCTAGAGAGCCTTTGTTCGATTCCCGGGTCGTGCAGTGTTATTGGTATTTTCTCACAAAGTAAAGCGTGCCTAGGTTCGAACCTACGATCTACAACTCGTAGGTTGCGATCCTTACCACTGGGCTACCTCTGCTAGAAAGGTGGGTAAGAACGTATCTGGAAAAAAATACTGTTCTGCAATAAATTCTCGCCATTCTGTCAATTACCCATACATACACCCATAACTCATGGTCCCATAAAAATGTGTAACACGCCTGCCTACCCGCTGACTGCTAGGTCGTAAAGATAAATAATCCTTACGCAATCACCATCATTAAGAGCCAAATGTAATACATATGTATCGTAAATCAATTTTTAGGGTACCGCAGTGTGTTGTAAAATCTGAAACAAGATTTTATTGCTTTCATCGCGGTTCTGTATATTTGCACTTGTGATTGGAGTATTTTTGGTGACATAATTTTTGGATTTGATTGCTAGAAATATACATACATACCATCACGACTGTATTCCCCGAAGGATTAGGCAGAAGTGTACCTACTTATTTACACCCACATTTCATAGAAAAACCCAATAACACTTTGATTGACCTGGGGATCGAACCCAGGACCTCTAGCGTAGCAGGCGCGCTTAGGACCACTAGACTAATGCAGTCTAGAAATATTCACGGATAAATAAGTGTTATACATTGAGTGTATTACTTGTTGCATTATTACAATAGTTTTTTCAGCCTTGATGGTCACAAACGCGGCTACAGAAACATAGTGAGCTTAAATTCCCAGGTCCAGCAAAGTATTATAGGGTTTTTCTTCAAATTTATCAGTAGTTAGAAATAGCAATAGTTGGGGGCCCTATTACATAAAACATACCGGCAAACTGTGGGTGTGCTATCAGGTCACCTTTGCCCTATAACTATGCCTAACCGCCTAGGGTTAGGCAAACTTATAGCAATGTGATGAAGTTATGACTGACTGACCATTTTTTTAACAGATGTTCATCCCATCTCTGTCCCCTTTGTTCTTTCATCATCCATTTCATAATGCCCCTGACACCTTGCGTCATCATCTTGACTTCTTATCAGGGAAAGTGTCTTTAGATTATTGCGTCTCTTACCATAATTTCTGAGTGCTCATCGTTCGGAGTAATAAATCACTAAATACTGACGTCAGTGCGGACAATATCAGCGATTTGTCATCAATATTGTCAAAGAGAAAGCGTAGCTTCTGTGTAGATAAACGAAAGAGGTGTAATTTGTTGTTACAAGTAGATTCCTTAATTTTCTGGGCCACAGAGTAACGTAAAAGAAGTGCAACTTCTTAATTTTCAATAATAATATATAGAAACTACATAACTGCAAGATGATTGAAGCACGGTGCAGCGGTGTTGAGTTTTACACTTCATCTTTTTTTCACTAACGTTATTGGAAAAGGACACGAAATATTAAGAGCTTTCAAATTAGGCTATTCCATTGTGATTAATTAAAAACCAGCAAGAGGGTTTTTAAGAAGGGACTCAATTTCTTTTATGCTTTTCTCATAGTTTTTTGGGCAATGGACAGATAAATTAAATTCAGTTTGCAAATAATATAATCATGACAAATATAATAATATGCTCATAACCGATCAATATTACGTTGTGTTTATTTGGTTACCTAGCAGTAGTAAGAAATGTCTTGAATTCTCTACTTTTGTCATTCATTTTATCAGCTTTAGTCATTCATTTGTAATGCTACAAAAAATCAGTCATTCCTAAAGAGTCTTCATTCAATGATACAAAAGATGAATATTAACATTATTTGTAATACACACACACAACAAGCGCTGGAGTAGATTAAATAGGTGTAAATTGTGCACAATCCATACAATAGGTATTTAAACAAACCAATACACGTGTATTTTTTCGAGTTTCAAATTTGATCTTTGAACTTTAACGTCAATTTGATTGACATTTTGACATAACATGATTTCTAGTCAAAATTGCGTCGCTCAAAAAATCATATTAAAATAGTGTCGGGTCTTTATTTTTTCCAATCATTGACCTAAATGGTTCATGTTTTAAACGGACTGTAACTTAAGTTTAGGCGTTAAAAAGCCTATTAACCTATTTCATTTGAAAGTTACCTCACATAAACTACGGAATATGGCGTGGCAATTTGATCTTTATTTTAGGTACGTAAAGTTTGAAATTTGTTTGATTTAAAGCTGTATAACGGAATACGGTAAGTGGATTGTATTGTATGTGTTCTAAGTAACAGAAGCTAATAAGCTTTTATATTGTTGTGTAAGCCATATATCGGAATGACCCCGGTGTATCGATGACCCCAACAAATCACTCCGTTGAGAAATCAGTTTAAATTTTTCTTGTTATAATCTTTATGCATTATCTCTGTGAGGTTTTTGCTTAGGTGCAGCACTAAGAACCTGCTATGCTTTGCATGTTAGTCCAAATTCAAACCCAGGTACCTAATACCTTTTCGACTTTCTTAAGTGGATTTGATGCTGTCAAATATATACGAGACCACTGGTACTAGTAAATATTTTTCTCTCAGGATCTTGATCCTATACACATGATGATACATAACTTTCTTGACGCACATGTACGTGGATCGTAGCCAGCCAGGAGGATCATTAGATCTTACCACCTTCCTTGATTTTTGTTGACTTTTATTTCATGTGATTCTTTTCAAGAGATTTTTTTTTGTTTAAGTTGGCAAACGCGCAGAGGATCCAAAGCAAAAGCTAAGTGCAAAAGTCAAAACACAAACCGAGGTGCTTTACTGCTGCTGGTGGTGCTGTGTAAGAGCCAGCCTGGTCGCCAGCCAGTCACCCCAACAGATTATCACCAACGCGCAAATCAGATATTTTCTTGCCTCCTATGAGATACCGATCCGAATGAATTTAACTCGAGGAACTTAAAAACTTAACAGCGAGGAATTTATCTCTACATACGGGGTTTGACACATATAGATTATTTTAGCAGTCCAGGTTTTTTATAGGTTGACTATTTGCTGTGATGTGACTAAAATAATTCCAAACAGTGGTTATCCGTAGGATATTAATGATTTTGACGTTTCCGATAATTGTAAGCTGAATGAATACCCCTTTTATTAAAACAATCATGTAAATTACCAATAAATCTTCCCCTAAAAAGAAAATTAAGACGTCATTTACATCTAAATTCGATACCTTCACAAAATAACGCAGGTGCCGCTAATTGAAAATACTAATGTACATTTTTTGTTGCCAGCGTAAATTTAAATTTTAATGACTTTCTAATGGGTTTTTTTATTAATTTATTGGCGTGTTATAAATTTTGTGTAGCGCACTCGATTTGAGATGAAAGGGTTGAGTAATTTCAACCCTAGACAGAGCGAAATTGGAATTGCTTGGAGTTAGTTACCACACACGACGAGTCTTAGTTTGAGTTCATTGCCTTGTACAATATCAAGATTTAGCAATAAATAAAATAAAACATAAACATACCATCACGCCTGTATTCCCCGAAGGGTTAGGCAGAGGCGTACTAATGTACACCCACATTTCGCTGGTATGTTTAGGTCCCATGTAATAGGGGGCGAGCCTATTGCCATTAACCGGGCACAAATCCACACTCCGAGCTGCTACTGGGAATTCATAGAAAAAAGCCAATAACACTTTGCTCGACCTGGGCATCGAACCCAGGACCTCTAGCGTAGCAGTCGCGCTTAGGACCACTAGACTAATGAGGTACTCAAAGATAATGACTAAAATGATAATAAAAATACAATTGACTGGTCGTTTGGCATAGCGATTAAAGTAGTAATTTCTCTATGGATGTTTTTTTTTTAAAAAAGCTTACTAGCAATGTGGGTCGCACATTACTAGTTATCTTGTTTACCCCTCGTACTAAGCTAAATGCTTGTATTACGAGTGGTTTCACGTCGGTAGTGCAATGGGTGAGTTTCGAACCGGCAACAACATGATCGCTAGTCCGACGCCCTAGCCATTAGGCTACCGCCGTTTCATTCCCGAGGCAAACATTTGTACGTTCCATGATCATTTTTCTGACTAATGAGGCAGTTTTAACCCTTTATACATATATACGAACACCTAACAAATATCAGCAGGAAGTAACAGTTACTTGTAAAACAATATGGATATTAATTAAAAAGTCAAAATAACACACGTTGCCGACAGGGCCTGTGATTAGAGTCACGGTGTGAGGTACAATTTACATAGGTATAATTTGAGGCAGACACTTACATTATATGAACAATGTTTCTTGTCTTAGAGTAGAACACAAATGTGTTTAAAAAAAATTGGGGTAGGTATTACTTTTATAATTACATACTAAAATCAGTTTATATGGAGTACTTTTTACAAGTAGAGGTGTTCCAACCAGGAAAATGTATCTTTAAACACAACATACGCCTGTATTCAGAAGGAGTTAATCAGAAGTGTAGATACTACACTTTCAGCTGATCGTTATGATTTAGATCCAATACTTATAAAGAAAGCTTACTGCCATTCATGATTGAAATAGTAGTCGTAGTCTAGTGGTCCCAATCGTGACTGCTACGCTAGAGGTCTTGGGTTCGATCCCCATGTCGAGCAGTGTTATTGGGTTTTTCTATGAAATTCTCAGTAGCAGCTCGGAGTCTGGATTTGTGCCCGGTTAATGGCAATAGGCTCGCCCCCTATTACATGGGACCTAAAGTACCGTACCATACCGGCGCAGTGTGGGTTTACATTAGTCACCTCTGCCTAACCCTTCGGGGATTACAGGCGTGATGGTATGTTATGTTATGTTATATCTTGTACGCACCGCTACACATCAAGCTATACAAAACCAGTTTGTGCTGGTCTCCTATTATGTGGGAAGCCAATACAAAGCGAGATCAGCGTATACTGGATTGGTATAGGTTGACCTGTAGCCGTGTGTACTCCTAAGCGCAACTGCTACGCTAGGGTCTTGACTCGATTCCCTGGTCGAGCATAGTGTAATTGGTCTATCTGGAAATTCTCCGTAGTGCGCAACGTTTGAATTCTTTATCTCTATTAATTGCCGTCATCTAAACATAGGGGGAGATAGTGGTCTAACGTGAGCCAATCCAATATATAAAAAAATAGGACTTAAACATAGGTACAGCGAACTGCGGGTGTAGACACATATCTACAACTCTGCCTAACTTGCAAAGGAATACAGGCGTGATATATTAAAAATAAAAACAGAAATTCCCTTATCAACTAGGAAGTCATATAAAACAAACAATATAATATTATTTAATAAGCCCAAATAATACATTATGTGCCTCGACCTGTGATTAAAACTAGGTACTTACCTACAAACTGTGCGAGGCCAAATTTACATATTATGGTGTTAAGGCCATGGAACTCAACATAAAAACAATATAACAAAAGCAAAACACACAGTAGAACATACAATATATAATTATATTATATCCAGCATCACGTCTATATTAGCTGAAGGGTTAGGCAGAGCTGTGTTTCTTTAAATTACCGAGTCGAAAGAAACGCACTTGCATGTAAGTTTAATAAACTCCATAAAATAAATGGAACAGCTGATATTTTTTCGCGATTTCAGCGTTGGTCATATTTATAGTAAAAGTTATTCATGATGATTACATTATCCCCTTCATGTACATTAACCCCTTAATTTATTTACGGTAAATAAAAATATAATATATAAGGTTGTATATGTGGCTGGGCTTCCGTGTTACGGATTGTGGGTTCATCCCCCTGTCACTTAAAGGCGTGTTTTTATAAAAAAACGGTCACAAATCCAAACTCTAGGTTGCTAAATACTGAGAATGGCTGTGAGATACCTAATTACACTTTACCCAACCAGGGTACCCAAACCATTTACCGAGGTAAAAAAATAAATAAATTGCCAATTCTTTGAAACAACTTAATTTAACAGCTGAAATCAGCAGTAAAATATTCCCACATTATAATTAAAAAAAAACTATTATAATGTACCTATAATTTCTGAGAAACGTACATACCTACTTACACATATCGCAAACTATTTAATTATACGCCGACAAAGCGAACACATCGCATCGATCAACGAAGTCGACATTGCTACAACACTAGTAAAAAAAAGCGTTGTTAACCCTAATAACATCATGGGTCATTTAAGGCACAATTAAAATAGCTTGATAGTTGGCAAGTGGAGTGTTGCATGGTAGATTATGGGCGGAGATCAGAGATAGGACTGCGATGGTAATGTAGCTTGAACACATAATAATTTTAACGTGATGATTTCTACTGGATGGTTATTTGTTTCTCCAAACGATAACTTGAAAATGGAATGTAAGGATCCATTGGACTCATTTTGAATTTTACTTCTTCGATGAGACACTTACTTCAGCAGAGTGATTGTGGGTTAGGTTATGTTAGTTAACGGTCCACTTGACCGTTTCTTGTCATGGCATTGCCTTTCTTGTCTTGACCATATTTTATTTTAATATCACTTGAATTCTGACGCCTGTCTTTGCCTCTAGTGGTCCTAAGTGTAGCAGTCGTGCTACAATAGAGGTCCTGAGTTCAATTCCTAGCTCGAGCAAAGTGTTATTGGGTTTTTTATAGAAAATTCTTTGTAGCAGCTCGGAGTCTGGATTTGTGGCCGGTTACTAAAACTGGGACCCTTTGACATGAGACCTAAACATTCCTTCGGGGAATACAGGCGTCTTGGTATGTTAAATTTTGAACCACCACTAAAACTCAAGCCGAAGCAATTATTTAACTCTCCAAATCCTAAACAGTTGAGTGTTCTACCCTTCTTATTTATTATAATAATAAAAACAATTAGCCACCTATTTATCACTAACGCACATCGTTCCACGGTGAATACATATTAACACTACAAACGCTATTGCATTTATAATTATGATAAAACCCACTCACTCGTTGCCGTACTTTTGGAATTAATTGCCGGGGTCACGCAAACCCACCGTTGTTTTTTAGGGTTAAGGTAGTACGATCGATTGACAGTAGGGTTGTGGTTATCACCGTAACCTAGTTAGTTTTATTTAATTAGGAATTAAATGTTATATCATTTGTTCGGATTGTAATAACCTAATGTAGTAATTTGAATGTTAATCATTAAAATAAGTGGCTCTTTCACGCTTTCATAACGTTTTGGTTGAAACATTATGTTAAAATAATTTATTGTAGTTATCCTCATTTTAAATTATTGGGGGATCGCTAAAAACAGATTTACAAGGTAAAATTTGTTACCATGACATAACTAACACCAACCGATAAGGTAAATTATAATAATTACGCAATATTAGACAGTATTTTCTATATAATAATAAATTATTATGACCTTATAAGTAGGTAAGGTAGGTAGTAGGTACACCTCTGCCTAACCCTTCGGGACAAACAGGCGTGATGGTATGTTATGTTGAGTAATTATAAAATTAAAAATAATAATAAATTATTATATACTTACCCTTTGCTCCTCCAATAGAAATATTTATTACCTACATACAGGAGTGTGGATAAATACTAATATACTTACTCCCAGCATTTGTTTACTTCTGCCTAACACTGGGGAAAACTTGTACCCTTTGTAGATACTTTCATTAGCTCTTAAAAGTACAAAACAGAAAGGTAAAGGCTCCCAATACCTTGCCGAACATGTAAAAATTACGAACATGTAATTTCCATAAAAAACTCATATCTTTATTTACCTTTACTTGAACTCATTCCTAAAATGAAATTAATCCGAAGAAAACACGACATTGTTCCAAGAAAAATAAATTCAATGTGAATAAAAGAAAATCTTAAGAAAATTCAATATTCTCGAGGGTGATCTTTTAATAATTTACGAGTATTAGCGTTCCCTACCCGCCGCCCTTAATCTTGAATCGCGACGAAAACATAAAAGGCTTGTTCAAAAAAATTATGTAATTCCATTCTATTGAATGAAATAACATAATTGAATCCAATGGAAGGAAATTACTTTTGAATGTTATTTAATGATTTGGGTTTATTTAGAAAACGGTTAAGATTTTTTTTTCTTCTTTGATCGTTTTTTGCAGCTCTGCAGGGCCTTCTCTTTCTCCTTCTATTCTTCCTGATTGTGGTCTCTCTACATCCACCCGTTGCCCAGTTTCTAGTACAGTTTCTGGTGTTTGAATGTATATGTGTGATGTCCAGGTATTGCTTTGTATGTAAATGATTGTGCCATGTCTGAGGTGTATGATGTTATGTTTATACAATTTCCTCTGTTCCTTATAAGCAAGTTAAAGGTATACATACATACATTCGTAACAACATACCTACGTTGTATACGTACATGCAACTAGAGTAATAACGTTTCACAAACGCTTGTAAAAGCTCAATTGAACTTTGAACTTGAACATATACAAAAACATTCCATAAACTCTTCCAGTTTTTTTTCCATTCATTTGGACTAAATATTAATAGCCAATCGATTCTGCCGTTTTCAAGTGATATGATTAGCAACAATATTTATTTATTTTATATAAATTGGTTCTTTTGACAAATAAAAAGAAGTAAAATTTATTTAAGTGTAGGTACTTAGGTACTTTAATAAAAACAAACACGTCACTCGCAGACTTGTGTATGACAGACGGACAAACGGAAAAGGAAATGAACACTTCCTTTGCCGAAAATTTTAAAAGACGCCCGAAGAATCGGAATGAGAGATATGACAGGCCCAGACTTTAGCCTTGGGGTGGAAGGGTTATAATTATCTGCCTGTCAAAATAGGGGTAAGTTAAAACCAACAAAACAATGAATATGAATATAGTACTTATATATTAGCTAATAACTCTCTAATTTAATGGACCTATGTAATAATTTACTTTGTACATAATATTTATATGACAATAAAAGATGTTTAGTTTTCTATTATATTTTTGCATTAAATAATGCGAAATATCCACAAAGATATAAATTTTCTAATATAAAAGTGAAAGAAAAAACCGATCTCAGGTCTTTCCGACGTTCTTACGTCACCTTAAAACGTTAAATGTGAAAGAGAAATTGAATATCACAGGCGGAGGTCTCAGTAGCTTAGTGACGTAGGTACGACGCATGCCTGTGATCGTATTTTTTACACTAGAAAATGTCGACCAAAACCAAAAATCGCATCGGTGGTCTAGCTGTGTTACCATTTTTCACAGATTCCGCCGGAACTTCCCAATATCATGCTATAAGACCTACTGGTTTAAGCTGGACGTTGTGAATCAATAAATCCAGAATGAAGCAAAATACCTAATAAAAAATCATATAATCTAGGAGTTTCGTTAACCGCCATTTTCAACTCACCCGCCATTTTCGAACCATTCAAAATCTAAATAATTGTCACAAACATAGATTTTAAATTTGGAACGTCCGCATCGGTGCTCTTGGTACGGTAACGCTTCGTTAACCCAGCCTTGTTTGGTGTTTAATTTAAAGTACCCTCGGATTCGGTTCCGAACCCTTTTGTTTACGGAATCGGTTGAAAAAAGTTGTTTTCTCGATCAAAGGGATAACTGGTGATTATGATCGGGTTTAAAACAAATGCGATGCGGTTGTAACAGCTCTAGATATATGGGTTAGGTTTTTTCTCAGTTTAATTTCGTGTGGGTAAATCGTTCGTTCTATTAGGGTTCCCTACCCTCGGCAATAAAGCGCGGCTGTTGGTTCAGTATCTAATTGTTGCAGTTAATAAATCAAGCTAGCAATATAAGCCGACTGCTTCGACATTTACTGAATAAAGATCGGTTTAACAATTATTTAGAAAGGACAGTAGGTAAAGTAATAAGTTATTTAATTTAAGTATCCTTTTTTCTGTTGGAGCGGTTGTGGTCGATGATTTTTCTTACATATTTAAAAAAAAGGCTACTGGCCGTGAGGATTCTGTTCCCAGGTTGAGAAAAGGTTTTGTATTTTCTATGATTTTCACTAGGAACTCGGAGTTTGGAAGTGTGCGATAGGTTCAACCTCATTATATTACATAGTTTTTACTTTCATATATGACGCACGAACTGTGTATGTCTGTGACGTCAGCAAATCAAGTAAATAGTAAACTTAGACGTAGCTTCGCATTTTTGCTAAAATATTAATTTATTTCTGCAATTAACATTTAGTGATCTTTGAACCCGACATCAATTGAAACTCTAACCTACCAAGTCATTAAAACAAATGAACGCAAAACCATCGACGCGCACGTAATCACGATTATATTATGAGGGTAACAAAACGCGCTTTAGTTAAATTTCAAGTTACGCTGTAATTGGCGTTCGCTTAGTGACAGGGTATTTTGTATTGAAGTTATTGTTATTTTGATTCTAAATAATTATAAAGGGTTACTGTTAACTTCACGTATTCCTGGCAAAACATGATAGTGCTAAAATTTTAACCCCTCATTTGCATGACCGAAAATAGTTTTCGATAAATTGCTGAGGTAAATTTCTCAAAAACTATGTTTTCGGTCACACTTTAGGGGGTTGAAATTGTAGCATTTACACCTGTTTACTTGTAGGACGCCAGTGGTCGTGGGTTCGATTCCCCCACGAAACAGATACTGTACGGAATACAGATAGATTTTTCGCTTTTGGTTGTTTGTGCATGAGAATTTAATGAGTGTTTTTATTCACGAAGTGCTAGACTCTTCCTCGTTTTAAAGAATATACTTAACTAACTTGATAACTGTTCATCTATTGTTTTAATTTGTTTTAATTTGTTATAATTATCGTTTAACAACACATAGTCGATTGACCGATTGTTTTCTTGCGACGAAAATAAAACAAATTACCTAGTATAAGTTAACTAGTTGAAACACTGTTAATTCTAATATATTAGCATCAGTCCCTGCTCCCTTCCTGAAATCACAGCCAAAATCAAAATGGCTTCAACTCCAAGAGCAATTAGCCAAAAATTAAATTTTCAATAACGGGAAACGTCTACAGCTAAAGCTTCATCAATTAAGAAAGAGTTAATTGCACATCAAAACGAGAATAAGTTATTCATGGGCTCAGAGCGAATGACTTGGTAGGCCCATTGCACAAAGTGAATTGTTAATATAGAAATTATCAACGTTTAAGGTGCTTAGTACGGCGCAGATGCTGAAAAGGGGAATTATACTACATTTGTGAAGACTGAAGGGCTGCACTATATACACATACCTATACATAATTAAGCTGTTTCCCCGGGGTTAGGGTTAGGGTAAGGGTAGGCAAAAACTACAGAACGCCATTTGCTACAATTCTTGCATACTTCTTTTGCTTCGTCCACATTCATACACACGCGCCGTGCGAGCCCTACGCACCTGACCATTCTGAAGGACCTTATCATAAAGGCCGGTGTATGTCTTTCTAGGGCGGCCCTTCCTGGCGGCTCCAATGATATTTGCTTTATAAATCCCTTTTGTTACTCACCTTTCATCCATTCTCTCGACATGCCTAAACTATATCAGCATATTCCTCTCAATTCATGTCACTATTTAAAATCTTTCAAACCGCACCGTTGTCTTAGCACCCTATTTTTCCATTTATCATTCTGTTATGACGCATTAGTCTAATGGACCCAGCGTGACTGCTATGCTAGAGATCCTGGGTTCACTGATAAATTCACAAATCCAGACTCCGAGCTGCTACTGAAGATTTTATAGAAAAACTCAAACACTTTCCGCGAACTTGGAATCGAATCTAGGACCTTGAGCATAGCAGTTGCCCTTAGGAATACTAGACTAATGAGTAATATTTAAAATATTATGGTATTGTACGATCTGGTAGTTGAGATTTGCACTTCAAATCACTATCATGGTCCATCCCATAAGTTTGAGTAATATCACTTTGCCCACTTGAAGTCTGTCAGTATTCCCCCAACGTCCCAACATCAGCAACAGTTCCACATCTTATTGCGTCTTCTATTGCTCTACAAATACACATCGACACCTCAGTATTTGGACACATTTCTATGTCGTATCCACTAAGTCTAATGTCAATATTTGCTGTGTTCACCTCATTCCTAGTAGGCTCTCACCCTCCACATACATCTGGTATAAGCAAACTTGTTCCTTCTGCTGTAGTGATAAAGATCGTATCATCTGCAAAAGTAATTTTGCAAGAACATTGTAAAATATACAAACGTTACGAATAATGTTTACTTTTGCTGCGATTTTCAACTCTGTTGTCATGATTTAAGGGTGATTTCCTATTGTTTGCCGACATGATTTTGTTGTTACTCCTCGGAATTTTTCTTGTGAACTACCAGAAATTGTTAATCTTATTTAAGCTTCGTAAGCTTAGAGTAATCATTTGTTTGACAGTATGTAATTTTATCGCGGTTTTGTGTGAATTATATCTTTATTAGTCACGCTCTCTCTAAGAAAAATAAATGATTGATGTATTTTCACAATATGGCATCCCTCTTTTTCAGATTGTGCCCATTGGAATGTTCAGTTGGAGGGGTCAAACTGCGAAGAAAATATACTTGATGCAGGTAAGTATAAGTATATCACCTCGTCAAATTACCAATATTGTTGGTATGATAAAGTAGAAAAGTACTTTTGTAATATATAGAATGTGTAGGCCAACTAAGAACCACATCAGATCAGTCAAAGAACTAAGTGATAATTTTCTTCTTTTTATTTCGGAAAAAACGTTTTCTTATCGAGTGCTCACCATGAAACACATTGTTACATTTATTGACGAAACCTTTTTATTGTAACTAGTTTTACAATAGATTGTTGTTTTTGTCCTCTGTAAATATCTTCGCTAAAAATATTTTTCAATTACTAGACAGGAAATTTTATTTTTGCTATTTTTTCTGTTCCATTTAATCCATCTACAGTCGGTTAAGTAGAAAATTCTCGGCGCTTTCAAAACTTATTCCAGTTTTTATAAATCGGGATTTCTAGAAAATTATATGAAAGAACTTGCTTAAGATATTTATTTTGTGAAAAAATAAACTATTCAATGGAAAATTGAGGACGCCGTGTTCCCGACCCCCCTGGAGCCGACGAGGGCTGGAATAGCTCCCACTCTTCAATCAGGGGTTGATTTCCACCCTATCATTATAGGGCAGTATGCTTCTAGTTTGGTATTTTCTCATTTCCACTTTTGGTGTTTATATAAATAATTTCTTCCTAAGTTTTGTTAATCGAGCGGTGGGAAGCATAATTAAATTAAACAATCTCTGCTTTTGTAGCTAATTATTCAAAATTGCGATAGTATTGCTGTTGCCAATTCTGAAATAATCTTAAGGTTAATCGCTAACGGTAAAAACGGCTACTTTGCCTTCAAATCAAAAAATTTGTTGCTAAAAAATTGTGCTATATTTTTGGTGTATAAATGAAATATAATATTATATCAACGAAAGCTTTAAAGATTGTTTTTGGATAATGTTAAGGGAGGCCATGATAGGAAGTGGAACGATAATAGAAGAATAAATATTACGTTATAAAATTGTTTTGTAAAAAGTCATAGAACAAAACTTCTTGTTTATGATGTTAGTAAAAACAAAGGTTGTTTTACCAATAACCTTGTATAGCGATTCAAGTTTAGCGCTAAACGTTAGGGGGTTATTAAACTGCTAGCGATAGACTTATAACAGGCACAGGAGTTGCCGTACTTTAGCCTTAAGTACCGATATTTTATTTGCCTCTGTGAAATTATTTTGCTCAACAGAACCTATTGGTTTTAACGATAACAAAACGTGAAGTGTACTTGTATACGATAGTATAGTATTTAAACTAACAGAATATGGCTAAATGCATCCTACTTTGTCGTGGAACTTACAGATTAGAATGCGACAGTACTACCCAATTACCAAAAATCTTCACCAACAATTTTTTATAAAGTTGATGAAATAAACAGCAGCCATTCAGGACGAAGCCTGAGTGAGTGCTTCATGAATGTTCACTGATTTGACGTTAGCACTAGGAGTCTTTCACTTTCGCACAAACTTACTAACGACTTACAAAATTTATAGACAGGCTAAGTCTTGGCTTGTTTGGATTCCACATTTTTCATTACCAAAAGCATAAATGATTTTACGAAAAAATATTCTTAGGTAGTTACATTACATAACATGCTATCAAGCTTGTATAACCCGAAGGCATAAGCAGTACTAATTGATGTTCACCAATAGTTCGCCGGTATGTTTAAGTCTCATATGATAACCGAATCTAAAACTTAGAAGCGACAGCAGCCTAGGGCATCGGACTTGCGATAATGTGGTCGCCGGTTCGGAACTCACCCATTGTACTCCTGATTTAATTCCTGCTAGCAAGCTTTAATTTAAAAAATAACCGGGCACAATTTCTGACTCCCAAACTGCTACTGAGAATTTTGTAGAAAGTCCCAATAACCTAACCTAACCCCCTTGAGCGTAGCAGTCGCGTTTACGATCAGAAGACTAATGGGGTAGTTAAAATTGTTACATAATATCACCACGCCTATATGCAAAGGGTTAATAAAAATGTTTGTCGGGAGGCCGAAGGCTTTGATGAGGCATTTAAGTTGCTCTAATGGTCTAAGTGTGT
Organism: Subacronicta megacephala; assembly: GCA_958496365.1. Taxonomy (NCBI): domain Eukaryota; kingdom Metazoa; phylum Arthropoda; class Insecta; order Lepidoptera; family Noctuidae; genus Subacronicta; species Subacronicta megacephala. The sequence goes on along the minus strand of OY292530.1, from coordinate 12,871,890 downwards.
ATTTACGCTTATCTTTGCGATAGAAAAAAATAGTGTTCCAGGTGCAAGCACTTCTCAGCTGCTAATTCTATTAATATTCAATCGAGGGGACTGAGTATAGCTTAGATTACGACGGTATCATACTTTATATTATCTATATCCACTTAGTAAAGGAAAAAATATTCAATTTTTAAGCTTAGTATCGACTGTAATACCTACCTAAGGATCTCGTAGCTTAGTAAATAACTGTGCTTACCTACTTAACCGCAAATGAGCTAACGTCGACTCGAAGTGTTATAATTGCTCGTAGTTTTAGTAGCAAAACTATATAATATATAAAATAGGTTGAATAATAAACCAATACTTAATAGAAGATATTCTTTCGTAAAGAGTAATTGATATTATAGTGAGCTGTTTTTATAAGTTTTTCTTTCAGTCATCGAATATTTATATATTTCATAGCACAGCTAATGTATTCCGAATACTTTCAAAGCCTTTAAAGATATAAAACATTTTAATTTTTTATTGGTGCCGCGACAAAGGTGTGAAAAGGTATGTACTTAAAATGTCTGCGATAAGTATGGACCTTCGAACACCTTAAAGTCCATAATAGGGAACTTTAACTATTATACGGCTCTTCGAGCTGCGCTTTTTTATTATTTTGTAGTTTGTGTATACAGGGTGCAGTCTGTATCAAGGTTATTTGAAGAACATGCAAAAATACGATTAAAAATGTCTGTTTTCAATTTGGTATTAGTACGAAAAAAATTCTGTTTTTCTGTTAGATGCCTTCAGTTTTTGCAGTCGTTGAAATTCGTATTTTTTTTTTCATATTTTTCCAATTAAATTGCAAGTAAAATAGTTCTTAAGTGGTCTATTTTTGTGGAAAGTAAAACTATTTTGCAAAAGCTTTAAATTAAAAAAAAATATATATGTTTAATGATAAATTTACGCTGATCTCGCATCCGTTCATGTGCCTCTTTAAAATATTTTTATGAAATAATATTGGCTGGTTACAACGAATTGAATATAAGAGGTCACATTTATATTCCATTGATATAATGACTACTGTTTTCATCACCATATGATATGTGAATAAGTTTCATATTACCATAACATTACTATTAAATATTAATGCGTATTTAAGTTTTACATGTTAATTTTTAATGTATCGATAAAAGTGCCATAAAAACATTAAACAACATCTGCTGCCATATAATGTTGGGCTTGAAGGTACGTTAGCTGGTCTGACCAGATTCGCCATACCTTCGACTTCAGTACAAACGAATCAATGCTAGAGAAAATTGAACAAAATGACCGAACATTCTCGCAGCAATGAGGAGATCTACTCAAGGAGGAGAATGAATGAATGAATGAATAATTATTTGCATTAAAACATGGTACAAAATGGTCTTTCTTAATTGAAGTAGCTTTACATGTTTCGCCAGGAATAAATTACAAAATATCTACAGGAAAAGCACTAGAAAGTACTGCAACCAGTCCTCCTGCTCATTCCGTTGTTAAAAGATTGAACGATAATTTCGATATTATACTCGTCAAAAAAGTGAATGGCCTATTTTCTACCAAGATTGACATTGACAAGTAAATAAGATGTTTTGAAGACATTATCACTTTAACAGAAACTTGACGTAGTACTTCATTATTACAGTTAAAAATCTGGATGCACGGTAGCGTGTTAGTCAAGTTCTGATAAAAAATAATGAGCTTATTGTATGGTACAATGGAATCACTGCTATTGCTGCAACTTTCAGATCTTCCAAAGCTATGCCCATTTATAAAGATCAATGTTAGGTAGATCTGTTTAATAATACATCCGCGTTTGATGAAAATGCTTCAATAATTTCAATTTCAACCTATTTAAATATAAAGTTACCGAATTACTAACTTGAAATTGTGTGTAGATAGAAAAAATATTTGGATATATTATTGAATTATCGTATTCGCTTCATGGATGTACTTTAAAAAAATATAAGTTTTTATATTTTAAGCCCGCTTTTCTTTACCGAACTTGTCCCCATTTTTCACATTTACGTTCTTAGGTGAGTTTTATTTAGCGGTTCGTACATGGTCTAATTTTAACGCTCGTTACTCCATAGAGTATTGATTAGGACTGTTAGCAATGTCCCGGGAAGGCAGCTAGTGCGTAGGAAGCTTCCGGCCGAGATATTTTTGAAAATAGAAGCGGATTTTTACACCTTTGGTTCGGAATATTTATAGTCAGCACATATATATTACTAGAGTGCTAAAGTTATACTCACAATAATGTGTTTGGCGATATATTGGAAGCATAAACAATTTCTTAACCGACTTCAACAAAAGGAGCTTATTAATTTGACTCGTATATAAATTATTATGTGATTTTATCTTCTTCTTATCGTGTCAATGGCAAACAACTTTGTAAGTATATTTCTTATTTTTATATTACTTGGGCCCAGTAGGTGGCCATATGTCATTTTGTTTGAATTTCACAATATTGAGTTATTCATTATGACCTCAACAGATGTATCATTTTTTTGGGTATGTTTGTATGTTTGATTACTTATCTAATTGTTCAACAACTAGAAATTCGATTGCAATCATTCTTTTCTATTGGATTAAGTATCTTTCAACTTCGGAAACACAAAAGCATTATACCTATTTTATCTTATTAAATATTCAGTTCTATTAAAACATTTTAACTCAGACTTACAGTCGATTTTCATTCAAATAAAAACCTATTCAAAGAAAAAAGTTTCTTTCTAATTGTCTCCATTTCTCCTCGTGTATATCAGTAATCCATTTATCCACAATTGTTTTTAGCAAACATTTCCCGTATCTGTTTGAAACACGATTCTTTGTAACTCGGCTCCCATGCCGCAATTACAGAGCGCTGAGGATTTCATTGCCAAATATTTTCCTTTATCCGTTGAGGAGTGGGCTGAGAGACAGGTGGAAGCGGGTGAGCTACTTATGAAACAAAAATTTACACCAATAAATGACGACGATAAATAATTGAGGAAGTTGGGAAAAATATTATATGGTAACAAATGTATTGATCAAGATTGGCCCATACACTGCACTGATATAAAAAAAATATGCCTAGTAGCCCATCAAAATTAGTAAATTACCACCAAAGGCAGAGACGAGGGTAAGGTTTTCGGTAGACCGACCTCCGACAAGTTTAGTTCTTTCGAACAAACTGTTATGTTTTCATTTATCCATTTTGTATTGGAACATTGTTGGATCCATCCATCCATCAACATCAATTTTTGTTGGATTTACACAATTAAAATATAATGATCTATTCCAACGTACATCTTCAAGGTACTGCTTCAATTGTGTAATAGTTGCGGCTGAAGTGGGAGGTCCTGGATTCTCTTTCAAGGTCAGAATGCAAGGTAAAGAATGAACAGGTTGGAACGACCGCACCATTGAAGCCATAAGATATAATCAGGCGACTAGCCTATTGCGGAAAAGAATCCCCGAGCCGCTTCATCCCCTAACTTGGGCTCGTACAATCCTCCCCCAGCGTTCATTATTGAAAGGTCGCAATATAGCTTGCACCCGCCCATGCCGCGTCCCCTTAATTAGGACATCTTCGATATTACGCCCAAAAGGTGTGCGTCCAACGACTCGGCGAGATGTGTGGCTGGACACTGTGAGGATGATCTTGGCACTTATATTTGTCTTCATAGCCAATTTAGAAGAAAGAAGTACTCTATTGGGCAGGATTTCCGACTTTAAGTCTTATTACCTTACTTATTTTGACGAAGACGAATGACATTTAATAGACTTTTGGCGTTTGTGTATTTGAGAATTCTAAGATAATAATATAATTATAAGAGCGAGAGAGACATAATTATAATAAAATTATAAGAGCATATTATAAAATGTTAGCTTTGGTACGCCTGAAAAAGGCACTAAGTTTTGTATTTTTGTATATTTGTACATAATAATATCAGGAATTTTATTTAAGTGCTAGCGTTAGTCTAGGGAGGAAAATAGAAAAAAATAATTACTGTGTTCTGACACTTACGTGTATATTGAAACATAACATAACATACCATCACGCCTGTATTCCCAAAGGGTTAGTCAGAAATGTACTTATGTACACCCACGCTGGGCTGGTATCTTTAGGTACCATGAAATAGAGGAGGAGCCTATTGCCATTAACCGGGCACAAATCCAAACTCCGAGCTGCTACAAAAAATTTCATAGAAAATATCGATAACACTGTTCGACCTGGGAATCAAATCCAAGACCTCTAGCATAGCAGTCGTGCTTGGGACAACTAGATTAACGAGTCAGTCAAAGAACAAGTTTAAATAATAATATACGAAGTATTTTTTTTGAAGAAAACTTAGCCAAATCCTTAGCGTCAGTGGTCGCCCTATCCCCAATATTGTATCCTGCTAAGCTTCCTAATGAAACATCCGTTCATTTCGTCACAGATTTCCTTTTAATTGGGATACTGTCGCTATTTTTATTCTTATTCGCCCACGTGAGAAAATATTAGGAGAATTAAATATTACACGTACAACTTACACGAGGTGTTCTATATAAAATAACTGCTCTGTCGTAACCTGCATTTATTTTCCTTTTTTGATGAATCATACTTAGATTCGTGGTACAAAATTGCTATTGAACGACTATAATTTACATTATACGGGCTCTAAATATACAATATTTTATTATCACAGTTATGTACACAAACAAAAGTAGTAGGTATACACTTTCCGCCCGCGGCTTCGCCTGCGTGGACAGTAGTACCTACGTTTTGTTTTATATATAGCCTATGTACGTGTCGTTTTATATAATTGCCTATGTCACTCAAGAATAACTTAGCTTTCTATTGGTTAAATATTTTTTTAAATCGGTTCAGTAGATCCAGAGTTTATCCCCCTATAACCTCACAAACTTTACCTCTTTGTAATATTAGTATAGATTAGAGGCTACATAATGAGATACGTTACATAATGTTTTTATTTTGCAGCTATTCTCTAAGCATTTAAAACCATATATATAGGCAACAACGCCCTCCCTTAGAATAATAACAGCCGTTATAGAATAAAATATTACAATACATTCCTTTAATGTGGTAGGATTCTTATATTTTCGCCATCGACTTACGACACTGTTATGGACATTTTCTTTTATTATACTTACCTAGTAATATGTCTTAATGTTGAGTGACGAGTAGTTTCAAGTAGGCACTCACAAAGTTTTACCTATTTTGACGACGTCATCGCTTCCAACCTGACATGTTATTGTTGTTTTCTAAACTTAGAATGATCACATCTTCACCAAATTTATATGGGACCAAAGGGAAAATATGCTTTTAAACAAATAAGAGTTTTCCCAAAGCGGTTTATAAACGACAGAGTTCTGAGGAAACAAACTTAAAAAAATAGAAGAGAAGTAAGAATATCTTCCATTTTTGTCAGTAGTGGTTTGTTTTGTACCTAGTGTGTGCGTGTGTGGTATATAAGGAAAATACGAATTGATTTAAAGGAATCGCTGAATGCGGCTATCTTGTTTCGACAAACTAACCGCGATACCTGTAGGCCATACAAATATTTAATTTAATATTATAAAATAACCCGTGCGAGACTCGTAGCTCAGTAGCTGCCGTCCAACTTAGGTATATTTCTTAAGACTAAATATTTATCCTTTTGTTATCTCGTTTAATTATTTACCATTTTAATTATTTAAGCATTAACTGGACTTTGTTTATACCCCCATCATTCACGGAGCTTCATTAATCTGAAGAGAAAAAACTTTGAATAAACAGAATCCAAACAATCTTGTAAGGAGCGGCGTACAATGAGACAACAAGACGCGGCAAAACGCGATTTAGCGCGATATAGGGGAAACTTTTGTATTTAATTCAAAGTTGACTGTTTGATTAATAAAGCATGCCATCACGCCTTATTACGCCAACGGATTAGGCAGAAGTGTACTACAGTACAACCCAGTTATCTGGTATGTTTATGGGGGTAGCCCTATTGCCAATAAACGCCATTACCTATACCAAAGGTGCTACTGTAAATTTCATAGAAAAATCCAATGGTACTTAACTTTACCCGAAAATTTAACCTGGGATAGTTCCTAGGTTAGTTGATTCCCTAGTTGATACTTTATCGGGTTTTTCTAGGTATTTTTAGTGACAATTAGGAGGATAAGTTAGATTTGTAATCAGTTAATGCTAAAAGACTCGCACAATATAACATGGCACCTAAAAATATAACAATAACCCGCAGTTGAAATGTTGCTGTCCTTGTCCTGCGGTCCATTAACGTTAGTTGGATAGTTTTAATCAAATAAGATTTCATAGATTTATTAGTCGCGTGTCTTGCACTACTTATTTTCACAATATGCGATGTTCCTTATTATACAAATATAAAGCAATACATTCATGGTCCGACAATACGATTGTTTAATATACGAATGGCGTCGCCCTAAGACAAAACTTTGCACGTAAATAACATTGAGGAAACCTTGGGGTCCGCGGCTCTGCAGTTTATGATAATAATACCACTTTTTGGAAACGCTAATGAATAAAAATAAGGCTGGATTAAGAATGCATTTTTTTGTGTTTTTTTAAGGACATTAAATTAAAAGGTTTCCTTAAATACCGTCTTAGATCAGCCCTTTATTTGTATCTTAAAATACAAAATGCTCTGTACTACTAAATAGACGTGCTTGTATTTTATATTGTTACTAGCTTTCCGCCCACAGCTTCGCCCGCGTAGTTTCTCAGCTTTTCTTTACCATAATATATATGTATTATTCACATAAACCATCCGCGAGAACCACGCTAACCATTGGTGAAAACAGCATGAAAATCGGTGCAGTAGTTTTTGAGTTTATCGCGCACAGACAGACAGAAGCGGCGGAGAACTTTGCTTTATAAAATGTAGTGATTTATAGAAATAAACGGTGGTCATTTTTTTGCTCTCTTGTAAGTAAATCAAAATCCACATCTTCAATATTTATTCTCCCGCAACTATCAGCCGAGAAACGTGAGCTAGCACTATTTGCTACATATTTATTTATATTCAGATTATTTTTTGAATAATACTAAACATGTCTACCGTAAAAACGTTACATGAAAAATGAACAGTAGTTTTTGTTTGCAAAGTTACGTTTGTTGCTCTGAAAAATTTACATAACCTTTATTTGTTGAGCTGTAAAGACGAGATTAGGAAAGCAGGTTATTTCTTGGATTGTTGGAGTAATATTGTGTTTACGCACACGCAAAGCATAAACTCAAACACCCTTAGGATTTTTGGCGCGCGATCTAATTTCTCGGAAAATTTGCCGCGTGATGTAAATCGGCGGAATCATAATTTGAATCATCGCGACGTAATGTGGCTGGAGAGGATTTGTTGGTGTTACGAAACGCACGTGCGACAAAACGTACGCGCGACAAAACGCAACGCGACGATACGTACGTGCGAAGGGCCTTCTAAATTTTGCTGAACAAAGTAAGACTGACTGCCTCATTAGTCTAGTGGTCTCAAGTGCAACTGTTACGCTAGAGGTCCTGGGTTCGAATGCCAGGTCGTGGGTGATTAGTGGATTTTTCTATCAAATTCTCAGTAGCAGCTTGGAGTCTGAATTTGTTAATGGCAAGCCTCCTATAACAAGGTACCTAAACATACGGAGAGAAAACTTTGGGTGTATATTATTAGGTACACTTCTGCCTAACCTTTCGGGTAGTATAGGATTTATGTTATGTTATGAGTAAATTAAATTCCTTAAGGGGTATTATACTGTTCGCTGCTATGTTAAAGGTTGTATATACATTGAGCGATCCTAATGCTATTAACCGGGTATAAATTAGGCGCAGCTCAGCTACTGAGTATTTCCCAATAATAGTTAGCCTAACAATAAAATCCAAGGTCAAGGTCTCAATAGCCTGAAGCGACGGTAGCCTTATGGCTAGGGCGTCGGACTGCGATCATGTGGTTGCCGGTTCGAAACCCACCCATTGCACTACCGACGTGAACCCACTCGTAATACAAGCTTAATACGAGGAGTTAACAATATTACTAGTAAAGTGCGACCCACATTGCTAGTAAGCTTTTTTAAAAAAAAAATAAAAGAAACTTGACCAATGAGTCAGTTTGAAAACAGATTAAAAATATGTGGACCGTCAGTCGCTTATGTTACCTACTTATTTGAGTCACACGAAATTAATTAATTCACAAGTTTCCGCGAATTCAATAAATTATCCGTGTAGCTATGAATAAATTATATAAATATGTTGTTTATATAGCATCGAGTTAACGATTAATTTTCCTAAATTAGTGTCATTATAAAAGCATAAATAAATAATAAAATAACTAAGAAATTTTGAAAACTATAAAATAATAATGAAATCTAGAATATGGACTACCTAAATTGCATCTTAGCGGATCCTAACCTTTGTATATTTAATTCTTCTTTACATTCTTCTTCAGTGATATACTGACTAGTATATCACTGAATTCTTCCTAAACTGGTGGACTTATTTTGATGAAATTTGTAGGAATGTGTAGATGAGTAGATTTGTTGTTGATGTCAGTCAGGAAATATGCAGTACGAGTACCTTCTCACTGAAATTTAATAAGTTAAATTTATCATCACGTAACCATCAGATTTTGAACCTGCGACCTACAATTCGCAAGTCATTAAATTACAATGACATCAATATTTACAAATCGCACATTCGCGAGATTCCTTAGATAAAAATTTGCGACACATTGAGATAAAAACATAATGTGATCAGACTCCCAATGATTCCTCCCGATGGCATCCCACGTATGTTTACAAGATAACAGTTACTCGTAAACCTTACCGGAATTATTTGTTAAATAAATAATAACTCATGCATGGTTCTAGGTTTTTGATGTATACGTAAAACTACAAATTTGGACTTCCTATCAACTTACTAGGTTATTATTATTTAATGATAAAATAGAAAATAAGCAACTTACTAGATTTTATTAAAGTAAGTTTAAGTTTTACAGATTGTCTCAATAGTAATCCAGAGATAATGCTGTTGGCATAAACAACCGAGAAACTTTTACCGGTAAACTTTTTGTTTACCCACTTCTATTTAAATTGTGAAATAAAGAGGCAAAAAGACATGTGATGGTTTCTCGCTTGTTTTGCCGGTATCCATAGGCATATTATTACTTAGTGGTAGAAGATTTCAAGTAGAACCACCTAAGACCCACTCCAAGAGAGTCTAACTACTTATTAACCGTGTCAAAAACTTCGTAAAACGACTATTTCGCCTAGTTCTGACTGCTAGACTACCATTCAAACATACGTTATCACTCGTGAAGACATTTATAACATCAATAGACAGAAACACAAAACCTTGGATAACTGTCTACTTAGGTAGGTATATAGCTAGACAGTGATCCATTTAAAAGTTAAGTCGCCCTCTACAGTCACTACCTACTCAGAACTCAAAGTCACTCCCCAATATATTTTCATTCGAATGGCGTCCTCATAATTTTTATTCACTTATAAAATCTGCTAAAATGTTATTTGAAGGATAAACCTCCAGCGAATTTTCCGAAGGTCACAGTCGCTGAAACCCTGAAGTCTTAATTAAAATTCTAGGCTTATGTTAATTTGAGACAATTTGGATAGAGGGTTTTACAGAATTTTGAGCTTTCAACAATTTCTGCATAACTATTTCTTTAATTAATTATTTAGATTAAATTATGGATTATAATTTGTTATAAAATTTTGTGGCTGATTTTGAGAAAGTGATTGGAATTTGAAATACTATGATAGGTACAAAATGAAGTATATAATGGTGTGTAGTTTGACCATTTATAATATTGATAAGACAAAACTATCATCTAAATGATGCTAAAGTAAGTAAGCTATTGTAATTATCTTATATTCTGAATAATAGGTAATTAGGCATAGCATTTAAATAACCCAAAAGCTATACCCTACCTCATACTCGTATGTTATAAATGATGCAGTGATTTAAAAAATGTCACAATTCATTCAAATACCTGTAACATCATTAATTATGAGATCACCGTGGACAGTTCTATGACCATACAAAGCGATAAAATTATTTATTCTTTGATCAGATGGTACAGTAATCAGAAACTTAATGTTTACTTTTCCATTGTTTCATTTCCATAAAAAGGCATAGTAATGGGGTTTTTAAATGTCATATTTATTTTATTTAGGTGTAAGTATTATGTCTGGAATGTTATTTTTAATGTCATCATGAGCATAATTTGCAGCCATCGTCGTCGTGATGATGATAAAATACAAGTCAAACAATTTTCTCGTAAGCGTTTTGAAAAGAAATTTAAATATTCTCGACTTTTTGGAAGAATGATAGTTGATAGTTATAATCATATGACAATTTTTCTTCATAAGTTTTGGACCAATAATTTGCATAAGTACATTGTTTACTTTTTTGGGATAGAATAACGTCTCTCACTGCCCTGCACTCAGATAGGCATCTCGGACTTTTTGGCTATCGGCGAAGGCTCATGTCGCAGTCCGTCGCAAAGAATCTTGGTGTGTGTCGACTTATATGAGTGAGAGCCAGTTAGCTCCCTCTCGGATGCTTGGGCTTTGCCAGTCTGAGGGGGTTCTTACGGCTTCACAACGCATCAGCAACTCCATTAGTGTTTTGCGTGAAGTAACAGAACGCATACTGATGCTTTTAGGCGAGTGGGCGCTGGAGACCCAATTCTTCTCCCAGTCTCCTTCCTTATCCTTTTCTCTTTTCCTCCCATTTTTCCTAACGATAGGCGACTTGGTTGTCTTTCGCATTTCGCTTCGCATTGTTTAGACAATGCGGTTGCCACTTACCATCAGGTGGGCCGTTTGCTCTTCTGCCATATTAAATAGGTTCGGCTCTGCATCTACAACCCCTTGGGTTTGCAGATGTCCCTCGACGGCGACGACTACTTATTATCATTATTCAATAAAAAAAAATGGTTTTTTTTTTCGCGATAATGACGCACAAAATCAGTCATATTTTGATAGGTGCTTAATTATTTCCTCACCTATCCTGTACTATGACTTACTGATTACATAACTGATGACTAACAATTACTTTCCGGATCAAAAACTCCACAACACGCTCCTATAACACAAAGGATCGTTTGTAACAAATTGTAACATGCTTTCAAACAAATGTGACCTCAAATCTAACGCCTCGGGTTACGTGTAATATGAAACTTGAAATTAGTACATGTAAACATGTCATGAGTAACTCAGCTGTTTAGTAGGAATAGCTACTTGTTTTTTTGTTGTATGTACCTAGCTATGTTACGTATAGTGCAGTGATAGAAGAAAGAAAGAAAGAAAGAAAGAAAAGTTTTTATTTTCGCACATATTGACGCACGACATTTGGACCATAAGCCGATGTGTCAGAACAACAAAAAAAATAAAAGTATTAAACATAAAACAATATAAGCAATGGCACCTGCCCACGTGACCACACTAATAATTATCTGTCAAGTGCCAATGCCAACATTATAAACAAAACAACATCTAAGAGCAAACAAACAACAAACCATTAAATGTAAAAGTTTAACTTAAAATTATAGCCTAGTGATATGACCATTGGACTGCCAAGTCAATTCGAATTTAAGGCATGTACCTCCGACTTTTCGAAGTCATATGAATATTTTTTTGAAGGTGTGTGAAGTCTGCCAACCCACAGTAGGCTAGTGTGGTGGACTATAGCTTAATCCCTCTCAGTCTGAGAGGAGACCCGTGCCCACTCCGTGGTTGGGTGAGTGTGGATTAAATATATTCTGTCATTTAGCTAATTGTCATTTAGAAAAGCAGTGATAGCCTAGCGATATGACCATCGGACTGCCAAGTCAAAGGTCTCGAGTTCGAATCTAAGGCACGCACCTCTGACTTTTCGAATTCATGTGCGTATTAATAATTACTTATCACGTGCTTAAACGGTGAAGGAAAACATCGTGAGGAAACCTGCATGCCCGAAAGACGTTCTTGACGGCATGTGAAGTCTGCCAACCCGCAGTAGGCTAGCGTGGTGGACTATAGCCTAATCTCTCTCGTTCTGAGAGGAGACCCGTGCCCAGCAGTGGGACAATGTAATGGGTTGATGATGATGATGATGTCATTTTGCACATCGATACTTCTTCGTACCTCAGAGCGCATGTAAAGCCGATGAATTGAGCGTTGCACCCAACGCTTTATTTAATCAAAAATTTAAAAAAGCCCCGACTATTGCATTATATCTCGACCGATTTTCATCAAACATAGCTAAGAACACTCCCGAAATTCACCTTTCAAACAATAAAAACTAAATCAAAATTAGTTCATCCGTTCGGGAGCTTCGACGACACAGACACACACACACACATACACGTCAAACTTATAACAGCCCGTCGTTTTTGCGTCGGGGGTTAAAAAAGTACCCTTAACAATTGCCAATACATTTTTTGGAATAAATTGATTCAAATTGCGCCATTTAGCTATTTCACGACTTGGCAAATAGAACCCACAATCTCCCTAATTTGTTCCCACAATCCAACTAAAACTTAACAATTAAAAATTACTACACAAACATTTTGTTGAGAGTTCTAAATTGTTCAAAAGTCCACTCAAACTTAGGATTCATGGATCTTCAATTAATAGACCGATATTAATGAGACTTTAACTGACAAACCAAATACTAAACTTCACACGAGTATTAATCCATTTCCAATCTTGAAAGCACCATCTGAAACTGTACCTTATTTTGTAAGAGGTAGATTTTAAATTGAATTACCATCAATAGTGTTGAAGTCCACTTTTGGTAAGTTTTTAGTGTAACAATTATTATTATTATCACCTAAGTAAGTAAGTCAGTTGCGTGAATTAATGATAATGTAAACGTGAACTTTACTGTGCAATGATGTAGGAGCTAATGTAGTGTTACCAATAAGATCTATGACAACTTGGCGTGTTGTCAATTAAGTATTAGATAACATCATGCCTTTTTTTTTTTTTTTGTTGTCGGGGTTGGAAATGCTTTATGCACTATCCACCGCCCTGGGGAGAGCGATGGGGTGTGTCGGACTCCGCTCTGAAAAGAGCGATCTACCGACTAAAACCAACCTCGGCGTTTCGCGTCACCACTTTAGTGCCGGGAATACGGGAGCGTTGTGACATTCCTCCGCAGACCCGGCAGTAGATAACATCATGCCTGTATTAACTTATGTACATGCCTGCATATTGTACTTTTGGCCTATGTTTTTACATGTCATATAACAGAGGCAACTCTATTTATTCACTGATGCACGTAGTGGTCTCATGAGGGCAAAACAATAGATTTTGAATTGTGCCTACATTATGGTGCTGGACGGGTTACTACTAGACTGCCTCATTAGTTTAGTGGTCCCAAGCGCCACTGCTATGCTAGAGGTCTTGGGTTCGATTCCTTGTTCAAGCAAAGTGTTTTTGCTTTTTTCTATAAAATTCTCAGTAGCAGTAGAGATTGGATATGTGCCCGGTGAATGGCAATAGGCTCGCCTCCTATCACATGGGTCCTAAAACATATCGGGCATACAGGTGATCTGTGAATGTAGATTAAGTACACCTGTGCTCAAACGCTTCGGAGACAGGCGTAATGGTATGGTGGTATGCACAAATAGTCATCTCAGTAGGCTATTATAATTTGCTAATATTATTGCTATCTTTTATATTGATCCTAAAACTATATAAGGCGGATAGAAAGTAAACATCAAATTTATCATTACCGAAGCTATAGCGATAGCGAAGTTAGAAGCTATCATAGAAACGGTTAACTGAATAGTGTTAGGGGTCATAGGCCAGCAATCTGTCATACTGAAGGTTCAGAGATCTATTACTTATGTAATGGGATGATCTTTTAACCTATTGTCGTAGTAGCGGACCTTTCGAATCTATTTCACTGTCGACGTTGGAATTAATGTTAAATATTATAGACTGCTGCTATCATCCATCTCATCAGCTATTCTTGGATGGCACCAACTATACCCGACCTATAACTGGTAATGGGTGATGTCAGACTGTGGATGATGATAATAATGATGGATATACAGTGATTATATTGATACCAGTAATCACCAATTTTTTTTCAGTACTGTGGGAATACATACCATCACTCCTATATTCCCCGAAGGGTTAGGCAGAAGTGTACTTATGTACACCCACATTTCGCCGGTATGTTTAGGTCCCATGTAATAGGGGGCGAGCCTATTGCCATTAACCGGGCACAAATCCAGACTCCGAGCTGCTACTGGGAATTTCATAGAAAAACCCAATAACACTGCTCGACGGAGGAGCTAGAGGTCCTGGGTATCGAACCCAGGACCTCTAGCATAGCAGTCGCGCTTGGGACCACTAGACTAACGAGACAGTCAGACTAACGAGACAGTCTGTGGGAATATAAGGAACATAACATACAATATAGCAAAGATGTAGGTACCATATGTAGACCCAAGCTTCGCCGGTATGTTTAGGTCTCATGTAATAGGTGGCGAGCCTATTGCTATTAACCGGGCACAGATTCAGACTCCGAGCTGCTACTGCTCGACCTGGGGATCGAACCCAGGGCCTCTGGCGTAGCAGCCGCGCTAAGGATCATTAGGCTTATGAGACAGTCATGAAAATAAAAGAAATGTAATGATAATAGCAATGAAGAATATAAGAAAATTCCGTGAATATTCTAGATTCCAGTACCAATAAGCTAGCTTGAATGGTTGTAGATCCATCATCATACCGGAACCTTATGCCACATCCAACATCAATGGCCAAAATTTGCCCACGTTCCCACATTGGAGTAATATCAATAATATTTGCCCACGATAACCAAACGGGCTCAGTTAATATGTGGCTTAGATTGTGCCCGCCAGGCCGCCGCTGATAACAGCAAAATTTGATGCCTAATGAGGACACTGGTTTTGATTGGGTTTGGTAGCAACCTAGTGAACTAGATAATTATTTAATTAAGAAGTTTATTTTCCAACGGATCTACTTATAGGCTGATTATGCTAAAGAAACGAGAGATTTATCCTATACAACAATTAACTATATCTAAGCTGTCAGTAAATATTTGGATAACTTAAGTTATAGTTAAGAAACACCGGATGTTGCATTTGCAATAAGTATGTATTTGCGAGCTGTCTAGAGGTCGCTACGGATATTTCTTAACAAATATGTAACAATACTATTTCACAAGTAAAATACTTATTATAATATTTGGTAAGTCTTCTTAGGAAGTGAAGAGGTCCATTGATTTTTTTTTATGGAAGAGAGAGGCAAGCGTGTTAGCCATTCACCTGATGGTAAGTGATCACCGCCTCTCTTGGAAACCCACAACACCAGAGGGGTTGCAAGTCCATTGCCAACCGTTAAGATAAGAATAGGCTCGATTCTTGAATGTTGTTCGGGATCGGAAATACATCCGCTGGTAATTGATTCCACAGAATAGTTTTGCGCGGTAAAAAGTTTCTTGTGAAACGTACGGTGGTGGACATCCATTCATCTAAGTAATTTGTGGCCAACCAAAACCCCTGAACGAGTCGAGACTGGTACAACCAAAACACTAACACCCACTTTTTATTTGCACCAATCTCCACACTTCGGTGCAGTTGATTCTATGCCCAGAAATGCCTAGATTAAGTCAGGTTGCGGACGATGCTGATGGCATATAATACCGAAAACACATTGGAAATCAAACTGAGGCATTCCACAGAAAATAGGTCTATTACAAAAATAAAAACGTTTCGTGATCACCAAACCACTTACAAATAATCCATTAAGTCTAAATACCAATCGCTATTGTATATAGGGCCTATAACCCATAAAGCTATAAAGCCACTAATTGAGGCATTAAATCTATGAACCAACATAGGTACGGTTATTCGAAATTACTGTGGTAATATGAAAACAAATAAGCTATGGCTTTTTGGGCATATCTTGCAATAGGCCAAGGTTTAGATTTCACGCGTGGGTCGTTTGTTAGTACGGAGGAGGTACGGAGGGGCGGGAGAGTTTACCTATAGTACTCAATGCTCAGTTTCATGATATTGAGTAATTGGAGTGGCAGTAGGAGTGTCGGGCGTCCAGTAGCAAGATGGGTCGACGATATAATTCACGTCGTTGGGCGTACCTACTTGGATAAGAATGGCACGGGATATTTTGGATGGCACAAACTTAGAGAGGCCTATACCCAGCAGTGGATGAAGTCAGGCTGTGGATGATGATGAAGAGAACACAACATCTCTCATGTAATAATTAGCTTTAGTAGTTTTTATGATACCGGTAGCAGATTTTATTCCCTTGTAGAAAATAGGATTGTTTGAATGACCTACATTCATTTCAGAGTCTGCTGGGTGTCTAAAATTTGATCGAACCATTTAAAAAAACTTGGATGAACAATCCACTCAGATAAAAAAAAAACAATCTTATAGCCAGTACAGAAACCAATATTTCATTCATTGTCAATGAAGCCTTTAAAAATACTTTAAAATGATCTGAATATTTTGTTAGTACTCTCTCCGAACCAGACGATATTTAAATACCTATGAATTTATTTCCCCATATTTATTTTATTCAGTAATTATGTGAATCCTTGAGATTCGTTAAACATTCATTAAAACAGCGAGTAATCGCAAACATTATTGTTTTCAATATTTACTTGGTCGAACACGAATAAAACAGTAAACAGTTCGAATGCTATTCAAATTTGAACCTTATGATCAGTGATACAGAGTTATAAATATACTTTGGTCACATAGAGGTTGAAACGAAAACTCTTTTCAGGGTTGAAAGATGATGTCTGGTCAAGGGTAATTATGGCCTACTTATATGTTTTTTTTTTTGGGATAATTCGGCAAACGAGCAGGCGAGCTACCTGATGGTAAGTAGTCATCGCCGCCCATGAACATCTGCAAAACCAAAGGAGTTGCTGAGTCTATTAAAGGAAAAGGGAGGGCAAGAAGAAAAGGAGAAGGAAAGGGACTGAGGGAGGAATTGGGCCTCCAGCGTTCCACACTCACCGTATGAAACGCAACAGTATGCATACTGCTACTTGACGTCGTTTATCCTTCACACTTGTAGGGAGTACGCTGGATTTGTAGTTAAGATTCAAGAGATAATTCATTTCTTTATGAGTTCATGAAACACAGTGTCGTCGGCTCAGACTGCAATTTAACCCAAGGCAGAAAAGATGCTTAAACCATAAATGATGATGATTCATAACTATTAATTTCCCCAAAAAAAGACTGCAATTCTAATATGACGATAATATTGCTTAGGTTATAATCCCGGTAGGTTGGGAATAATGGAATAATGTGTATAGTTATTCTCAATATAACACTGCTTTATATGATGGTAGTGACTAAGGACCTATAAGTGCCTTTAGCGAATCAAGAAAAATATGCGTTAGCCTTGACCCTTGAAGTTGATAATGATAATTAGGTATAATATAAGAGGCATGTGTAAAACTACTTGTAGTTGATGAAGCTTAAACATGAAGCTTAATCTCAAGCTGTACCAACTGCTTGCAGTATAACACACTGCTACGCTTTAGGCGACAACTAAACGACTGCGAGAGAATTATATGGACTGGATGAATCTTGAATTAATTATAGAGGACATAAACAAATGCAATAATATTGGCTCACTGACATACCTACAATTTATCATTTTAACGTCCTCATTAGAAACATTCAAGACCTATGAATATTTATTAATTGGAAAATAGATATCACTATGTATTTTAAAACCAGATTTTGATCATTTAATACAAATAAAATGTAGAAAATCAAAGATCTTTCAGTTACATGTTGTCATCAATAACGCAATGATAGCCTTATCTATTTATTTATTTGTCAAATAAAGATGTGTCCACTAAAAGAAAAATATAATTGAATACTACAACAAATTAATTAAGATAAAATTCATATTGAGGTCTCCATATCAATCGAAGGTATAAAAATAGGTTAGCGTCCAGTCAGTCAATTGACTAAATATAACAGATATAGTACACAGTGCTTATCAACACAATTCTTTCCAATGTACTGCGAACGTGTCCGAACCGGTTAGTTCGTGTCAGAGCAGGACAGGATCACTGCAGCGAACGAGTAAAAGAGAACGCCCGAGTAAGACCACAACACAAACACGAGAAAGATAAACGAATATAGTATAGCTGGTTGCACGTTGCGTTTTCTGCGAAGGTCAACTTTAATTTAATTTAGACTTTGTTGGTTCTGTTCTAAGGCTGGATTTCGGATGTAGCAGGGAAATATATGATCCTCAGCTGGATAAAGTCTCGATTTTAAGGCCGTGCCCTCGAAAACAGCGGAGTTAAATTCCCTCTAGTTGGTGTCCCGACTCGTTGGTTTTAATTTAAGTTATATTTACGTCTTGATTACAAGTAGTAGGTACCTAGTTTTTCTTTTTGACTAAATAATGTATAAAGATTAGGCTCTAATTTTGAAATATATTAGCAAATGCAAAGTTATATTCACAGGAATTTTTAGCAGACTAGAAACCCACCAGAGATCTTTGTAAATATATACCTAGTCGCATATTTCAATATAATCCTCTTTTACATTGGACCTAAATATAGCGGCGAACTGTGCGTGCATAATTGTACACCTCTGCCTAACCCTTCAGGGAATAGTCATGATGGTATTTTAATTCATAATTGTCATGCTAGGAATTCATTGATAAGTGCCATTATCAGGATGTTATAATTGCAGCAGGAACTAATTCACGAAACTCGAAATTCGAGGCCAACTTTTAAGGCCTCGCCGTTTTCGAGGCCACGGCCTGCTGACGTGAAGTGCTCGATTCGATTCTATCAGAAGTTCGAACAACGTCCGCTTGACTGCTGGTACGCCACCATTTTTTGTATGCTACTACTTTTTTCTCACTTTTTCTAACAATGTAAACAAGAGATACTTCTTTCAAATCTTTGGTGCAAGAAGAATTAGGGTTCAGATTGGGAAGTTAAGCTAGTTCAACTATGGTTAACTGCAAGTTTGGTGTAGGAGTTACCTCGTCATTACCGTTGCGCCGCGTGTCATCTGTTTTTTTCCCACCCGAGGTAAATATTTGTATAAACAAACAGTCTATATAAAAAGACGTCTGTTTGGAGTCTGGTTGTACTTTGCGTGTCATGGATCGTGTGTTCGATTCCAGCAATGAATAAACATTTGTTGATATGGTTACGGGTCTGGGTGTATTTTTATGCGAGAATTTGTGCTTGTAAATCACCCACAACCAGAAACGGCTTAATGCTGAAGCATGTTGGGCAAAAAATTAAGAATACTTATATATTTAAAATATAAGTATATTTAAGCTCTGTAATTGTGTGGGATCGTATTGTATATTATTGAGTAGTTAACTTAACTGAAATTTGATGATTTGTTAAATTTGTAAGTCATAAAAATCTTATGTCAAATGTGCTGGACAAAAATCCTTTAGCTAACTATAAGACTAATAAAAAAAAACTCAGCATGCAACCATGTCTACCCACGACATAGGAGAATCAACATAAAAAAAAACTTGAGCAATACTGCCCCTTATCTGTGGTACACATTGTAGCCACGTTGTTAAGGGGATGATCTTAGATGGAACTAATGTGTAACGACCTCTTTCGGGAAAGCCGTCAAATAGACTCACGTTTGAATAGGGCCATACAACGCTGGCTTGGCCAACTTTAACTTCAACTTTCGAGATTAACTCGGATACGTGTTTGGTTTTTTAATGAGTTCGTTATTAAATGTTTTGTTTTAGTGTGTTGGTATTGAGGAAGAATAATAAAGAGTGTTACAATACGCATCTTGCTTATTATCTAAATTAATAAATTATATTTTTTTATTACACATTATATCGCATGTACTTATCCCTCAGTGGTTAGGCAGAGATATGCTGAAGTATATTCACAGTTCACCAGCATATTTTTGGACTCTAAGAAGCTACTGAGAATTAAAAAAAAGGTTGCTAGACTTGGGAATCGAACCCAAGTCCTCACACTCAGCAGTCGCACTTGTAACTACCAGAGCAATGGGAATCATAAATGTAACCAATATTCCGTACAATATAGGTACTTAACTTGTTTATGTTTACGTTGTTCGTTAGTCAAAGAAAATTTTAAAAAAAATGCTTGTAACAAAGGCATTTATCACTGATACAGATAAAGATAGTCTAGACAAAGTTCAAATTACTTATTTGTCATCAAGTCATGTTATTGACAAAGTTCAAACAAAATGCAATTACAAACAAACAGACTGATTCATACATTTTCGCTGACCTAGCAACATTACACGTCATTCAATCGAGCTTAACAGACAATATTAATGATTTCCGATGACATATTATGTTGACATGACATCATGTTGAGTTAGGTTAATAATAGGTACTCTTAGCCTTTACATGATGACTGTTTTTATTTTTTCTTATACATGCTCGTCTTTATTAGATTACGCTTTCTAAAAGTGTTATTCGCATTAGTATTATTCATCCACCTACCAA
Source organism: Subacronicta megacephala (assembly GCA_958496365.1). Lineage (NCBI taxonomy): Eukaryota > Metazoa > Arthropoda > Insecta > Lepidoptera > Noctuidae > Subacronicta > Subacronicta megacephala. The sequence continues at coordinate 12,851,385 of OY292530.1, read as the reverse complement.
AGGTTTATTTGAGACAAAACATAATACATACATACATAAACATACCATCACGCCCAGGTTTCCCAAAAGGGTTAGGCAGAGGTGTACTTACTGTACACCCACAGTTCGCCGGTATATTTACGTCCCATATAAAAAAAAATGGAGGGCGAGCCTGTTGCCATCAACCGGGCACAAATCCAAACTCCGAGCTTATACTGAGAATTTCATAGGAAAACCCAATGACACATTGCTCGAAATAGGAATCAAACCTAGGACCTCTAGCGTAGCAGTCGCGCTTAGGACCACTAGACTAATGAGACAAAACACTCTTTAAAAACATACCGTCAAGTCTATATTCCCCGAAGGGTTAAGCAGAGGTGCACTAATGTACACCCACACTTCTGTATTTTTTTTTACATACATACACTCACTCCTTTTTTCCATAGGGGTAGACAGAAACTACAGAACACCATTTTCTACGATTATTGCATACTTCTTTTGCTTCGTCCACATTCATACAACTTGTCATACATACTTGTCGTTGTATGTATTTTTATTATTACTTCAGGCAACAAGGTTCATTTGAAACACATACTAAAAGATAACATTATAATATGTAAAACATGAAATAAATACTATAATCTACAAAAGCATTACCTGTATTTTTTAATTATAATTTTCTTATCGACATCGGTACCGCAACATGCCGCCACATGCATGCCGAATATAAGCGCAGTCCAGCCTATTAGCGGTCATTAACCTAGTGGTTTTAAACGCGACTGAGATTGATCTGGGTGTCGATTCTCAGGTCAAGCAAAGTGATTTAGTGAGTGCGTTTGGATATGGCAATAGGCTCGCCCCCTATTATATGGGACCTAAACATACCGGCGAAATGTGGGTGTACATTAGTACCTACACCTCTGCCTAACCCTTCGGGGAATACATGCGTGATGGTATGTGTGAGTGTGTATTCATTAGTTGTATATTTGTAAATTCCCCCGTGATGTGATACAGGGATTTTCCCCTTCTGTGGAAGTGGTTTACAAAAAATATGAAACAGTGTGATGTGTGATTAGCAACACGTTGTAGTCATATTTTTTACTGCTGAATATAATATACCTAATAGTAAAGTACTTGACACTTACGCAAATATATGACATTGTAATGAAACGTACTTTTTAAAATAACATTATGTACTATCAAGCCTGTGTCTTCCGAAGGGTTTGGCAGATGTGTATCGATGTACCTACATGCACAGTTATTTTTTTAAGCTTACTAGCAATGTGGGTTAGTATTCTTGTTAACCCCTCGTACTAAGCTAAATGCTTGTATTACGATTCACGTCGGTAGTCCAATGGGGGGTTTGATTCGGCAACCACATGATCGCAAGTCCGATGCCCTAGCCATTAGGCTACTGCCGCTTATATAAATAAGTAACTCTTATAGAAAATCAAAGCTTGCAATTTTATCTTTAAGTCAAGCCCGTTTGTAAAAAGCTTACTCGTCACTTCCAAACATGACTCAAGCCAAACAAATCAAAACTAAATTGATTCATAATCATCATATTTCGATTACTTAGTGCGCACGCGATGCTGACAATGTGATGCTTCCGATGTGACGTCACTGGCCTTGACATGCTGACTCAGAGGTTAGGTCATGTCACTAAAAGGAGTAAGAAAGTTGACTTATGTCATGTTCATGAAACATATATACTATCACACCTGTATTCCCCGAAGGGTTAGGCAGTGATGTACTAAAGAACACCCACACTTCGCCGGTATGTTTAGGTCCCATGAAATAGAGGGCGAGCCTATTGCCATTAACCGGGCACAAAGCCAGACTCCGAGCATCTACTGAGAATTTCATAGAAAAACCCAATAACACTTTGCTCGACCTGGGGATTGAACCCGGGACCTCTAGCGTAGCAGTTCTAAGTGCAACTGCTACGCTTGAGGTACCGAGTACAACTAGACTAATGAGGCAGCCTATGTCATGTTGATTAAATGTACATAAGTACCATCACGCCTGTATTTCCCGAAGGGTAAGGTAGAAATATAGGTACTAACCAATACGATACGATTATACGCCAGTTCCTTGTAATAGAGGGGGAGCCTGTTGCTACTAACCGGGTCCTGAAATAAAAAAAATAAGAAAAAAAGTTTATTAGTTAGAATATGGTACTGTGGTGATCGTAGTATCACACCTTTTTAAAATGAAACCATAAAGATTTTAATTAAGCAATCATCTATTTTAATTCGAAAGTGGAACTGTTGGAGACGTCAGTCAGAAGACGACGTAACCTATATGTTTTTCTCGTAGGGCTTCGCCCTCCAAATAATATTAAATAAACCACAGTTACTGGTTTAAATACATATTTTATTTATAATCTCTCGGCGCTCTGCTACGATCCCCACAGTACAGTGGTCAGCACATCAAGTTACCACAAAATGTCAAATTTTCTCAGTTGATTTTGCACTTTATTTTCAACAATTTAAGGTTTAAAATCATTTGGAGAAATTTGACAGTTTTGTACACGTTGACCTGCTGGCGACTGTCAGTACAATAGCTATGTTATAATATTGGTTCCAGCATATCCTGCCATAATATGGCGTACAAATATTTATATAAAATACAAACAGACCTTATATTACTAATAAAATATGGATCTATAATATTAAATTAATTAAGCTTGAAATTGTATCGTGTAATCAATCAATAATCACAAAATCTTAGAAACTATAAATCTAACCAGATGCAATTGAATATCAGCACTTTACATGAATCGAAATGCCATCCAGTCAAATAGAATCACATCAGATGAATTGACATAATGTCACACATTTTATAATCTCTCTCTCTGTTTTCTTAAATCTCACACCCAAACTACTGAACCAATTTTGATAAATTTTGCTTCACATCCTGGAGAAAGATACAAGCTACGTTAGGGGTGGTAATAATAAATACCATAAATTATTCTGAGCACCAATCAGTTGATGTGATTGATACCAAGAGAAAGTTTTGTGACAGTCGTAATTCTATCTCCCTTCCCGCTAAGATTAACTTGTGCAGTAAGTTCTTAGATAAGTATTAGTTTCCCCAAAGTTTCTGGTTATAACTATAATCGATAACATGTCATTGTCTTTGGGAGAAAAGAAGTATTAGGTAATAAGGCCCAATTCCTTTCACAGTCCACTTACTGCTCATTTTCTCCTTTTTGATGGGGTAACTTGTCAAACGAGCAGGCGAGCTACCTGATGGTAAGTAGTCATCGCCGCCCATGGACATCTGCAAAACCAAAGGAGTTGAAGATGAGATCCTGAGCGTATTTAAGGAAAAGGGACGGGAAGGAGAAAAGGAGAAGGAAGGGGAGGAACTGGGCCTCCAGCGCTCCGCACTCACCGAACGAAACGCAACACTACCTATGCATACTGCTACTTGAAGTCAATATCCTGTGGGAGGGTAGTACTTCTCCGGTCGAGCCGACCCATTCATGTTGGCATTTACACATACTAGGTACTACTACAACCCTTAATCATTTCCCACATTTTTTCCAAAAAAAATTTTTCATAATTTTTATTCATAATTAACATTAAATATCACGCACACTTTTAAATTAAGGAATACTTAATCTTTTTGTATTTTTTAATGTATTTTACATGCTAATATTAATAAGTTCCTTCACTAAAATTAAAGAATAAATTAAAAAATCTAAAATAGTTAATCAAATTAGTAAAATATTTATAATAAAATAAAACTGCATTCCAAATTTCAAAACTCGGACAGCGAATAATAAAATCATAAATTCTCCCCTTGAAAGCTCGAATTAAAAGTTCAGAAATTGCCTAAAAAGATCTCTTATAATAATTTCTCATTTGCGCTGAAATAGACGAAGGCGAAAATGTTCGTTATCATAAAAACACAATTAATTTAAATTAAATTACACTCTAATTCGGGATCGCTGACGTTATATTAAAAAAAAGAATTATAAGGAAAAAATACCTGTAGAAAAGCCCCAATTGTGTTTTTTGGCCAATCCGTCACAACGTTGATTTATTAACTTGGGTGTTGAATAGAATGGCAGACCGTTCGAAGTAGGTAATTAATCACCATTGATCGTTATTAAATAAGTAATTGAAAGGTACTGCTTCATTACTCTAGTGGCCGTAACCGCGACTGCTTTTCTAGAAGTCCTGGGTTCGATTTTCAGGTCGAGTAAAGTGTTATTGGGTTTTTCTATGAAATTCTCAGCAATGCCTCGGGAACTGGATTAGTGCCCGGTTAATGGCAATAGGCTCGCCACCTATTACATGGGATCTAAACATACCGGAGAAATGTGGGTGTACATTAGTATACCTCTGCCTAACCCTTCGGGGAATACAGGCGTGATGGTATGTAATGTTTTCTTCTATTCGAGCGCGCTCCATCGTAGATCGTAGTGTCGCTTAACATCAGGTGAACTGATTGACAAGCGTAGACCTATCATGAAGAAAAAAAAAATGTGACAATTTTATTTTTAAAAGACCGCCAGGTGTTTCGCATTTCTATTGGCAGTAATTGCCACAATCTTCAGTATGATTTAACCGACAGTTCCTAATGTGGTTAACGAGCATAGGGGTGCACCTGTCGCTCGCCTAGAAAAAACTAGGTTACTAACTCAAACAGTATTAGACTAGTAGTTCGAATGCGATAATGCTGGTTTGCTGTCAACTGTACTCGCGAGTTCAAATCTGGGAAACATAATTAGAAAATAATGGTCACTTGCTTTGACTTCCTTTTTTATGGGATAGCTAGATCCCAACTTGCGTAGAAAAAGTTTTGTATTCATTGCTGTTTCACAAATATTATTAAAAAAAAAATATAGGTACTTCCATGTTAATTTTTAAAAAATATTTTATTTCCTAATAATTTTACTGCTCACGTTGATAACCTTTCACTCAGTTAAAGGTTAATTTAAACTGAACATATAATTACTTTTAAACCTATTTAATTTTAACGAACGAAGTAAAATTTTACGCCTTTTTAATATCTCAAATAATGGTCACCACACCCAGAAGGATGCGGGCAAACTGTAACCACACAGCAGATGGTAGTCAGAACAACACTAAAAGACATAGTAAGTAAAAAATACAGAAAGGTCAATTGATAACGTCCTTGATTCAATATAAAAAAAAAAAAAAAATGCAAACGAATTACAAGTTTAGTTACTTAAATTATTTTTATTTGTGTAAAGGAGTTTTTTTTTCATGAATATGAAACACCCGATAAAACATGGATTACGTTGTTTGATTTCATAGCTTTCTGGAATCTAGTGACCAACAGTGGTACGGCTAGGCTGTTGTTATTTCATTCGACTTCTGCTTATTTTATTTAACTTGCCGTGTTATTTATTACGTTCCTTTGACTAAACGTATGAATGGGGAATGAGCTCAATAATTACAGTGAAACTACCCCGTGGGTAAGGCTGTTGTCAAATTGGGCATAATTTCTGATGCCCAATGTGCTTATTTGGGCTAATTGCTAGGTGTAAAGTTTAAATAGAAAAAATTAGACCGTTTTAGTTTATAAGGTATTTGTTTATGTAATTATAAAATAAATTTCTTTTAACTTTATTATTTATTACTGTAATGGGTTATATTACCTACTTATAATTATTTGTTATAGAACTTGATGATTTATTTTAGCTGTATGTAATACCCGACTCCCAAGTCCTATCGACTTGAAGGGTTAAACAAAAACTTGTCAATTTACATTAAATTTCAGCGTTATTTAAAAAATGTAAATTACCTAAAATTTTGTTTTTTTAGATTTTTAACAAATAATGCTGATTTTGTTAATAAGTACAAGTACCTACTCGTAATATTAAATCTTAAGATTGAATATGTAAGTTTAACATAGGTAATGGACAACGTCAGGAGTATTACTAGCGTATTACAATCTACTTGAGACTGTACTGTACTTCAGTCCAGTAATTTCGCTGACTACATTGCCCATTAAACAAGAACACGACTTGGCTGTAAATTTATATAAAAATATAATAAATAATTAATTATTAAACGAACTTACCTGAAGTGAAGTTCTATCATAATTATACGAATTATTTCGTCCGAAGAGATTAGTATCAGACGAGCAGTACCACCGAAGGGCGTATAGCGAGGGACATAGTTTACTAATCTCGAGGACGAAGCAAAAATTATCATTATGAGCAATAAATACAAAATCAAAATAATATTACCTATAGCACTGTTTAACCCTTCAATACGTGTTTTGTTTGTCAAAAAATTTAATTGTGGATAGTTTTGTTATAACGATGTATGAAAATTAAAACTTAGGTTAGCTAGCATATAAACAATATTTTTTTTAATTACTTGTAGCTAATAAAGTGACTAATCAACTTCATTGTTATCTAAAAGCTTAATTTTTAATTTTTTACAGCCAATGTAAACATAGTCCCATTAGGTTGTGTCTCCGTATAAAAGTTTAATAAACATAAACTTTAGTGGCAAATGTTGCCAACACAGCTACATACTTACGTAAACTTCCAAAATAAGTGTTCATACATCTAAAATTTGCATTTAAAACGGCCACCGTGGGCTGTGGGTTACGGTTAGCCGGCCACGGCTCGTAACAACGACCGGTTCGACCGGTACAGCGGGAAGCGCGGAAGAAGCGTGCGCTTCCGCCGACCGCCGGCGCGAGAGTGCGACGCGGGGGGAGCGCGGGGCGCTTGCGCGGCGCGGGGCAGGGGCGAACAGCTGAGCGCGCGGGTATATTGACAGCACGTTGCCGCTCAGTCAGTAGGTTCTCTCTCATCGCGGAGTGCGAACGTAGCCGCATAAAGCCCACACCATACGTCGCTCCCCATTGATTATGACACGATCGCCCCGCAGTGCTAACTGAACTGCGGTCGGGACACCGCTAAAATTATGACTTTTGGACTGTTCGCCGGCGACGAAGATAGTAGCAGATATCTCGTTCTAGAAGAGAAAGCTTTTAGGATAGTGTCCAGATATTGGGAGATCTCCGGAGTTTCGTCCGCCGAGAGGCTGCGGTTCAGGAACAAACAGAGGCTCCTTGTTGCTCCATTTGGACTGTTATAAATATTTTTTTAAGAGACTTATGAATTTTCTTTTGGACTCAAACAAATTAGTCTTTTAGTGTTTTTAAGTGCAATAGGTGAACTGTGTTTTTTGTGTTAAGTTTTATTTGGGGTTTATTTTTTTGGATAAACAAAAATGGTGCCCCAACAAGTGTCGGATGTGAGGTCCCTGTCGCCAACGTCGAGTGGAGTACCCGTGTTCGGGTCCCAGCTCGTCGATAAAAACTCTTCAACACCATACACGGATGCAACACAGGTTAGTCCATTTATTTAGACACTTAGGAGATTTTTGTGTCATTTTAAAGTGAAAAAAGGGCATATAAAAAGTTTCTAAACTAAAAATAAAATTAAAAACATAAAAAGTGGTGTTTCAATAGAACTCAAAATAAAAATAATAACAGGCAAATAAAACAAATCATAAAATAATAATTATTATAAAAATTGCAAACTCAAATTTTATGTAAGTTGAAATAGAAATGTAAACCTATTAAAAAAAATGTTTAGGTCTTACAAGTTTCAATTATGCAATAATCATGCCACAAAATTAAGTCATTTAAAACTGGAATCAACAAAATCTTATCTAAAAATTTTCTATCAATAACAAAAATATTTACTTGCAAGCTGAACAAAATAAATGCGATTCTACGACATAGGTACGCACTAAAATATCACTAAAACGACATACATAACAAAATTATTTTTACATACAAAAAGTAACGCGCAATATAGTTTTATCGCTCAGAAAACAATCAACACATGGCAAAAGGATATATATTTTGTAAACATTAAAGCATATGACGGGTTATAATACAAAAATAAGGCCAATAAATTTATACACCTACATTATTGTCGAAGTACCTACATTTTAAATCTAAAAATATTTCTTATATTTTTTTATGGCTCAACAACACTAATCACCATTCAAAAATCAAAATATTAAAATCACATTACGAGCATTTTGTTAAATTAATTAAATTTCTGCTAGGTCAGTGTTTAAAAATGGTAGTCCTTCCTTTGGCCCATTTAACTGGAACAATTTGTTATTTCGTTGTGTTGGTTTAAAAGGGTTAGTTCTTTATTATCTAGAAGATAATCGTAATAAACTTTCATTGGCCGACGCAGCCATTACCAAGACACTGAAATTCAATTCGCTCACTAAACTGGTTACTAACGAGGAGTAATGATGCACAGACATGCGATCCGGCAGACCATCGCAATAAAAAATCCCACGTGGATTTAAATTACACTTAAAAATCAGTCATTAATCAGGAAATAAAATTTAAAACTTAGTGACTCGCATAAATTCAATACTCGCATTTTAGGGTTAAGAGTAAAGTTCTGGCAAAATAATATTTTTCTGTAGGATTATTTTTTTAAGTGCAAGTTGAGAATGGAAATCCTAAATAATTTAAATAAAATGTGTGCTACGTGGGCACAAATTAATTATTAAATAAATAATTAAATAATATTTCGTCCAAATTTCTATAAACAAAATATATGGTAAAAGTGGTTTTGAAAGTGTCTATATCTATAGTGTTAAATATAGGCGAAAATTAAAGTGATAGCTTTCTAGTAATGGTTTATTATAAAATTGTAATTAATTGAAAAAGTATTCACTTTTAACCCTAAACTTTAACAAAACCTACAAATAAGAAAATCTTAACTAGGTTTCAAAGCCTTGGAGGTAGGTGTTGAAATATTTACCAAGTTAATGTTACAAAATCTCACATTTGCGTTTATTACAGAACCTTGAACATAATTTAATAAAAAAATAAAACGTTCATCATACGTACAATTGTAATATATAATATTGATAAATTCAATTATTTGAAATGAAAAATGTACATGAACACGTCGAGGTTGTCAATATACGTTAGTCAAGCGATGAATAAAAAAAATTTCTTGCGGAATAAAGTGTCAAGTCCCGTAGAAAGATTTCCACAAAAGTAAGATTAACGATAGAAAACGCTACAATAAATTAAGCGCCGTGAAATAAATGAGATGGACACTTAAAATGTAAACGTTTCATAAAACTTGGTAGCCGGTAATGAATAAAATAAACTATCGTACGTTCATGACGGTGATAAATCCACTGCATACACTGGTGACGCGAACGATACGAAAAACACGGTCGGGAGCAACGACACCGCAACACATTTATGAATTTTTCGCATTATCGCATAATAAACACCGACTCACGCGATATCGTATGAAATAAAGCTATAAGCAGTCAAAACAATCAATAAATAAAAAGACATAAATGATATTAAGGCCATGTTGTATCCATGAAATGCGTCGAGCGGAGAGTGCATTAACATTTCAATGTCAACACGTAACAATGTATTTTTAGTCATCCGCTGGCCATGCGAGTCTTTCTCGAGAGTTCATACACTCCGAGCCGACACGAACTCTCAAAGCATGATAACCTCAGTTTGCTCAGCTCTCGTTACCAATCAGATACAAGGAAACAAAACGTTTAAACGTGTGTAATATAAGGAAACGATTAATAGTATCATTGCAATATTTAATTGTATTGATTGCTATAATAAGCGGCATTTCTGTCATCACGAGTTATTGAATATTGTAAAAAATTGCGATTGTTGGGTTTCTTATAGAACTGCTGATATAATGCATCTGCTCTTTGACTAATTGTTTCTAGCAAAAAAGGGGTAGCCCATTAATAATTAAGTTGTCTTAAAATTCGCAACCGAATCGCTATAAAAAAAATCATCTTCGTAGATTTTTTTGGTGTGCGAAAAATTATGAAATCGATATGCTTTTATTGGCCAAAAAAGTAGTCGTTAAAATTTAGCATTTGGTTCTGTGCAAAAAATGCAAAATTAACTAAGGGCGGAGCTTTGGATCATTATATAGCGACCGACCGACCGGACTGGCTGTGTTATTTTTTGCTAACGTTTTTTGTTAAAATTGTAGCTAAGAGCACAGAAACAGTTCAGTTCTACAAGGTTATCTCTTGTACTTTTAGTCGTTGCTATTCAGCGTTCTCTTGAATTCAGAAAAAATGTTTCACCTGACGGTGGTGGTGCTAGCGGAAAATTTGATTTTCACACTCTAATGTGCCTTTCTAAATCAGACTTTTTGCCAGATTCAATGCTTTGGTCAACTTAGCCTTAGTTCAGTCTTTAGTTCGAATTATTTTAACATTAATTTTGCAAAGATCTATATCGGTATAATTAAAAACATTAACGTCTATTACAAAACGCGTATCATGACTATTCTCAATATAATTACCCAAGACCGGCTCTATCCCATTACCCCTTCATTACTAGAAGCATAAAACTCACACAACTTTACTCCACCAAGCACTAAAAAGCGATTAACGTAGTCATTTGCATTAACGCGAAATCTTTGAAACAATTTACATTGAGTTCGTAGAAAAAGTGTCGTACAAGTAGCAGGGCAACTTCGTGTCTCCTCACTATAATGTCGGCCTTACAACTGTAGCTCACGATATGCAGGCATTTCAAGAATTCTCCGTGTTCGGTATTTCAAGTTCTACCCTAGAATAAGGGCTGATAACGTGATTTGTGAAGCAACATTTTTCTTTCAATTGAATTTGTTGTTTGATGAATGAGAAACTATGTTAATTTCTTCCGGTTTATTGTCTTTTCTTAGTATTTAGTGTCACGTTATTTCTCTGAGTGAGCGAATCATTGTATTTTCCGGCCGTACAACTTCAAATAATCTTTCTGCGCTACACGAAGCCATTGTTTCTATATTGGGTATACCCAACTCATAAGAATCTGAGTATGAAACAAAATTTTGCAAAATTACATGCTGAAATTTATTGCTTCTCCCTGGGTGCACTACAATAATAGACTTTTATACCTTTCTACAAATCAACAGTGTTGCCATCCAAAATTTTCATTACCATAGTTTACACTGCTCACAAAATAGTGTTGGCAGCTGAATCAAATCAACATTTGATTGTGTTTAAGCCACTTGCAATTTGCAACTCGTGGGTGTTTTAATACCACTATTATAGTTGCTTAAGAAACTTCCTGACTTTTTGCAACAATAATTTGTATTTGTCTGCTTATATGGAACGATGTAGGGTACAACTGCCTTTTGGGGGAAAAATAATATGGTATAAGTATGGAGTAATATGGGTAAAATTATAGCAGTTAATAGGTTTGTCGTGTAAGAGAGTAATGTTTATTTTTGCCATTAAATACTCAATTAATGGCTACAATATTGCCTAGTTTCACTGGTTAAGAAATAAGACAGGAAGTTTCAGTTGTTGGTGTTCGATTTTGAAATTAACATTAATTAACACTTCATTATTTCTCAGCTCTTATTTTGGAACAGTCGGTTTGTACCTAACATGTATTTGGGTTCTCAAAAGCATTGTTAATAAGTTTCAGCTTTTCGTAATTTTCTCTTACACTTTAAATTTTCTTAGGATTAGAAGCTTAATTGTTTTAATTATTTTCTCTGATGTTAAGTTATTATAAATTGTGTTAAGTTTTCAAGGCTTTTGAGATTAATTTAAATTTAAACAAAAATCATTTTCAGTCATGCAGACTTATTTTTGCTATACCTAATTTATTAAAATGATTATTTAGGAAAAAGAAATACTATAGTTTGACCAATACTTATTTTTTCAATAATAGTTTTGCATATTAATTCATTAATTACATAAACTCATAAAGCTAAGCACAGCTCTTAATCTACATTATACATTGAAGCCTCTGCCTAAAACTAGATTCCTGGCGAAACGCCCACATGAAAACAGAAAGTCTGAAGACCAAATGGCTATAAATTCGTTGGGGCTCGCGATGACGGCTTCTGAAGTCGGCAGAGAAACAAAACTCCTGCACATATATCTTTGGTTCGTATTTTCCACCATACCATTGTTTGTTTCCCCTTTAGATTTTTGGTGAAAAGTAGGGTATATTTCATTTGCTATAAGTACCTATATAATGTGTTTTGTTCGGGATGACAGGGTTGTGATTTCCTGAAACGAATAAATTTTATAGAATGAACATTTATACTCCTTTAATCTTGCATATTAAAACTAGTTATCAATGTGACCATGCCAATATTTGAATGCGAAACCTGAATTTAATGAGCAGCAGCAGCAACTCACCTTTTGATTATTCTTCTTCCTTCAATATTAAAATGAATGTTATCAAATCTCGGAGCCCAGAAGTTCCACAATCTTATCTAGTGCAATTACTTTTGTTACCGATAAAAATGCTTAACTATCGCCGTTATGGTAGTAATATTTTTAACAATTTGATAAGCTAATTTTAAACTTTCCCAAAGATTTAAACGAGATTAGCTTTACTATATTCTTTATAAAAAAAGTCTACCTATCCCAAACCTATAAATAACACCCCAAACATAATACTCGTATTTTAATCGAGGGTTTATGATATTTACAACCCTGGTTAATCCAAACCGTTAAACTGAAAACACTGTACCCGGAACCTAAGCCTTAAATATTCAGTAGCCTTCAAAACGTTAAAATAGCGTCATTAAGCCAACGGAACTCTAAAAACGATAAACTTTACGGCGAGCCTCAAAGGACGACACTCGATCCCAGACACTTTCGAAAAAAAGAAACTAGTCTGCGAATTTTATTTCCCTTTACGATTTTTTAGAAACGAGAATGTGTTGTTTGTCTGTAGATTTGTCAAAGGTTATGCTTAACTAGGCTTTACCAGAATTTATTAATAGTTACGAACATAACTTTGAAATTATTTTCTACCTAGCCACTTTTTAAAAATCATATATAATGCAGACTACTCATTTTGGCAGCAACAAAAAATCGGCTTCTAGGATTAGGAATCGATCTGTAACTTTTTCTATCTAAACCTAATTAGATCCGAAGCGGCAGTCTTGTTTTTGGTGATCGGAAAAACCTAATCCAATCTAATTTCCTTGATTCCGAAATCATCCTCGAAATTATTTCCTAATCCTCGTATAATCCGAAACTGACCCCTAATATCACAATAACAGAACTATCGATCCTCACTCAGGTCGTAAGTGGTCGTTGGCTCCAAACTTTTTGTTCCGTCCTTGTATTCACTTGCGAGCTCTAATCGCGTTACTCTATTAACCCGTGGACAGCCCTTTTATACAATTAGCTCCTTATTGACTTAGAAAAATCCTACCCTCTTTTAATCTAGTTTTTGGAAAGTTTACAACTTTTCCAGCACGTTGACACTAGCGAGGCGGTCTTCGCTTTTTGGAAAGTTAGCATTGACACCGGTTGGGGTTTGACTTTTAGCAAAGTATCTAACTCAAATTTCCTGCGAATTAAACTTATATTTTCGAAACCCCTCGGGATTGTATAAAAGTTATTATATGTACCAGTAACTCAGTGATTTTTTAATAAAATAAATCTGGCACGAGAAATAGTAAACACAAGGAAAAAATGTTTAGCATTACTAAGAAACTCTAACGTAATTGCAATTCTAAAACGCTACGTTATTTATATTAAATGGCTTCCAAGTGCAGCTTGAAGCACTCGTGAGCCAGCGAAATGAGCTTAGAGATCCATGCATACATTAAGTTGGATTTAAGTCTAGTCTAAGTGAGGAAGACCTCTGAACTTATAGGTGCGATTGTCCAACCGTTGACCCTGAGTCGTCTAGACAGAGTTACTGGTCTGGTTTGTATTACTTATGGTTTCCTGCCACAAGACTACAATTGAATATTGGGTTGTACCGAATTGAATTTGTAGTTATAGTATCAATGTGCATCAATTTGTACTACAGTGTGCATCTTTTCTTACAAGCTGCGATTAATTCTAAACTATGCATCGTTGCGATAATAGAGTATTAATGCATCAAAGTAGACTCGATCATGTAATTGTTTCAGATTCTTTAATCCCTTTCCGTTTCGCACAGCGAGAGGACTATATAATTTAAAAAAAACACTAGCAGTAAACGTCAGCAATAAAATTTACCTCAAGCATTCGCATTTCAGGCCCAAAAGTCAGGCAAAAAAGGCAAAAAAATTCGTTCTAACATTTCAACTGCTGTCGTGGAACAAATCGCTCTTTGCAAGCTCAACGTTTGGCTGGAAATTTAAATAGCTTAAAAATAGCTTGAAAAAACAGCATCGGCTGCCGAGGCATTCGCATGATTTATGCCTTCTGTAGCGTGACTATGAGGAACGGCCGGGTGGTTCGGAGAATGCCCGCTAAATTAATCGCTTCGTATTTGGCCGTGTGAATTATCAAAATTCCTTTGGGTCTAACTGAAATAGCGGGCGACTAGACTTTCATGAAGGCCATAATTTATTAGGGTAACATGCAAATGTATCCAACAAGAGACATTGAAAAATATGTGTAAGCCTAACTAAGGTTCGTTATAATTTTTGCTTCAAACATGAATAGATTTTGTGTAAAAAATATATTCCAACAATTTCTTTGCATGATATTTTAAACCATTATCTTTTCTTGAGATATTTCTCAAGTTCTTTCATCTTGTTCCCTTTAAACGAGTTATTGAGTCACTGTTGGCAGTAGAATTAACAATGCATCATAATTTACGCTACTAATACTAATTCCCTTTCTTTTCAAGCTAAGTAGCATTTTGTTACCTCGGCTCACTCTGTTCCCTATAATACATTATAGCTTAATCCAATATTAAAGAGTCATAACAAATACAATATAAAACTACAACATCAAACATGTTTGTGTTAACTACAACTAATGGTGATTAAATTACTTGTCCTAATTATGTGTTTTTCGATAACAAAAGAGCTGTTGCGTTAATGGTACTACTGATAATAATATTATGTGATACTACACAGCTGGGATTACGTTCTAGCTTTGTAGGATCGTCTGGTTTTGCCAAGACCTTTGCAAAATGAGAAAGAATCTCAGCAGCATCAATTCCATCTTACATCTAATTGACGTATTGATAATTGATATATTATTTATTTAGAGTATTTTTACATTTACAGTTTGAAAACTTGATCTGTTACTCAATTATCATTCAAGAAGTGAGCCTTTGAATCCAATACTGCTTCTAATTAGTTAGTTGAAAATAAATAAAAATTTAAAGCGTCGGTAGCCTAATGGCTAGGGCGTCGGACTTGCGATAATATGGTTGCCGGTTCAAACCCCACCCATTGCACTACCGACGTGAACCCACTCGTAACACAAGCATTTAGCTTAGCACGAGGGGTTAACAAGAATACTAGTAATGTGTGACCCACATTGCTAGTAAGCTTTAAAGTAAGCTTAAAAAAATATGGAGAAATAAAACTACTTTTTAAGGATTTTATCATGTTAAAAATTTATATGACCTATTTCATTCGCGTAAGTGTTAGAAACCAACAATATAGAATATGGACAATTAGAAATAATATCATTTCTAATAGAAGTTAGAAATTTTAGCAGCTAAGTCTCTAAAGTGCTACCTTTCGCCACAGAATAAATAGCAAAAAGTTTTCTTATAAAAACGGTACCTAACGATATTTAACATCTCGCACTTTGCCGAACTAATCAGGAAGTGAGAGATATAATAATATCTTCTTGGAAACTTGGACGGTTCTTAAAAACAAGTTATAACATGATTACTGCTGATCGACAGTTTTGCGATGTTCCGGAAAAATGCTCGTTTGTAGGTTATTATGGTGTGGTGAAATTATTTTGCTGATCTTGGAGTTCAGCAAGTCGGTTTAATACGAAGCTTACCGCTATAATATGACCCTTTTAATTTCATATTTTGAGATCACCTCGTAGATTACCTTACCTTTGCTCCGGTTCAGTTAGATTCTTGTTTTTAGTATTTCAGCTACTTCATTATAGCTCCTGTATTGCTTTAGTTTTATGCAATTTCTTGCAATTCAGAGACTTCATGAATAGCTTTTTAAGATTGCCTTGATTAATATTAGGTACGTTACGCAAAAACGTTGTTATTTTAATAAATGATACAAGTACATTTCAATTATTATCCAAATCTAAATTATTCTTCCCTATTCCGTCAAAAAATAGTTGTAATTGGATCTTTTCATCTCATTTTTTTTCATTTTAACTTCGTAGTAACAGGTATCATAGTAACAGCATCATGTATTTAAATAGTAAGCAAGCCACGTTCAAACTCAACGCATTATAATAAACTTGATTGTTATCAGCATATAACGTTACCTAACATGACCGTGAATTTGAACAAATTTCGGCTAACTATTTGATCTATGTGCTACGACGAGGCTATGAATAATGTTTCAATGCTATATTATATTATTAAACTGCCTTATTGGTCTAGTAGTCTTAAGCGCGACTGCTACGCTACAGATCCTGGATTCGATTTCCAGGCTGAGCAGTGTTATTGGCCTTTTCTTTGAAATTTTCATTAGCAGCTCGGAGTTTGGAATTGTGCAGGTTTAATGGCAATAGGCTGAACTCCCTATTACATGGGACCTAAACATACCGGCGAACTGTGAGTGTACCTCTGCCTCACCCTTCGGGGAATACAGGCGTGATGATGTGTAACATATTAATATAAGCCGAATTTGGGTGGAAATATGTAAAAATAAACTACTTGCCATAAACTTGAAAAAAAAATCTTGGCTCCATAATAAACACAACATACCTACATACCGTAGATAATTTCATGGAAAACCGAATAACACTTTGCTCGATCTGGGAATTGAACCCAACCCACTAAGGAAGTCTTATAAGCACAAGTTATTAATTTTTCAATTCCCTCTCATTCTGAGGAGGAACCCAAGCCCAGCAGTGGGACAGGAAATGGATAGATGATGATGATGAAAATGAACATGAAAAGTAGTTAATGAAGATCACTTCACTTAATCTACATTTCAATCTACATAATAATCCAAGACGAAAACGTCGTTTTTAACACAAATTTACAGTTGAGCATAATTTTCAACCTTAATCAAAGTGACATGATAATAAAACATGATGAGATGATTTTCACAAGTTCTTGCTACAATATTAAGTCATTAAACTAATAACTAAAATGAACTATAAGTTTGCTTTTTGTACAGTTTTTGTTGAAGTTTCTATGGAATAATCGGCCGATATTAAATGAACATTAGAGGTTAGGCACACGACTTGCGAAATGTACGCTAGTAATGACATTGCAAGTAGTTGTTAGATTATGTTCCTTTTGTGTTCGTTATAAAATCTAATAAGAATTACTTTTTACTTCAGTGCACTAATTTATTAGTTGCTCTAATAAAAGATTTCAGAATTAATGACCACAAGCGGAGCTGAGCGGTTCCAAGTTTGATTAGCAAATTTCGGAGTATTCTTAGGTTTTTCCATAAAACTTACTTGTAAATGCCAATAAGCGCGCACGATATATTATTTATATGTTAGTGGGGAAAATGCACACTTACAAGAATGAATAGATGTGTTATGTTGTGTTAAAATCTGAAGTTTCTTTGACCAATTTTGAAGTCATGCAATTCATAGTTCATAATAAAAAAAATGCATTCTAACTAGTTACTAGACAGCTTTTATAATTTGATAAACAGAGAATAATTGCCCCTAATACAATTACAATACATGAGCTCACTAAGGATAAGCTGTGAGAGCCCATGAGTATGTTTTTAAAAGCAATTATAAAATGTTAATATTGAAATTAATAAACCATCCATTACCTATGCTTGATGAACCTACGAAGGATTGGCCTATTTTTACCCAGACAACACAGCATGATGTCATAAAATGCAGATAAGTAGAATCGAATCGGTATTGCTAGAAAACATCCGTTGGGTGACTCGCCCGGAAGAATTATGAGCGCACACTTGTTATCTTAAGTGGTCTGTTTCACTAAATCTCCTGCTTAGCCATGCGGATGTGAGATTTAAGTTGTGTAGCAACTCGTTTAAGTTAAGTGTTAAATATCGTCTGACTTACATAATGTTACGCTATATTATTTTGGCAGTAGACTTATATAAGAATAATAAGTCATGTACCTATTTTTGTTTAACTATCATCATCACCATCATTAACCCATTTACCGTCCCACAGCTGGGCACGTGTCTCCCCTCGACTGAAAGAGGTTGGGCTTTAGCCTACCACGCTAGCCTACTGCGAGTGAAAATGCAGTAAGAGACATGAATGATACTCATCACGTACTCGTGATGAGTACGTTTGAAGTAATATTGAAGAGATACTTCTCGTCAATATTATGATGATGAATGCAAGTTTTGTAAGTACAAGGTTGAGATTTGAAAACAAAAGCTGTGCTATGGAAACCAGACAAATCTAAGAAATAATCTATCCAAGTCCATACCACTTTGCAAAGAACTGTGAATGAATAAAAACAGTTGTAAACTAAGATGTTTATTAGACTCAAAGCTGGTCTACCAGTTGTCACCCTACTCGGTTCCACCATCAAAACTACACGATCTACTGAACTAAATCAAGAACAACAAAAAAACTTGCACAAAAAACTGCAATCCAGTGTCAAGGGAAAACCAGCTTTAAAAATCACCTACAAAGTTGAATGTACCTTGAAGCAGAAGCCGGCACAAGGAAGCTGAAGCAAAACTTGTATACAATTCTGTGGCCTTGAACTTAAAAATATTCGAGGCGAGCTGTTCAAATGTGACCGGTGTGCCTCGAGGCACTCCCGATATGGCTAGGGTGAGGTTTTCAACGTACAACTTAATAATATTCTGTAAAAAAATACTGAGGATATTTAATTCACTTCGGAAACTGATTGAAATGATAAAAACGCAGGAGCTAATATGGATTTTTAAAAATTAAGTAACAAAACTAATGTTGTTTGTTTTTCTCAGTGAGTAGGTACACTGAGAAGCTCAATTCTCAAGCTAATTTTAGTGTTTTTAATAGCCCTGTCCTAGATCATAAAATTCACATTTCACTGCTTCTGTGACATGTTTCTAAGGGTACTGCAGTGTTTCAGTAGATATACACTATGGTAAAGTGGTCTTTAACAACATTACACAAGAAGCTCTAGTCTTTTGAATAATAAACCCAAGCGTTTTCTAAAGTAAACATCTAAACTTTTCTTACTTTTTACTTTCTAACCAAACGAAAAATTATGTTAGAAACGAATTAATATATCTAAAACAGTGCTTCTAATATTAAAAATCCAATCGAAAATTAAAACATTTCTAACTGGATTCCCAATAAAAGCGCCTTGGCACTTAATTACACATTCAAGTACTAACACTGTTCTCTAATTGATGCCTCAGACATATATTTTACGATCTCTGTAACGAGCAGAGCAATTAAATATTTAACGTTAAATCCATTGTTAAAAACACCTAATCCTTGTGAATTAATTGAAATGCCTACAGAGAACATAAATGTCACAAGTTAGGGTGAGATGAAGAATTAAAGCGAAAATGAATTTAGACCGGTAGGCTCCTTTGTAATTTGCGCAATTTTTGAACCAGTTTTGATTGGAAGGTGGTGTAATAGGATTATGTAAGTCTGAACATCGTTCCCGTACAATTTAATGACGGTAACGGTTTGTTGTTATCATTTAGTTACATGCTTAGACGAAAACCTTTCAGATTAGTATCATCACAAGTATAGAGTTCTACTAAATCAATATTAAAGCTTCTCATTAATAACTTCTTCAAAAGACATAAATCCGTTTATTTTATGAAGTAGACGCTTTTAACAAACGATTTCAGATAATTATGTTTTTAAATTAATTCAGTTTCCAGATTGATAAATTAGTGGGAAGTCACACTCACCTTTCATCCTACAGAACCCAAAAGGTCGTGACAAACCAAATCTACATTCAGACAATCTCCGAGATATGTAGATGAGATTCAATGCTGACGATTTATGAAGAAAGCTGAACGAAATATGGCAGCGAGTCGACCGTTTTCATTGAAACTTTTTTACAACCTCCCCTTTAGATGGCAGATAAAATTGCAAATAGACGGACGGAAAAGGGAATTTTATGTGAAGGTGACTTCACGCTTTTTATTTTTAAGGGGAGA
Source organism: Subacronicta megacephala (assembly GCA_958496365.1). Lineage (NCBI taxonomy): Eukaryota > Metazoa > Arthropoda > Insecta > Lepidoptera > Noctuidae > Subacronicta > Subacronicta megacephala. Next base: position 12,831,371 of record OY292530.1, on the reverse strand, counting down.
CGGAGCTGTAAAGACGGTTAGTGAAAACAAATTAAGCTTGAACGGTTGGATATTGCGACGTAGGTTTCTTGTTGCGACGGTAAAGGTTCAGCTGACTCTGATAAAGCTTTCTACTTTGTAAGCGATACGATCTAAGTGGAGAACTATTTTCTATAATTTCATAAGAGTCTGTGAGCTCTTAAATGGTTGACAGGATAAACTTGATAGCAGCTAGAATTTTAAGCTTTATTACACATATGTATAAGTTATTGTAATTTGTAAACCTTGACGGGTTAAACAGAGTCACAATTAGTGGCAATGCGTTACTTGAAACCACATTAGGCGTAATCGTTTGGCATTCGACCTGCGTGGAATGATAAACAGCTCATCAGCTGTATGTATAGTCTATGTTATCGTATGTTTTCTGTTAACAGTCTTTACTATTATAAAGTCTAATTTGTTGAAGATTTTATTAAATTCCATTTATTTGCTAGTGTGACAATCTTTGCTTTTATCTTTTTACATTGTCACAACACTAAAAAGTAAAATGCATCTGAGACTTAAACAAAACCTTTATCGTTAAATCAAGGGTATCGCAAACCGGTTTAAAACGAAAAAAGCCAAACTAAGCTAAGAAGTGACTTGTTACAGCCATGTTCGCTAATACACGACCAATATTTGTTCTGGTGCCAACTCTCAGAGGATTGGACGGGACTCGGGACGCTCTAGTGAGCAAACAATGTTCTTTAGATGCATTCTGTTTCAACGTTCGACTCGTCTCGAGGGGATGGCGACTAATAGTGTTAGTTCGTAGTGCGTCTATTGTATGTGCAATTCGGATGGAGAATTTTTTGGGGTAGAATTTTGATGGTCTAATAAGAGCCTCTTAAATTTAATTGAAGTTTTATTTGTCCAAAAATTTAGCGGCATCTTATGATATTTTATCCATAAATATTGCAATACACTATTGTTCTGCCCTGATTTTTTTTAAAGTATGAAAGATCTTTTAAATTTTTGAGAATAATTACACCCAGATTTAAAACCACACTATCATCTTCATGAAATTATACAACAAGCTCAATAACTCAGTTCCTTTCCATTCCAACCATTAACCAAACTCCCATAATACTTAAACGGACGTTTATAAAAAGTGTAATCTAGTAAAAGTTAGTAATAATATTGCTAACGCTGTAAAAGTGCCATTATTAATAAGTACCAAACGGACTAAAAACACATGCGGGATTCGGGCACTTCACAGCACTTGGCAATGTAACTGTTGCTACATAGTTTTTATTAAGCGCATGTGAGCGATAAATTCAAACATTTACTTCGGTCAAAAACTCCACTTTGTTTGTTGTAAATAAAAGTTCCATATTGAACTACTATGTTGTACAGTTTGGACTTACATCTGCGGTTCAGGGCTGTATATTTATTCTAAAGAATGATTTAAATACATATGGCTTTGTTATTTTTCAAGTCGATAAGTATTGCTTTATCAAGTTTGAGTGGTATTTGTTTTTCAATAGATTTGTTCGGTATATTTTAAGTGCCTATAAGCTCTTGACTATTTAGAGTTATATTGTATACATGTTTTTGATTTTTTAACCAATTGTTGTGAAAATAACATGAGTGCTATCAATATAATTGAACAGAATATTTTTCTATATGATACACTTTTAAAATTCTTACACAAAAATTATTGATTTCATGTGTCCAAATATTTCCTATACTGTTTTAAAATTCATTCTAAAAGGCTCAATATTATATATATCAAATTTTTGGCTCTTTATTCAATATCCAATTGTCATTAAGCTTAAAAAAGCTAAATTCATGTTATGTTTCATGATCTTTAATTCTAACTCCCAGCCCTAGATTTGTTAGCATCTGGCAATGGTTTTACGACATACAGCTGATGCACCGGGCCGCGTCAGACTTGTAGAATTTCCTTGAGACGGCGGAGCACCGCCACTAGGGACCTATGCACAACTTTGGCGTAAAGAATTGTGTGATATGAATTTGGTATGCGCAGTGTGCAGTTTCTTTATTTGATTTTTAAATATAACAACGAAGGAAAACGTGGTCAGATAATAAACATAAAATTTCAACTTATGATAATGACATTAGATTTTTTTCGCTTAATGAAAAAGACCTAAAAAGGCAAATAAAGGGCATATTCTCTTTCGAAAGTCCACCTTCAGTTGGCAGACATACATCACATCACAACTAATTTCATTTAGTCCAAATCCTAGACCTAACTTAACTTTAATTCCTCACATACTTTTTTCGTTTATACTTTTCGGCACCAAACTTGTTGGTTTCAGCCCTTAAGCCATTTGATTTAACTTAGCTTACAAGTTTTCCATCAGTTCTTTTCGCATCCAAGAATTTCCTTTATTAAAACTCGTAGCTAAGTTTAATGATCACACGGAATTGGGACGGGGTCAGTGAATTGTGATCCTGCATCCCCGAATGGACCATTATCGCTACTTGCTGTAATCGCTTTGGGAATACCACGAGATTTGTGTCAGATGTTTAATGTAACATTTTAGGGGCCCTGACCAGACATGTTTTATGTAACACCGTTTTAGTCACCTTTACCTCTGAGATCACATTTTGGTAAATGGCGCCGTCTTATTACTTATTTAGCAGACACAGAACGCCATTTTATTTGACCCCAACATGCCTCTTGCGTTATTTATTCATTGATACACTCATGTATATTTATTTGCACAAAATTGGAAATACATTTACAGTATCTTCGTGCGTCTTATTATCAGCTCTGGCAATTGACATGCTAATGCAACGTTACAATATACTCAGTATATAAATTACGGAATTTATTTAAATATTAATGTGACCAGATGTAAAATCCGCACCGTAGTTTTTTATGAAAGTTAAATAAAACCAATGAAATGATAACAGTTGATTAAACTCACGTAATCAGGGGAAATAGTTTGCAAAATGTTGTATAACGAATTCCAATCACGACGTAAGCCAGAAGTTAGCTGAAACGAGATCGGCTCAAAAGCGAAGATCTTATTGACTGTTCGGTTCGTACGGCATCTATTGACTCGGTAATGTCTCCCATTTCCGAACCAGCTCTCGGAATAAGAAAAGTTGGTACAGGGTAAAGAAAAGAGGCCTTTTCGAAGCGCACTAAACTTAATAGGTACCTTTGATCTTGCAACCCAAAGTTAGAGTTGACTAGAACAAAGACACTGACCATCTGTTTAGGACCCCAAAGAGGCGGGTAACTAATTTCAAGTTTAATGAGAAATTCGCTTGAAAGGAATAATTCAATTTTCTGTATTGTTAATTTGGGTGCTCGCTACAGCTTCCAGTTTGGGATTAACAGGATTCCTGGCAAGGGAGTACTTAATTGAAACGCTTTGTACCATTGTTTAAATTGTGTCGATACAATTTTCATTAAAGCAGTAAATATAATGCGGCCTATTTTAGAACAACTTTCCACAATTAAATCAGTTGTTGTAAATTGGATAAGATACAGTAATTATTTGATTTTGATGGTTGAAACTTTTGATTTTGTTTTGTTTTTCTTCTTAAAACCTTCAATGATAGCGTTGGTTTTTCTTATTGATACTATAGCTTGTGTATCTTTATTCTTGTGAAGTAATTTTAAAGTAGCTGCGTATGATTCAAAAGTTCTCAGTAGCATTTCATTCTTCACAACACAACCAATTACCCTCAGATTTTTTACGAGCTCTGGTAAACACATTCCTTATTATTTCTACCTTTTACATTTCACCCCCAGCTCGACATGTAAACATTTCCATTGCGAGACATCTCAACATATACACATACGACTATGATTTCTTTATTACGAACCCTTTATCCTTTTGTCCGCCAACGCTCGTTGCCTCTCAAGATATTTCTCTCCGACTGCCTTCTGTATCTTGGAAGATAAGAATGTATTGAATTTTGAAACATAAGGTTTCCCTTTTTATCTCATACCCGAGATTCTTTTATATTTACAGACCAACAAACGTAAAGTGATTCGTCTGAGCACTCTATTATATAAATTGATATTTGTTCCTTTCAAAGTCGAGGATATGCTTAAAAGATTATTTCGTTACAAAGGTTAATATAATGTTATTGGGTTGTCAGCCTTTTGTCCTGAAGGTAACTCTTTATTCTTTTCCTAGTCTATTGTCAAGTCTCATACGGAAACACCTTCTTTTCATTTTTCATTGAAGTATATTCAGATATTGTGGTTATGAATTCCTGTCAATCTCGACAATTTCTTACTATTATTTACCACCTTAAAGCAATTCGAACTCATGACAATTGTGAATTATCTAAGTAGTGTAAATTCTAGATGTCATTGCCCAGATATCAATTAGTAATTTTCCACCGTCAATCATAGATTGGAATTGACATTTTGCACACTGTGTTTGCCACTGTTTTTGTCCAAGATTTGTCTCTGGGTCACGTTTTGATTTTAAGTGATTTCAACGGGTAACCATTATAAACTAATTTATTACACATTGGTTTGTGGTTCGTTACTTTTTGTCGTACTCAATACATATAGGTAGGGTATATCTGATATTGCAATTATCGTTAATAATCTCAGTTTACTTGAACGTTGCATACAGACAATCAAGGATTTAAGTGTAGGCTATTATATTCTTTACAAGGTAAGCACAGATCTCCACAGTATTTTAATAGTTAGCAAATAATTCTAAAGCTGGTAATGTCTCACTTAAACGCTACGCCATAGCTATGCAGCCTAACCATGAACCAGAAACGCATCAATGACATAAGATTACAAAAATGACATGTAATTTAATTACGTGTGCTTAACAACCACGTAAAGCATGTTTCCCATGTGTATGGGAGATGGTAGCCCCGTTACTGTAGTGTGGTGTAGAATTATGGCTACGTGGAAAATTACTGTACAACACAACTTGGCTTTTTGTTCTCACAAAGTTTATGATACCAGCTTTTTACTGTACTGTATCTTCGCTCGTAATTAGAACTTTTTCTGAAAAGGTGTCATTACGTGGCATGAAACAGTTTTTTAGTTGAAGCTAATTAATTTGAATGTTGAAACTTTTTATAAAATAATTGAATTCTGCTGAATACTAACTAAGTTCTATTCCTAATTACTTTAAGACTAATACTACTACTTATTGGAAATGTGATACTTCTGCTACAAACTCGTGATAATTATAAATCTCATTGTATATAATTATTTTGTCATGCCGTCACAATATAAGAATAAGTCTTATGGCGCCTTTTTAAGGGCATTTCTATGGGAATAGAAAAAAAATCTGTATTCAAATTACTGATGTACACTTTCTCCAGCAGATTTATATAAATTTGCGTACCTTTAAATCGTAATCATTTAACATAGGCAATTTTTATGGCTATTTCTTTGAAAGTTCACGGTGAACAAGCATTCTGCCTATTGTAATCATTGTGACAGCTTGTCACGAGGCAGCCTACATATATGTAATTATAAACGCATTACAGTGCTTTACTGTTACAGTAAAACATGATGTTATGGTCTAATATCATGGCGGTAGTTTAAGTTTTTTTTGTGATTCCTATAGAGGGCCCTATTTATGGTCATTATCATTAACTTGCTCATTGTAAATATCTCATAAATACAAAAATTAAAGGTAAAAGTCCAAACGAAAAAAGGTCACTTTGTAAAAAAACGTCTTATAAGATTTCTAACCTTTTTCTTCTTTTGAGAATTACTCTCAAAATTATTCATAATCGGATCGATAATCTACCAGTTTATAAAAAAAACACTTCGTTCGGATCATTGGGCTAACCACCTCAGGGGCATGTATCAATGTTTGCAGTCAATATTCGTACTGATCGTGTTGAATTTGTATTTAGCGTAAACATCCATAATTTGAAAAGTGAATATTTGGCTCCGTATTTAGTTTCCTTCTGTTATTTCTGAGAACTGGTAGACTTAGGCCTTTTCCTCTAAAACTTATATACATTATATATAAGTTAATATATTATTATGAATTAAATACAAACTTATATATATTTTCGTATTGATCTCATCATTACTGTCCGAATATTTTGTGTTCATGTTATACATAAATACTTATAGTTCACCTATACCTACGCAATAATATTTTGTTCGTTAATATTATACAATAATTATACCTACTGTTATTGCTAATAATCTCGTCACAGTCAGCTGACTTTAATAATACCCTTTAGAAAATTATTGATGAACTCATTTGCTAATAAGTTTTCCTTGTATATGTATAAAACGAACATTAAAGTTATAATTATTGTAATAATATTATTAGTAACAAGTTTACATTGATTTGTGTGACACATTGCGTGGTTGCCGCTCTGCCTCTCAGATATCAATAATTTCTAATATAATTACGGAGCAACGCTGTATCTAGTGTGCATTCACACATTTTTCATACACAAACACTAAATAAAAGGCCATACAAATATTGGTTTAACCGGCGGCCAATGAACTTATGAACGTTTGCGAAAAAGTCATAAATAAGAAAATGTTTGATATTTTTCATGACTGAATTACTAAACCAACTTTGATATAACTTTTGATATCATAGTGATGTTCGAAAAACCGCCGAAGGCAATACCGCCTTTTGTTGTCGATATATTATATAGTTCTCAAACTATTTACCTATAACTAACCTAACCTACTTAGCATGACTAAGTTCGTACGACTCTTTAAACTCGTGTAAAGGCACTGGATTACAAACCTACCAAGCTTAATAAAAACTTCACATAAGATTACAGGTACATGGGAAGTGTTACTTAACTTATAAAAATAGAGTAAGTAAATATAGTATCGAAATTAATTTATTATAGGCAAAGAAAATGAAGGTCATACCTTCTCGCTATTTCAAGAGAAAATCTTACCATATATTTACATGACGCGTAGAAAATAACACGTGCGCATATCAACACATGCAGCAAACTATTAGACAAAACGCAAAATTACCGCAATTACGCGCTTTGACCGGTATATTCGCTTTCTAAATGTACACTTTGAGAAAATTACACCATTTTAGAGCAGCTTGTTTAGTGATTTTCTATTCTAATGAGTGATAACATGTGTGTGTTCTTTTTAACATGATTTGCGAGGTTCATAAAGTTCATTTTCCCGTGCCCAGTCAGGGCTCTTTAGATTTTTGAGGCGGAAAATAATTTGCTGTATTCAGAGTGTTTTTGGAAATATTATAACACGAATTACTATTATTATCATTTAGTAGGTACCGAGTAAAGATCTTGAAAGAAAAATTAACTATCCTTACAGATTACATATATAAGTTACTAAAATCCGTTACAAAAAAACTATGCAATAAATTCTGTTAAATTATTGCATATCTCGTGCACATACACGCGCTAAATTCTAGTTAGGTACGATTAAATGTCAATTTTATTTAATGCGCAAGTACTATCACTGTATTAGTCATACTATATAAGTTCTGGAAATATCCCCGTTAGTGAGTGATTCAATGCAAATTATTTTAATTTGGTACATTGGGTTATTGAGGCGGTTGGCTAATGAAAACGGTCAACACTTATAACTTTTTCTTTTAGAAAATTTCACGTTATTTTGTAAAGGGTCGGAGCATTTTGTGGCAAAACGTAAAAAACATGGATGCAATTTAAAATAATGGTTAAAATTACTGTTTATTTTTGTTATTAGAAACAAGTAGCTATTATATAGTATTTAGAAAAGTACATGAATAGTTTTTCTCTAAGCTATGTCTCAGTCATATTTAGAGTGAAAAAATATTATGTTCTGTCTTAAAAGAACTAGGTATAAGTTAGTATAAAATATGTCTATTTTAAGTTCTAGAATCTAAACTTATAATAGTACAGACTATAACTTCTATATAAATATCTATAATTACAATCACCAGACCAGCTCTTAATAAATCTTTGTGTTGGCACGCTCACGGCTCCCGATCACCATCCTGGGCTATTCTTCGCCAAGATAGCGAGTTATTGGTTCCTGATAGCATAAGTCAGGGTTATGCGATTTATACTAATGGTGTCTGCGTTTGGTTTGTGATTTTGTTATGCCGTGGAAATGGTTGTATTTGTTCAGCTAAGTAGGTTAAGTTTATATACCATTTTAGTACCGTGTGAGAAATGCTGACTTGCCTCAATGATCAAGTAGTCGCAAGGGCAAGATGTCCTAGGGCTGGTTCCCAGTTCGAGCAGTAATTAGAATTTAGTTCTGTTGGGTATTATTTAGTTGCGATTGCTAAAGTGAATATAAACCCATCGGTTGGTCACAGGCCGTCTGCATGCTTCAGGCTGAAACACGTAGGACATCATGATGCTCTCAAATGACGAGTTACCATAATATTATTTTACGTCACATTGTACTTCGCCTAGTAGTAGGTACTTCCTAGTATATATTTTTTATACTATTTGCTATGGCGAACAAGCACTAAAACCGTCCCCTCGCAACCCTTGTTTTTGTCTAATTTGACCAAGTTTATATCTAGTCGGTGAGATGTGTCAGAGTGGAGTTCAACTCTGATATTACCTACCTACTTAATTTTTTTATAAAATATGATCCTTGATCTGGGAGGCAAACTCACTTTAACTTGTAATTTTTTTTTTTTTTTTTTATTTGAAAAAGGTTACTAGCAATGTGGGTCTCACATTACAGTATTCTTGTTAACCTCTCGTACTAAGCTAAATACTTGTGTTACGAGTGGGTTCACGTCGGTAGCGCAATCAAATGGGTGGGTCGAACCGGCAACTACATGATCGCAAGTCCGACGCCCTAGCCATTAGGCTACCGCCGCTTCTATATGTATTCGTAGCCCTATGTACCTATCATGGATATGTGCTTAGATTCACTTAGTAAACATTAGCCTTAAGTAAATTAAGTAATTAGTCAGCAGTTATTATGAGTTTTGAGTGATCAAATTACTTTTTATACGCCTCCTAATTAAGATAACATAGCCTTTAAAAAACCTAAAAAATTAAACCTTTAAATTGGCTGTAGTATAGTCATAGGAATTGTATTTATCTCGTACTATGTGAAAATTAATAAATATGTAGTTCCATCTCTTTTTCTCAAACTACTTCATATTATGGCTTTTGTACAGTTATACAGTAGAAAATCCATAACAAGCGTCACTGCGCAGTTACATCACAACAAGCGGCGCACGCGCTGCGCTTTACCAAATAAACGTTATCAAACATACCACTTCCCTGAACCCGTTACACGTGGTCACTGAAATCAGACCTGATTCTGACAGTATCTTGGCTACACAATCTGATAGGTTTATTAAATACCTTAAGGCGGTTACGGACAGATCATCTGGGGTGACTGACCTTGTCATAGCATTGTATGTTTTAAGTCAGAGACGCATCTAGGCTATAAATTTGTAATTTCATAATAATATGTAATTTTATGAATTTCGACATTATTTAGTCTCAATATATATAAACCTAAGTACCTATAACCCTGCAGCGGCAAATCTAAGATTAGGCGTAGGTTTTTAGAAAATTATCAGCAGTATTTCAGAGTTCGGGCTTGTGTTCAATTAAGGGCAATAGGCTAGTCTAGCAGTATTAGGATCCCAACGTACCGGCAAATTTTGGAGTTCAGAGATATGCCATTGCCTAATATTATGACAGATTCCTTTGATCTGAGGATTGAAGAGTCAGTTCTTAATAGAAGTGCGATACTGCCTCGCCTCCATCCAACCCCAAATCCGTGTTTAGTGCACTAATACGGCACGAAATCCATAATAAGCGTAGCTACGCAGTTACATCATTACACGCGCGGCGTTTGCGCAGGGCTTATTAATAAACAGCCACGTGTATGATATTGTGCGCTTCGTGAGTCGTTGCCGTTGTGGAGAGCGATAAGCGGGTTAGGTAGGATTAGGAGATCTGTATGGCGATTTAGGGTTATAATATCTATGAATTTTTGGATTTTGATCCAACGTGTTCTGGATTCTGGTAGCGTTACACTGAAGATAGTGAGAAATCACTGTTATTTTGTTTGCACGTTTTTGGTGAATAAGTAACTGTTTATAATAATCAGACTACAAGGCCTAGTTTGGGAATTGGTTATAGAAATTGCATGCTCATGTCCTTAATAAGTTTTGGCTTCTTAATACATTATGATCATGCACCGGAAAACGTAATGTGGTAGAAGTCGCTGGGATTCGTTGCATTCAAGAGACCTTCCTTCAGCAGTAGACCTAATTTGACTGATATGATGATGATGAAGTGTGACACATAATTATATTTACTGAAGTTTTAAATTATATCATCTCATGAGAAGATTTGAGTTTTGTAAGTAAAAATGGCTGACAAAAAAAATATCGCTTTCACCACTAACCGGGCTCTAATAGTATTTTAACTATCCTATTTAGATTTTATAGAGGCATATAAATCGGTTTACTGGCTAGTATTCCACGGGCTAGGTCTAAACAGTATTGCTAAATTCCGTTCTAATAAATAGATCTATAATCTATAATGTTGTGATAGGTATAGTTATGAAGTAATGATTACTGTCCGACTTCTGACTACTTAAGCACTAGGTTTTATTTTTTATTCCAACTTGTAATAGTCAAGATTACAGATTAAATTGTTTTAATAATCAGTCTTTTCATTCCCAAGGTTTAAATTTATTCGTTTAGCAATATAACAGATACAAATATTACTAAAAATTACTTTAAAATTTTTGTTTTTAATAATTTCCCAACTTTGGTAAATCCGCTACCTCTCATTAATATGGCCAGATGGCATCACTGCACTCGCGGCCATATCTCATCCATCCATGATAGCGAGCTAGTCACTAACGTTATAATATAAAGTAAACACGACGATATTTCGAATAAATATAGCATTATAATATTATAACAAATAGGTATATTAGTTTGAGTTACGCAAAATATGGACATCCCTAGGAAATTTTTGGTTCTATAGAAATGGTGAGTAAACGTTTTGAAATACTTTCCCAAGTGTCATTAGATGTTAGTTTATTTATTTTTATACATACCACCTTTTTAGAATGTATTTTGTACTAACCCTGTAATATACTTTCGAAATCAACTGACATTAGTTTTAGTATTAACATTTACGAAATCCAAATTTGAAATTTGAATCTCACCGATCAGTTTCGTTTGTCAAAATGATATCTATAATAACAACTATTGACACTTTGTGCATTACCCAATGGCATTGCTCACCACACTGCATTATTGATTTCAATAATAAATAATAACTTTTATGGAGGGTTATCAACATGGAAATACCATATTCGCAAACATATCTAGCATATAAATATCCTACTTGAATGGGATAAGCCATTGTTGCGTATAAATAAACAGAGTATAACCTCTTCGCAGTTAAACTCTTTAAACAACCAATTTATATGTGACCTTAGTGTTGTTGACTAGAAAATAAATTAAATTACATTACTGTGTACCGGGGGTCGTAAACATTTTGAACTAACGATTCTAGTAGTATTCTAACTATGTATGTCGTGGTCGGTGCCAAAGTCACTTCCCTCTTAAGATATAACAGTCATCGGCCGGCTTCGTCGGGTCTTCATGGATTTAAATTAGTTAGATAAACAAAGCTGACGACATGCGTCGAGTTTTCAGCTTGGAAAATACTGGATCTAGAGTTGTTACGTCATTAACAGCGATAAAAGACGTACGGTTGTATGCATGATATTATACGAGTGATAAGCGCCGTGACGAACCCTGCACGTGGAAGGGGGAGCCCTCTAAACGACTTATTGATAGTGATCCATGTCTACCAAGCCTGACGTAGCCAAAGGAGTGTATTTGAGCATCTCTAGGGATAAGGGGTGCCAGGCATATAGACGTTTAAGACCAAACCGAGTTTTCCTAGCACTTGTATTTTTTTTTATTATAGCATAAGACAATAAAGGCGAAATAACAAAAGGTTATTGTATAATATTGTTGAAATAACTGCATTTTACTGATTAAATTTATTTGTAAATGGTTAATTAGATACATTCATTTGAGTATAACGTAAAATAATGCAGCTTGACATGCTTACGTCGCATTTATAATCCTATAATCTCGTATAGATTAGTTTCTATGATATGCAGGTACACACAACTAGCTAGATAATGTTTCCAGCATACGTTGACCCTGCAGTCTATAGACTTTTTGCGCAAGGAGAGGTCAGCATATACAATGTTGTATAGCTTGAAGTGTAGCCGTGTGTACTTGGGTGTCCAAGGGACTAATTAGGTATAATTGATAATATTGTGGCATATCGTGATAAGAAGTATAATGATTCAAGCCTTTTCCATAATCTTGACCTAGCTATTGTAGCCAAACCTTTTAGTGCCTACCTTTAATATCACGAGATCATAATAAAAACAGCAATTTATTTTTATAGTACACTCTCGCCATTAACTATGTATTCAGCACGTTTAAGATCGACGCATTAACGTACTGACGGACGTAAACAATGTTATTATTAGTGATTTGTATCGCAGCACGCGATAACTCCTGTGGGAATAGATATAACTAGCCCAGGGGCCGTATTACCACCGTTGTGAAAGAGGGACGCCACTATTTAACCAGTAGAGCGGCATCCCTCTCTCACAACCTAAAAATGATGGCATTAATACGTGGTAATACGGCCCCAGTACTGAACACACAAGTGCACGTGTTGGACTTTTTATCTGTTTACTCGTTAGCCTACTCACTACTTGCGCGTATAGGGAGAGAATGTGGAATATTTTAGTGGGGTGAATGTTGGTATGTGAAAAAGTTGTAACGAAAACTTTTGGGCGTCTGTTTTCCGTATTTTATTTACCTACCTACAATATGCTACATGTTATTCGATATTTTTTTTAATTTTCTAGCTAATCGGTAATATTATTCATCCCCCAGTCTTAACCTAATTTATCTGGGGTCAGCGCAGCATAATATATTTGTTTGTATTTAGGTAATTTCGTTTTAATTAATTTGTTTAAATGACGTCTTATTTTAATAAAATATGCTGTTTGTTAACGACTGCACTAATTCCTTACCCGTACATTCGCGTACACTATAACGTTTTTATAATGGCTTTCAAATGTAAAAAAAAAGTTGAATTTTACCGCATAAAGCCTGCGAGTAGTGGCCGTTTTACCACTTTTTTACCGCCGCCATTATGTCATGTGTCAACTGCACCATCATAAAAGTATTCGTGTTGCCAACGAATAAATTAAAATATACACTTATGGCAAATGTGAGTACTGTGAGGTGGTTGGGTGCTTTTTATCGATTTCGAGTTGAAAAAATATTATGGAGAAAGTATTAAATAACGACTTAATGATTGTACACTGACAGCTGATTAATTTGTGTTATTATTGTGTAACTTGTCGTGGGTGTGGAGCAACACGGTATTGTATGGTACGTACCTATAGCTAGCAATTTCAGAATAATAACTGTACACACGGCTATAGGTCAAACTATAACAAATCCAGCTTAAGCTGATCTCGCATTGCATAGGCTTCCCATACAATAAGAGGCCAGCGTAAACTGCGTGGTTTTTTTAGCTTGATGTGTAGCCGTGTTTAAATAACTATAGTGCAGGGATTTATTATCTACACAGTCGTCCCAAAACAATTATTTTTGTGTGATGCTGATTGTCAATGATCTAGCGTCTAGTCTAGACTAGCCAGACACTCATCCCCCACCTCTAAACCTCACCACAAAACGGACTCCCATAAATTTCCTTCGAACATAACCATTAAAAAAATTAAAAAAGTAATGGCAAATTTGCCATTCCCGTCGCTCCCAGTACTGCACCTCTACATATAGAAATTATTGCTGACATAACCCACACAATATATGCATTCGCGACACGCAGGTAGAAAGTTTTGTGAACTTTTATGAATCGTAAATTCATGTTTTAATTGAGTAATAATGGTGTATACTAAGTAAATTCTTACTAAGTATAGTTCGTTACGATAATATGCCGTGTTTAACTGATTTAGGTGGAGATAAGTGAGTAATTTCATGTGTAGGTGTGGCCATTTCATTCTTTAGGTTGATTGTTGAATGATTTTTATGTTAAGTATCGCTTGAATTTTTATTTTGTGCAAAGTCCTTTTAAGGTAATTGAACATTTACTGTTTGCACCTTTCCGGTGTTGCTTTTAATCCGATATATTTGACAGTAATAGTTTATTATAATTATTTAACTTTTTAAATGAGAATCTCTGAATAGCTCGTTTGCTTTGCTTATTGCTTGTCAACTATCCAAGACTCTAAGTTCAAGTTTTCTTGAGATATTCACTGTTGTTCAGTAGAGTTTATCAAAAATTATTAAAATCAAATATCATATTGGAAGAAACCTATTACTTACTTTGTAGCAAATCCCAAAATCTGTTAGTAAGTATGGTACAAGTTGTCTCAAAACATTGAAACACAGATTTTTTTTTGTATTATGATCCTCAATAATGTATTATTCTTATTTACAAGCAGTTCTTAGCAAAACAATTTCAATTTATTTCCATGAAATATGGGGACTTCCGAAATTAAGAAACTTAAAAAGTCTTCAGAAAGTTCTTAAATCTCGAGACGTTGAGACAAGGCTGTTCTCTCGAAGGTTATACTTGTAATATCAAGGTGGGCCGAAGATAAAGTTTTGGTTGAGCCAGTATTATAGGATCAGATAGTTAAAATGGCCGAGGTTGGAATCTTTCGAGAATTAGTAATTGAAATTGAAGGAGTCTGTTAAATGGCTCAATTCTCAACAAAGGTCGCTTTATTCACTTTTAAAGACATATTTGTTTGCTGAAGATAGAATTCAATAAAAATATCTACTCTATAAAAAGCGTAACGCATACAGAACTTAATTCTTTAACGTTATCTCACAAATCATGACCATAGCCTAAGTTAAGTGTCTATATCAAGTTGTCTATAGAGGTAAATGTAAAACAGCATTCTGATCGGATGTCTAAAGAGATGAAGCTTCATTACAGAATAATGTTACTGAGTTAGAATTTTACAGATTTGCTGGCGATATTGACACAGTAACTTAAATTCATAAAAATGCTGTTCAAGACATATATTTGGCTACCCAATATTATACGCACGCATTCAATTTACGTACAAATGTAAAATCCTTCGCAGAAACGTTCGAAGCAACAGCGGATACCAACAAATTACATACGATGCATCATTTAGAGGCTACAATACCTTGCGCTTACACTATAATTGAGTAGCTTGCTTTCAATCAAAGTCAAATCCAATCAGAATGCAACATCCTAAATAAATAAGATTATCCTTGAGTTATTATTGGCTGCTCCCATCAAGACATTAGCTCTAGCGATTAAATCAAGTGGTTGATATAGATCGACGGTTAACTATGTGATTATTGCCGTGATGTAAAACATAAACATCAAGTGACTGCGTGCGATGCAACGTGACCTTGGCATCACGTGGATCGTTAGTTGAATTTAAAACAAAATGTGTCTACTTTGTAATGGAAAAGATATGTAGAGCGTGTCAGGTTCTTACTTTTACGTAGACTTAGTAGTATCAAGGATTGGATTGCTTAACTTAGATTAAAAAAACGGTGAACTCAAATGTAGGGACATTAAAATTGGGATAAATTTCCCAGATGAAGAAAGATTATTTATAGCCACATATGGCTCCCATTATTGCACCATAAAGCATGAAGATCTGACAACTTTTGGTCATACATTTTCGGGTGACTCTCAGTCCGTTTGATGTTACCAATCTATTAAACAGATCTATGCAGCAAAAACTAACATACATAAGCAAGAATATTAAACCTTTTTGGACAACTACAATTCTCAAAGAGATAGGCAATTGAGATTTCTTCAAGACTATGTTTCTTCATAGCATATTAGGACATAAATGTCATGACTGGTTTCTGATCTTGAATCTTGTTTTTTTGGAATATAACAGTACATTTAAGCTACTAGTCTTTATAGCTGTTACCCTAATTCTACGCAAGTTATTACACCACCTAGCTTTTATTATATTTTTTAATGAAATCCGTACAACCATTTTGCAAGACCTGGTTTTATTCTAAAAAAATTACCATACATGCAAAAATTCAAAGGACAAGTCTCCAGTACGCAATCTTTGATTCAAAGTCCTGATAGTAACATTGTTAGGTTTTCAACTGACTCCTCGAGGGATAAGAGACATAAATACACACCAGGAGTATTTGTTCGATGATAACTACAAGGTTGCAAGACCAAAGCAAATGTTTGTTTTAACAATATTTTCTAGCCACTTGGTGTCGACATCAAAATAAACAAGATTCTCTTATTGTATTAAGTTTTTATATTGTTTTCCAAGCTTATCTGTTTGTAGAAAATGCACAGTGTATTAGCTGTTTGTTATCACATAAAACTTGCAGTCTCTTATATTATTTATATTACTTTTGAATCTTACGACAGATGTAACTAAAAAGAGTCTTGTTAATGATATTATGCGTATTTATTGATTGAAGTTGTAGATATTAGTGTTATATCTTCAGCTACGACTTCTACCTACTATTACTATGAATTTCAGTCTGTCTATGTCTCCCTGAGTTTTAATTTCATCCCATCTTATTTCTTTTAATCAAAATTATAATTACTTATATAAACTTCACACACAAATACTTTTGGGATTCGAACACACAACAATTTCCGCTCCCCCAACCATAGAGCCACAGCTTCAAAAACATAAATCGAGATAAAGTTTATGAGACTCATAATAAAGTTAAGTGCTGGTTTTCTTTGATAACGTTAAGTAATAGGATTTCTTTAGGCCGCCCAATTTGTATTAGCTCTGCTTTATCTCAGGCTACATAAGGTTTCATAATAATAGGATGGTTTGTTTCTTTGCTCTCTGAATTGAAATTTGGGTCAGCTATTTTGCATCATGCACAATGTTCATCATGTAGTCCAGACTAAGAAAGGATTACTGCTATCGGTGCATTATTTTGATGGACCTCGTAGAAAATGCATTTTGATTTCGAGATGTTGAATTGGAGTTTGTCAATGACAATATCTCAAAGGAGAAAGAACAAGAATAGCATGAGAGTATCATAAACACAATGATTGCAAGGATTCCATTTGCAAATGATTCGTAAACCGAAAAACCTCATTTATTCTTTTTGGTTCTAGAACCGTCATTCTTCGTATTAATTTTCTGTGTTACTATAAAATGCTTCAATTATTAGTCATCGAAGGAACAAATAATTGTAGGTCATGATGCCACCTGTCTCTACATTTTTGCAACTGTCGCTGCCACCATCTGTTGCACACGGAAACGAACAGTTGTCAATGCGCGATGTTTTTTGGTGTACACTTGGTTAAATATCTAATATGACGACCGAATTTTGTTAATCGTCTGGCACTGTCATTATGATTTTGGAATATTGTGTTACCTTCGCTAAGAAAACGAACGTTGAATTTAATGTTAGTTATACCTTTTTTATATTAATTCTCTACAAACAATTTTTAAATGTAAAAGATGCAACATCTTGCCAACAGCATAGTCACCAAGTTCATTTGAAAATTTACTGCCTCCCATAAAACGTGGATAAATAGAGATCCGTGCTTTTTCCCAGATGACTCACTGAATCGCTCAGCTTATCTCGCAAATCACATAAGGCTCTTTTCCTCCTTCTAAAGAATGTATAAATACGTAGACAATGATCGCACATAAAACCGTAATTCAACCGAGATTCGGATTCCGACCCACCCCATAAAAAGTCTTTAGTAAAACCTGAATTTATATTCATATTGAAATCACTATAAAATGAAAAAGAATCAATAGTTTTAAGACAAAAGAATTTAAAGAGCAGTCTTCATGCGGGTACAGCACTACAGGTAATGGAAATAGGGAACAGAATAGTGTGAACACACAAGATGTGGGTAAAGCGTAGCGCGGTAGCTTAAAAAATAATCATGAAAGAACGAAAAATGTTTTTAAAACGAAAACATAGTGGAGTAGATAAGAACGCGTTTTATTGTCCCGAAACATGGGGGCGACGAAAAAACTTACGATACAGGCTGTTTGTGTGTTCGAAAAAACGTTTAATTTGATAATAGCTGCCTAGCTTGTTGTTGTGTCGAGTTATTATAGAAATATCGAGCAGCAAAGCAAAACATTCTATGAGCATAGGTGTTTTAATTATGAACAATTTGTTGTTGTTAATAGACAACCTTATACAGAAACTGCTGCACTGTTTAAAATAGGTACATGATTAATTAAAAACACGATTTATGTAGGTGTTGAACTAAAAAAATATTTCCATCAACTAGGAACTTAGATATAAATCAAGTTTTGACGACTCACAAAATATTTTCCAGACATTTTTTATATAAAACTTAACCTGTTTCAATGTAAATCGTGTCATAATAAATACAGCACATTACTTTTATCTGTGTAATACTCAGACATGTAAAACAAGTGATTCGTATCAAATAGAACGATACATCATAACGTCCTGTATATCAGATGGGACAGGGCTGCGTTGAATGTCTAGTTACTTTTGAAAACGATTTTTTCTATGTCGATCTGTCTAGATTATGAGTTATGAATAAATGGTTGTCTTTTCTGTGCTTATCGTATTCACTTTGAGATCACGATTTGTAAGCCATTTGTTTTATTTGAAGACGTGAATACATTTAAGCCTTTCTTTATAAAGAAATCCATTTCGAATCAGATTTGTTATCAGATCTATTTTGTTTTTCTTTGAAGTCATACAATTGCTCAAATCTTAGTTTATTTCAATACAGTTTCTTCTTACTTTTTTTACAAGGCACATCCCTTACCATTTCCAGTTTTGTAGCTATCTCGCCCAAGCGTCCCTTCAATCCGACAACCCTAAATCCACTACCTGTCCTCATCAATTATATTTTTTTATTGGCTGAGTATCTTCTAACATTGTCTAACATCTGCGTCACGCCGTGATCGATGCGATTTAAATACCGGTGGCGTGGCCAGGTAGATTCAGATGTCAGTCAGTTTTTGGAATTGTTAAAAATTGGCTATGGACTGCATTATAAATGTTTTATATATAGGTAGCTATCGAAGATTTAACCAACTTATGTATGTATAGAAGCTTAACCTTGTAGTGTAGTCGATTGATCGTATTTGTTCCTCTCTGTAAAAAATCATCTTCGATTCTATGATGGGATGTATCTTATTAATTAGTTTCACAATCTTCGTTTCATATCATTTCTTTTAGCATATCAATTAATAACGTTTGATTTAGACCCACATTAATATTTGATATAATATTATTAAAATGAAGATTGATGGATGTGTATGGCAACATTATCCTAAACTTTCTTTTTGATATTTCTTCGGCAAAGCTGACAGCGTCTTATTCAATTGCATTGACTTTTATAATGGACTGGGGAGGAATTATAGTACCGTTCCTACTTTTTTGTTTAGTTTGAGATAAGTAAAATCCCAAAAATGTCTAGAGTTACTGCTTATCATAATTTCAGCATTTTACTGTTAATACGGGAATTTTCTAAACTCACAGAAATGTTGCCATTAATAAGTCTGAAAAAAAAACAAATACCAAACTAGCAGACGAGATCCCAAACAAAATTCTCTTTGTACCTGCATTCAAAGAAAACAATTTTAAAATAACCTTAATCAAATAAACAACTTTAACCTTTCCAATAAACTAAGAATTTACAGTAAAAGTAAAATAAAAGAATCACATAATTTACGATGGTTGTTATTATTCTTGCCGAAAATCCACCGAAACCACTCCTTAAACTGCATATCCACAAATTCAGCAAACAAACGGAATGCACATTAAAAGCACATTTATCGTCAAAACAAAAACTAAGATCGGAAACATTCGTCGATGAACAAAAAGAAAAAACGCGCCGTCCGGGCAATCTCGATCAAATTGTATAAGAGGATTAAAAGATTTATCGTACAAGACTGAAGGAAATTTTCGGGGAGGCACTCGGTTTTATATCGTTACATTTCTTCTCGTCTGGTTAGCGGTACGTGAGCCAGCATAACTTAACTGGGTGCTTAAAACATTCGTTTATTTGACATGTTTCATGTAAATGTATATTTGATAATGCGGTTTCTGTCGCTAAGATATTTCTTTTGTATTACTCGGGTACATAAAAATGAAATGCTAGATTATAGGTAACTGTAATTACTTAAGAATTCAGAGATTTGTCTCCATTGATTCGCAATGACAATTGACGATGTTCATTTTTATGTAATAAGAGTTGGGTAGGAAAGCCAATATTTTTCCAAGACTTGGGAATTGAATTCGTAATCCTAAACGCTTCCTAGCACTAAATCGATAGACAATCCAATTGTAATTCAAGTTAGATAGAACCATCTAAGTGGAAATGAAAGCCCTCATTTGATGAATAGAAAAAGTTTTTCTCTGACTTTATTATATCTTACATCTTCCACAAGACAATAGACAGATGATACTTTACATATTTCTCTCATTTACAATTCAGAATAAAAATATTATTCATCGTTTTTATCGGTTTATCTGTTCTGACAGTTTTAGGTTCTGGTATTTCCGGATCTTATGAAAAGGTAAATGATTGAGGGTTGACCCCGATGCGGTTTTGCATCTGAATCACAGGACAGAAACAGTGAATCATTTGACATTCAAATATTTTTAATGTTATTTAATTTAAACAAGTAAGAAACTTATCCAGTTTTACAAGAAATAAATCCAACCTGTTTCTTTATTACCATCGTGTGTTGTATCTAACAATTTATTTCCTATTTTCAGGTAAATAGCAACATTGGCGTAAGCATTACGGTGAGACGGGGCAATACATAAGAAGGGTAATGCAGTATTTTATATCGACTCCTTTACGGCCACTCAGGCTTTACCTGAAGAAGCTATTGCGTTTCTTAACAAAACTATAACAATAAATTCAGCTGAACTTCGCTACAACGTGGAACGTTTAAACGCGCACCGTTTATGTTTACTCTGATATATACTTCATTAGTTTGATTTACAATTACGTTTAGATACGTTTTTAGTTGGTAGTGGCGTTAGTAATTAGTTTGGCTAATGTTAGTAGATGTTTACATGTAAGACACATGCTCGAAATTATATATGAGATCTAGATCAGTATTCTTGTAGTGTTTGTGAAAGATAGGTAAATCAAACTGATACAAATATTTACAGTTTTTAGTAGCACTATGCATATAAACATCACATTTTATTTTCTTCCAACGTCTTTGCCGAGGTTTGATTCCTACATAATGCAAGTACATTGAGGCCTATAATATATATTTATATCGAGTGTGGATGTTTGTGGACGTGATTTGTATTTATAATATCATACTTGTAGCTGTGTTTTGCATATTCAATGTCACATATATGCTACAGAGAATCTACAAAATGGTATAAGAGTAAAACTTCTATCAGTACAACTTTTAATTTCTTAAAACGTTTCTATAGCAGTTTTTTCTATTTCATCTTACAAAAATAAAGTTGCACGCTACTTTTTTTCTGAAACACTTTCCAAAACCTGCCTCTTCACCAACTCATTCTTTAAACCCCCTCCTTTTTTCCTACCAGACGTCGGGAACAAAGTAATTAAAAAGTTCCCTCTGTAGTTAGAAAGCACTTCAATGCTACCAGATTAATACCAGTATCGCGTGTGCTAGATGGTTTTATTTCAACTATTTCATATTATTTACGGCTCATAGTTGAATTTTGTATCAAAAATGCATGCCCATGTTCTATATTTAACCTTGCGTGATATGTTCCTCCGTGTTTATTTTTGTCTGTGACAATCCAAGTATGTGTTGTTGATTAGATTTTTCGTGGATTAAATTTTTCCCGAAACTTTTTAAATCCATCATTAGTTAAGGGTAAAAGGTAGGGTTAGGCAGAGGTGTACTAATGCACACCCACATCTCGCCGGTATGTATAGGTCGCATGTAATAGAGGGCAAGCCTATTGCTAGTAACAGGGCATAAATCCAGACACCAAGCTGCTACTCGGAATTTCATATAAAACCCAATAACAATGAAGCTCGACCTGGGGATCGAACCCAGGACCTCTAGCGTAGCAGTCACGCCAAGGACCACTAGAGTAATGAGGCAGTCATTTATGGAGAAGAACCTTTAATTATTTGAGAATTATATAGCAAACAAGATAAACTATCAGAATAAGATTGGATAAAACTATCTAATGCAGCAACAGACATTAATTTCTTCAATAACCACAAAACGCTTCTACTTTATGGAATACTTATGTACAATTATTATATTTGCCGTCACCATAATTCCCAGAACTCAATTCAAAGGCCAAGAGTTCACGCTCACCTAACGAGTGCTAATCTAGTCTAACATTAAATATTATGGTTTCCTGCTCCTATCTTTTAAAGTGACATGTTAATTTGTCTGCAAGTAGCCACTTCCTCATTAACCGTTAGTTGCACGTTCGGGTTTAGCTGATCAGCTGTATTAGTCTGTTTGTCTCTATTATATAGTCTGTTTATACCTACAGTCCTACGGTAGTGTTGTGACCTGGTTTTGTGAGTAGCAGTATTTTAATATTGCGTATTAAAAAAAGAAACGGTTAGTGTAACTTGTTAATGGCCTCTATTCCAGTTGTCATGTATATCAAAATAAAAAGTAAAAAAAATATGATATAAGAAATAAATAACGAAAACAGTTGGTTGATTCAAGACTTTATTAGCATTTTATTCCAGTCTCCTTTTTTATATCAATTGGAAGATATGGCTTACATAATGACCCAAAGAAACGAGCTACCAAAATATTATAACCTCAACCGTCAATGTAATGAGGAACTTGACACCGAGCAATTAATACATAACATTTGAGTTTTTCTCCACATTTTTCATGTCAAGTTTCCTATGGGAATACATAAAAAACAGATTCAAAATGGGTTGAATAATTTTGCAGATTATATTACTCATAAAGACAGACTTCCTTTTGTGCTAGATACGTTTTGATGATGCGTATCACCGTTGGCCGTTTGATGTATAAATTGCGGTACTAATTAGTGGACGTACTCAACTAGTGCTATGGAGTTGATTTAATTTTAGTCGGTTCAATTTCTGTGTTTGAATCATGGTCTTAATAAGCTCTATTTAGCCAGCGAGAGTTTATCGGGTATTTGTAATAATGATGTTGTTAGATAATAGAATCTAGTTGAAATTCAAAATTCAATTATTCACTTATAGTACGACCGAATAAATCAATAATTCCACTTACGTAATGATGTAACAAAAAATAAGATGGCACAAGACTAATTCAATGTCAAGATTGGTAACCCAAAATCACTCCAAAACTTTGTTGAACTAAAATTCGTCAAATTATTTAATTAAGGAAATTCAAAAGTCATGACAACAAACGTCACCAAAGCAATTGAACCAAAAACAAGTTGCGAAACTTACAAAATGAAATAAGACATCTTTTGTTTATTATTATGGAACCCCATTGAATTTCCATCGGGCCAACAAATTGAAACAAACTGAAAAGTCGACTCCCAAAGTCCGTAGAACTGCCTTCAAATTGGAACAGGATTCATTAATTCAGTGTAAGAAGTTGAATTAAATCAGTCAAACCCTTAACTCAAAAATTTTGGACACTACCCTTAAATGAAATTGTACAGATGTTGGGATATTAATTCGTTCCGATTCGAAAACAAAAAGTGGATTTCGTTACTTCAAAGAGTTGGATTGTCTTGTACAAGTTATAATTTGATGGAATTGGGTGTAACTTTGAGAGTCGTTGTATAGGAGCATCATTGAAATTATTGTTAAAGTTTAGAGTGTTTTACTTGTGTAGTTATCTGGTGCTTGAGCCCATTTCTAAATTTTAAATAGGTTTTTGAATGTTTTTGATCTCAGCACCAACTTTGAGTTCTTCGAAATTTGTAACTGAATAACTTTTAAAGTTCGCAAGCGTATTTTCTGTGTTGAGTTTCAATAGCTATTTTTGTTATAATGTTTTTCGGAAAATAAGATATTTAGTAGTCTATATCAAAAATATCTAGTATCTTTAAAACGTAAACTTCAATATCCAAATCAGTGCGAGCAAAAAACACAACCATCGGAACCCTTTAGATCACATTTTTTCCCTCGAAAATTATGAAGTATAATGAACCAGCGGGAAGTAAGTTAGCATTAAGTATTCGCATTTCCATAGCTGTCTCTGTCGTAGCAGTTAAAATTTCACTTGGCTAAGCAAAATTTTCTGTCCGCTGCAAAAATCCTTCCCCTTTTAGGGAGAGGGGAGTGCCGAGCGAATTCTTGCATAAAATTTACATCGAGCGGTCCACACAAATTACCATTTCACTTCTTACTCTGATTAAATGTTGTAGAAAAAATATTGCTCTCTAAATGTAAGAGAAAATTCTTGGGTTTTCGACTCATTAAAATTGATGTTTTGTTTTTTTTTCCGTTCCGGCCCGCCCAACACTCGTTCCAGAGTGATTCCCTTCCAGTTTTGCATTTGACTTTTTGGGTCTCCTTTACATAATTCAATTTGTTTTTCTCCAAAAATGATACGGGCTTTTAAATTCGGCTTCCAAACCTCGTAGTTTCGTACGAAAAACAGCTGTAGCCCGACCGCAGGGAATTGCCGACGTAATGTCCAACAAAAAAATCTACCAAAACTTGGCAATGGCCGAGCGGGATTCATCCAAAAAAGGTGTGTGTTACAGCATCTTTCACGCAAAAGGGTGAGAAAACAGCGGAGGCGAAGCAAAGATATTTGGCAGGCCTTTACAGGCTAATGATCCACTTGATTGCGGTTAAGTGTCGCTATAAAAATGTCTAGATGTTGCCAACTAGGGGAAAAAACAGTTGTTCCTCTAAAGTGACTATTTTTCCTGGCAGACTCCCGATATCATGAGACAATTGCCTTTGCGAACACTTTAAGTGGACGACAATTGATGTTTTGCCACTTTGTTTACACTGACTTAATTTTGTTGTGCCCTGAAAAACTTACTTCATTTTAGACGAGCCCTTTCCATATTTTATTAGTTTTGGGGAAACTTAGCTTAAAAAAGAGGAAATATACGAATACAAAATAATATCCTTTAAAGGAGGGCAAAAAATCACAGAAAAGTTTCCTAAAAGGCGTTACATAAATTTCTGTTACAAAAATTCGTAACAACTTACATAACAAGGAGAAACCATAAAAATATGTCCTTCCCAAAGTTACTTTGAACCCTTATTGAGTTCAGAAAAAGGCTTCGCACAATCTTGAACAATTCAAGTTATATCCGTCAATAATACATCAAAGATTGGAAAATAACTTCTATAAGTGGAAAATTTACTATGAAATCATCATGAAATCGAATGTCTTGATTGAATTATTCTCCGGCAAAGTGTTCTGTTTCTCGGAAGCTCGCCATCAATCATGAATCTGTTGCTATTATATGACAAGCAGTTACCGTGCCAAGTACGTGATATTTATATTGATGAAAACCTGACTGGTTTGGGGAAATCCGGGTGGATTGGACGAATTTGATGAGTAATTTTCTTTCAAACGCGGATGTGGCTTTCTTTTTTATATCGAACAATGCAGTTCAGTGAACAGTATACCTCGAAGTTTTTTAAGGAAAATTTACATTACAAAATAAAATTTAATGTGCACGACGTAGAATTATACCTATTACCTTAGGTATATCGTCTACTATTATAATTTTTTTACTCAGTTTTATACTCCCCGTAAAATTATCTATTTAAGATTTCATTTAGGACTTTAATTATATCATCACATAAACTTATAAATGTGTTTCGAATGTGGCTTCTGTTATTCTTTCAACACTTCGTAATACATCACAATCTTTGGAAATAACTCACAGCGGGTGAGCCAGTGAATCGATTTTGAATTCATAATTTAATCTGGTAGCGGTCGCGTAGCTCGGGAAATGTTTAATTTGTTCTCTCGATACAAGGGTAAATGCTGGTATTTCGTTGACTCGGCGGCTGCCAATATTTCTACAGTGTTTCTATGCATATTTCAAAATAAAGTGATTTATTAGCTAGTTACATAAATGGGGTCCTATTGCTAACGATTGATAGTAATTACACGTAGACTGTTTTGGCCTTTGAACTGAGAAATAGGTTTTCTTGGAAATCTAGTTCTGTTTAGCTATTTTTCTGAGTATATTAGAAATAAATGACTGTAGTTTAAATTCTAAAGACACGCCAGGGCGCATACTATACGAAAATTTCTGCCAGGTTTTCTGGACGCCCAAACATTTCAACTTCTCTCTGAAGATACAATCTTCAACGTGTTTAAAAAATGTATTTAACGCAGTATTGGTTATTCAAAAGTGGGTAATTCCTTAGAGCGACTTTATTAAAAGTTGATACAGTGTTTCTCAAAGTAATATAATACTTTTGGCGTCGGTCGAATAAACGTTTCAATATTCAAGGGCTTCATTAATCACGGTAATTGACAGGAAGGGGACTTGGTCGGTGTCCGCCCCCTTATCCCCCTTTCAGCTGTGGTTGTGCTTTTGTTTTGTGATAATGATAAAAAAATTGTTATAATTTTTAGAGGGGCGTCATTTTCTATTGTTAACATTGATTTTGTAAAGGGTTATGTAATTTGGGTTGTTTAGCGAGTATAAAATTGGGGGTCGGGAAACAGTAGTTTGGCACTCGCTCATTTAAAGTAATGAATTCGATTGATACGAAGGAATTAATATTGCTGTTGAAAAAAATGAAAAAGTTGTTCCTATAATTCTTGGATTATAGCTTTCCTATTCCTTATGTTAACAGTTCTGCTATTGAAATATTTGTATGAAGCTTTCACATTTATCTAATGCAGAAATCGAGGTTGAATCTGTTTAGCTATTAAAAATAAAGACCGTGAAATGCTTAAGGCACAATTACCTTCTTCAAAACGCCAAACCTATCTCTATTTACTTTTCCAAGTCATTACTATGAGCATCGGATTATTAAGACCGTCATTATCGAAAGGAGTAGACAGCCTTATTCAAGGAAATAAAATGGAAACAACGATGGGAACCCTGTTTAATGTTGCTCGACGATAACGATTTGATTGCCCGATTGTGTTCGAACAACAAATTATCTCGTACAACCAAATATAAAGAGGAATTAAGGAAACGTTTTTTTGTATAGAGGAAATCCTGAATTATCTCGCTATTTTAAGGTTGAGCTAATAGAGGCTAGATGTGCTGAGATTAGCAAAAATGGAGGAAGTAATGTGGCCTTATGTGTATGTTTGCCCTGCCAAGGACAAGTCCGTTTCGTGTTATTCTAGACTAGTTAGCTTTAGATTACAAGATAGTGTTAAGTGACTTTAATGAAAACAAAACACGATACCTACTTATTATAATGCAATATTCTCACTCTTTTTTTAGTAGCTCTTGTTTCTATCAAACAATCGAATGAAAAAGAAGATACATTTTACGTTCATTTTGAATCTAAAAGAACTCAATTTTCCTAAGCCTTCCCCAGTATTTGGCTGTCACATTTAATTTAGTCGAAATCGCCTATTAATCATTTATAGAGTCATTAATCAGATATCAGCCTGATATCCTTTCTCACTCCTTCGAACGCTGAGGATTTACTTGACAAATTACTTTTTCGCTTTACTTATTTAGGAAGGGTGAAATCGTTTTAAAGTTTAGAGGGAAGGTTATTTTTTACCGTTTATGCTGTTCCATTTAGGAACTGTTTCGTAGATTGTGAAATAACGTTGGAACGCACGCAGATGTTGTTTTAAATCTTTGACTTAATCTTAGGTTTGAGAGAGTTGTTTTGATTTATAGAAATACACAAATATTTTAACGATACCTGCGTTTCGAACTTTCAACACAATTTTATTGCGTACTAAATTATTAGGTACTTACCTCATCAGCTGGATGTTTAACATGTTTTTGAATTGATTTGATTTATTTTGATTTGAATACAGAATTCCAAACCCAACCAAGAAATTGTAAATAACAAAACCAAGTTGACTGCACTGAAACCTTAAATCATTGCAGAGTTTCGCCAATTTCGCCCAGTATACTCGGTATGTTTACGTCAAACTTTACCGTAGTCATTTGGGCACGATTTTTATTAACTCCCGATGCCTGTAGAAAACTTTTGTTGTGCCTTTTTCTCCTTTTTTACGTTCCAAGCTTTTTTATGGTTCTGCAGTTCGGTTTATCGTTTATTAAACTGTGTATAGATTGGATATTATAGAAGGATTTTAGTCTCGTAAAAATTGAGAGAGATTCTGGAGGATTTGAGAGATTCGGTTTTATTTGAGGCTTGAGTGGAAATCAATTGGGAAATTCGATGTATGATGTAATTCAATGTGGAGTTTTAGAGTAGATTCTTTGGCCTAATGGGCTCGTTAAGTCTATAGGACAAATAGTTATCAATACCAAAGTATTTCCAGACTTGGAAATACTCTAGTGTTTCTTAAATCTTACACAACTTATCTGTTATTACTATTGTTATCAAGGGGTGTATTGTACATGTACGAGCACCTTGACCTAAGATTACAAGCTTTACATATACAGCAATTGATTGTACATGTTTCATCATCAAGGGCTTCTTGGTTTTGTAAAAGATAAGATTTAATGTTTTAATACAATAGGTATGGTATGGTAAATATAATTCAAATTATGGAGTTACCAACGATATCTGAGTTGTGTAACGTTCATTATTCCACAGATTGCGTATACTATTGCAAAATATGTCACTGTATGAGGCTTTTAAGCACCCACGCGGGCTTGAGAGTATCAAGGAGATATTTCATTTCGTACTAGAATAACCTTTATTTCGAAAGCATTAAGATTTGAACTCCATTGTACATTATCAGCCAGCTGTCAATAATTTATTACGCTCTTATGAAGGGTAATTTTTATTACGGCGCCAGTAACATTGTATCTAACTAATTGGATTCTTGTATAATTTAATTGTATTAGAATTTCAATTAATTAGGATATATTGGTGATTTAGATCTTTTATTACAGTGATTATATAATTAAAATGTGATTTAGAATTTCGATCATTAGCGGTGTGGTATTCTTTAATGAGTGGTGTCACCCTATCTCTAACACTTGGTGTTATAACAAGAAGTAATCTTCATATTATTGTCTCAATATGATCAGTAATCTTTGCATGCTTATTGTTATTTTACTAGATGGTATGTTTGTTCATTAAAGGTACTTTGTCTTTTATCAATCCTACTCTTAGCTTACTGCTGGAATTAAAAGGGATTTTAAGCACTTTAATGACGAAATCCAAGGTGTTTATGCACGGCTAACTGCTATACTTAACCATATTTTTGTTAATGAAATGTTGACATAAAAACACAGTTTTATGGACGTGACTGGGTTTTTGAATGGCTTTTTGCGTTTTCTAGGTTTTTTGGTGTCTACGTGTTTGCAATTTTGCCGAGGCTAGAGAATTATGATTACTTTGTTCTACATGGTGCTTACTTGCTTATTAATGTTTGACTTCGTTTTTAATAGCTGCTACAAAATTTTTTATTCCAATGTCGATAGGTAATATTCCAACAAGCTGACCTAGTGCAGGTTAAATGCCTTTAACAACTACAACAGAACTGAAATCTAATGAGTATTTTATTAAATTCATTATCAACCTATTTACTGTCTCAATGAGAAGTTTCAGGCTACAGTCAACGACGCTGGCCTATTTTGGGTTGGCAGATCTCACATGCTATTCAGTAAATCTAATCTGTTTAGATAATCAGAGGAGTGGGCCTCGTATTCGACGTAGCATTTCACGGTGATATCACTTAGCTAGGTCACTCCTTAAACAGCTATAGAAAAAATACCACTACCTACTAATAAAATTAAAGTTTTAGATCAGAATCGGATCGCTACAGTTCCCTTTACTCGCGAGGTGAAGTAAAAAATCACAGAAGGTCAAGTTTCTTAGATCCTACTAATGAGCGTTCGCACACGTAATGGTAGCACGCAAATGTTCTACTATATTGGTTTCGTAATAAGTACGAGGTTATTTTAAGGTGGAAGCGTTCGTTTAGCCGCCAAATTTAAATTTAAATTCGGTTTTTGGTAATTTGTAGGTCTGTAATACATTCTAGGTTTATAACAGAAGTTGATAATTGCTACATCAAATAAATGCTTAAAAGTAGAGTAAAGTAGAGTTTTGACAAGTTTCTTGTAGTAGTTTCTAATAGTTATTGTCATAATAACTATACAACATTTCATGTACCTAGTATGTCGGTATAAAGGTAAAATTTTCAAAAACCTAAAAAATGATACATTACCGCTCCACGTGAACAATCAGCCTTAAGTGATAAGATCTTTATTGGAAAATAATACAGTAAAAAAATAATAAGGAATACATCATAATTTTGTGATTTTTATCATCGTCGGAATTGAATTTTTATAAGTTTTTTAATGTACCCAAAAAAACTATTTTAATAATTTTAAAGCGTTTTTTACCGTGTATTGCGTACCGTTTTTAAAACTAGTGTTTTTTCATGCGCTTGAAGCGGAACACGACAAAATATTTTTTCATGTTAAAGCGGAGATGACGTAGAGATATTACCAAAAATTTAAAAATGCATGTACGTTATAACGTTAGCAATGAATTTTAAATTACCTCTTGTCTAATTAATTATACTAGAGTTAACTATATTGCATCCGTGTCAGCTGTACTGAATACATACAAAATAATTAATTAATTTCCATGTAAGACGGTTACTAGGTTTAGCCTGATTCAGGAAATGGGCCGCGCCAGTAGCATTTTGGTCTTAATTATAGTAATGTGTTCACGCTAGAACTGTTTGAGTATAAGCAGTAGTATAGTAAAGTAAATTATAAATAATTAAATATTGTGAAAGTGTTGGCTTCATGGGATGTTTATGCCAAGGGATATTATTTTTCTAAATAATTGGTGAAATAATTATTGTAATCGCTTCAGTGGTTTCAGGTTTATAGATACCAAACAAAAAAATCCTCTTCAAATATTATTATGGTATAGAATATATTTTTTTGTTGGATTTTAAAAACTTATCGATCATATTTTGTCGATATCATAATATTTGAGTGCCTACTGTTTAACATTTGGAAACAATTGAAATATAATATAATGATGTGATGTGTCTATTATTTATAATATAAATATATTTTATTAGAAGTTATTGAGCCCTAAAGGCAGTATTAGATGTTCAGTTTATTCAAGTTAATTATTATATTTGTGAAAGTTAAAAACCTACTCATTGTTTTATTGTGCTATAAAATGAATAAAGTTGTAAAAAAGTACACTCACACTCATAAATATGTTGACACATTTGAATTTCAATTGTGTTCCAATGTAAATATGAGAATTTATACAAATTTTATTAATGTGATGCTATCAACGTTCGTTAACTCTACATCTCCCATAACAATATTTTGGGTAATAAAAAATAAGAACGCACAAGAATTCTGACCTTCACGGACAAGTACCTATAAAAGCAGTTTCTTCAATAACGAATCAAATAATAGAGTATGAGAAAACTAACAAACAAATAAATGGATTCTATCGCACTACTTTATCCATTACCTTTCATGGTGTTCATAATAGGTGGTTGCCATGACAACGTTAACCTTCTCACGGCTCCCAATATTATGGTAACGGCCAATAAAACTCAAGTACTTTTGCCACACAAATTGCTACGTGAACTACGTGAGTAAGTGCTTAAAACTAAATCGTTCTTTTTTGCAACTAACTTTAGTGCTTGATTTTTAAGTACTTAACTGTATCTGACTTAGAGAAAAATGCCATTAATTGTATTTTTGCTGTGAAAAATAAAAAAGTTTTTTTTTTTTTTAAATGAAACTTTTTTGTCAAGAACCGAAACAAAATAAAAGATTTTCTTTAAATAATATACTCAGCTATTACAAATGTAGCTATTAATGGAAAAAAAGTTGGGAAAAAGTTTAGGGCTACATATTGACAACAAAATTAATTGGAAATTCCATGTTGACCAGGTGTGTAAAAAGCTAAGTCAGTTTTCATATGCACTCTATAAACTACGAAAAATAGCAAACCAATCAACCTTAATAACAGCGTACCACGGTTACATAAGCTCGACCCTTAGATACGGTGTGGTATTTTGGGGCAACAGTACAGACAAGGAACGTGCGTTCCTTGACCTATCTCAAACTGAATCCTGCAAACCATTTTTTAAAAAGATGAATTTATTAACTTTGCCAAGTCTTTACATATTTGAAGCCGCTGTATTTGTTAAAAATAATATATCTCTATTTAAATATCGTTCACGTATACGGCACCAAGATAAATTGCATATTGTTGCTAGCAAAACGCATTTAATGCATGAAAGTATTTTTTGCACAGCTTCCCATATATTTAATAATGTTCCGGGGCCTATTAGAACCATTCTGGAAATCAAAGTATTTAAACAGAGGCTTCATGACCTGTTAGTGAATAAATGCTATTACTCTGTCAAGGAATTCTTGTCTGACAAATCACTATTGCAATACAATTTACCCTAGTCATGATGCGTTCAATGTCCAATGTTCTACATTTTGACTATGCATGTAACTAATTTATACCTAATTTTTCTCGGAATTATTTATATCAATAGTCATAATCCTACTATTTCGCTATAATGAATATGTATTAAAATCATTGTTAAATTTAGACATGTAACATTGTATAATTGTAAAAATTGTATGCCCAAAGGGCGGGACATAGCCGATCGCAAAACTTTTAAGAACATCTGTATTATGTACCTACCTATGATCCACAATAAAGAATTTTGATTTGATTTGATTTGATTTGAAAAGTTTGCTCTAAATTGGAGTCCACGGTTATTGATTTCTTTGCTATCTTCTTTTAGATTTCGACATTTCTTTGCTTTATTTTCGACGAGGTTGAACCACTTAGGAATCTATTGAATTATCTCCAAATTGAGATGTTTAAATTTTTAATAGACACTCGGAGTATCTTCACCAGACCATTAAACAAAACACTTGACGATTTCTGCCATTTTGTTTCTATAAAAACAGTTCGTTTATTTTTTGTTCCTAACCACCACATAAATATTCAAACGTTTACAAAAACTAAAACGCCCTAAATAATAACCCAGCTAATTCATAAATTTCATCATGTCATGAGCCTACAACCAAATAAGTATATCATTATAAAAATCTTAATACACCAGTTTCTTCAACGCTTAAACCCCAACTGCCTGACAAGTAAATACTTGACATTGTAATTACAATTCACGCACCCATTGTTCTATAAAAACATTATCCGACTGTACAAGAAACACGCCCGATTTGCATACACCTGAGGCGTGCAGGTAACTTTTTAATTTGGTGGGGTAATTCTACCAAAATTAAACCATGGCGGTCGGAACACGCGATGTAATTCTATTTGAGATTTTTATCTGTCCAATTGATGGTTATATAGTTACGAAATGAGCTTAAAAATACGATACTGTGTTGTTCGGGTATGGGCTTAGTAACATAGTAGGAGGGTTACATTCTATTAATTTTGTTTTATATAGTATGGGATATGGCACTTATACAATTATTTACACCATATTTTGTGCTTACTAAAACTAGCAAAATAATTAATAAATCAAAATTATTATTTAAGGTTATTTGTAAATCTGGAATGTTTTATATAAAACAAAAGTGACTTGCCAGTTCTTTAAAATAATCTATATCCCGTAATCTATTTTTTTACTATACAAAGACGCTTACGCTCATGAAAACGCTAAACTTTTAGTACGCAAAACACAACCCTAACGTAATACAGTGCGTGATTTTGTTAATGAAGATCGTCCGAAAACGTTGTATTTGGTAAAATAACATCTAACAAGTGTGTAAAATCTAATTATTTCTGCTATTATAGCAAGGTAGTATGTTATTTTGGAAATTTCAATCCGACAGTGAACGATTAGCGTGTTATAAATTATGAGGTAGGCAGTGTTTTATGTCTTCATCTTTGTTCCGTGAAGTTAAAACATTTTAATTGACAGCACATATGAGGAATTGTTTGAGCGATCTGGCTCCTGCGCTTCGGGTTGCAGGTTCGATTACCGCACTGTATAAGTATCTGCTTGGCATACGAGTACAAGTTGTTATTCTGGGTGTTTGTGTGTGCTTGTGAATGCACCTACGATACAGAGGAAAGAAAGTGTTTTGGATGTTTCGACGCATCTATCAATGTTTGATAATTAGTGTCATTGAATATTTATGTTGATGTCGGTATAATTTATACACTTCACGGTTTTAAAAAAAGGAATTAGAAAGAAGGACGAACTTTAATAAAAAAAACCTGCTCTATTTATCTCACATTGAACTCAACGCAGGAACAATTAATCTTTTTCTGAATGTAACATAATCCAAGCAGTAGAACTAACTTCCTTCTTCTAACTAAAAAAATATCAAGGTGAGCCGACGAGGAAGCGAACCTGTGATCCAACCTTGGCGGGTGAAAGCCTCACCTTTAAGTCATGGTGCTTGAGAATACAATATTTATAATAATGAGATCATTAAAATGCAATGTCGTCGGTATTTATAAAAAAGTACTTCCTTTTTTCAATAAAATATGCTGATTTCACTTTATTTTTTATAAAAAAAAAATGTGTATGTTATGTTGTGAATATTTCAAGTAGGTAGGTATCGTTTTTATCCTCCGACGCAAAAACGATGGGGTGTAATAAGTATGACGTGTCTATGTGTTTGTCTGACCGTGGTCTGTGTCATTGTAGCTCCCGAACGGTGGAACCGATTTTTATTTTGGTTTGTTTTTGTTTGTAACATGAATTAGTCGGGAATGTTTTAGCTATGTTTGATGAAAATCGGTACATAAGTAAAGTATTTTTTATAATTATTATTCTCGTAGTTGAAACCTAATAGGAAATTATTTTACATAAAATAAACATGACTTCCTTATAATTCAAATCTCTAATTCTCGACCTACTGAATTAATTTCTAGGTCGTCGAATGAATTAAAAATTTATCAACTTATTGACACCTATTCACACCTATTCAACATCAATCCCACTGCTGGGCACAGGTCTAGTCAACCACGCTAGCCTATGAAGTACATAACAGAAAATTCGATATTCTAATATGCATTTCCCACAATACCCAGCCAATATGTACAATAATTTATAAAACGTACACCGACCATTGCCAAGCGATACGTAAAACTCTACTCGTTCAGTCGGAATGAACGATTAGTGAACGAACAAGATCATGTTACCATATAATAGAGAGTTGAATGCAGAAGGTTCATTAACACTAGCCTTCTAGTGACTTGTTACTATTTTTTTCCACTCTTAAAACATCTTAAACACAATCTTAGAAGGTTTAATTGACTTCATTGATTTTTTGTTAGAGTGAATGTGTTTGATCCAAGTTTATCCTGATGAACATCAAATTGAAAACTCTAAGTTAGATCACGCTATTCAAGTAAATACCTACTCTTTTAGGCTTTAGTTTGTAAGTACGCGTCAATTGCACGTTACATTGTTTAGCTATAGTTCATAGTTTGTGAAAGTTTGTTTTTGTTTGTAAACTAAATAAATTAAAACAGCAATTTTTTTTCTATATGTTGATATAGTAGTGTTATGTTTTCTTAAAGAATTGGGACTGAAAAGAAAATCGATTTAATTTGAGAAAGAAAGAAAGAGACATTTATTTGCAGTAAAAAAGTAAAGTGCAGGTGGTACCAGACTTAATAATTGTGCATAGTTCAAGCTACATTCTGCCTGTATTAGGCATGCAAAAGTTTATAAGTGAGGTAGTGGTTGAGTAATCGACATCTGATCTTTGCTTCGCGGGTTCGATTGCACAGAACGAATATTTGTCAGGCTATCATAAAGTTGTGTTAGATTTTTGTGACAAAATACAAGAGAAATTAGATATTTTATTTGTAAAAACAGAAAAAAAGTCACTTCATGCACATTGCAACGGTCAATTTAAACAGTTTGTAAGCTTGGGACTTCTGTAATTGCTTGTTGTTTGGCCTGACTTACGGAGGCCTTGGTCGGAGATCGGTCGGGGATTGCTCGATATCTTAGTAATCTTGACTTTCACGGTTGTGATTAATGTGGTACTTTGTGGTTTTTAAGTACGATTGAGTTCATGTGACTTATTGCATAATAGAAAGAGACGCTTATTAACTAAATAACAGTTTTCCCATATAACGAGTAGGTAACCGGTTTAAAAATTCAATTTTAATTAAGGCCCTCTGGACTGGGGCATGGTCGTTATTTATTTATTATTTCATGTTTAGCAGTTGTTTCTCGTCTCGATTCTTGGTTTAAGTCAATAAACCAAATTTGAATATTGATTTAAGACTAAATTGAAAAAAATATTTCCATGACTGATAGTTATAAATGATCTGCATTTCTTTCGACCTGCAGAGCAGTTGATTTGTTATGCATGGACTATTATTGAGCAGTTCATGGAAAAGAAGATCTACAATCTGATCGTATTTTTTTTAAATAGCAATGCTAATCTAGGATTTTCTTCTTTCTCCTCCCCCTTTGTATCCGAGGAGATTCATACCTCTGAGCCTTCTGCCTCTGAATCAGATTTGAACTTACCATCAATTGAGAACTCAAGCGTTAACAACTTCTTTATTGTGACTGCTCTCCCAAGCGTTGCCATTCAGACATTACTTTAAGAGAAAATTGTGTCTACATAATATACCGAATTTCCCTCCCTTTCACTTAAAATATATTTTAAACCAATGCTTAAAATATAATTAATATATGTATAAATAATAACTTTATCAATATAAAGTTCTTTCAAAAGCTTATCAATAAATCCCGAAATCGAAAGTTTAAACTCAATCACAAACATCTCTCAAAATGATTTCACACGAAAATTCTGTACCTACATAGTATTATTATCAGCCTCCAATATCAAAAATACTTTTTTCAAAGAGTTTGAACGGATAAAAGTTTTCAATTCAACAAAAAAGTTGATGCTATTGACGTAAATCGACTTTATCATAATAAATTTATTGCCCGGGGCATATTACAGGGTCTTTGTGGGGTGAAAACGCCCGTTGTCGGCTGCGTGATGTTTATGTATGTGTAAAATATGGAAATTCGCTATGAGATTCACTTTAGATTGATTTTTAGCCTATATTGTGCAGAATTTAGAATGGATCGCAAAATGAACTTTATTTTTAACAAAACTTGTTTTGGGAACTGGTTAAGATTGTTTTCGTTTCTGTGTCAAGTAAAAATAGAAAGAAAAACCAGTAATCACCTGTTTTTAATCAATATTTTTCTTAACATCATTTATATTTAATGGCATTCAAGGTTTCCTCCCGGATGCGTTTACAGACACATATATTTCACTTGCATAAACATCGAGACCCGGAAACTCTATTTATAGACCATTAAAATATAAAACGACATAAGGATCGATTTGTGAACTACAGCGTAATTAATCGCTCAGTCATTACACTATTTGAACTTTCAACTATGGCGGCGATTGGTTTTAGTTAATATTTCAGTATACAAGTTAAAAAAAGAAATTGTAACAAAAACAACATCATTAATTCAAATCGATTAATAGAGCTTCTATTTGGAAATCATTTATAATTCTCGTTACCATATAAAAGGTATACGTCGGTTCATAGCACCATTCATATTAAAACATAATATTTAATTATCTTATAATGCTAATGGAAGTATGTATTATGTTAGCATTAAATAGACAACCTCTGGTTTGTGATTTATGTACCTGTTTAAGTTTTAAGGTCATTGTGTAAAAAAAATAAAGTAGTGTAGTTTTATTTTCCTAGTCTTGTAGCTTAGAGAGAAGTTCAATTTTAGTTTTTTAATTCGTTTTTGAGCAAAACCTATAGGAAAAGTTTATTTTTTAATTATTAACGGTAAAGTATATAGTTTTTTTAGTCTGAAAAAAAAACATACTTAAAATTTTCATGCAAACAACGATGAACATTTCGTAGTAATGTGAAAGCAGGGTGAAAACACATTTTCTCGTCCGTTCACTTAAAATCTAAATAAAACCCATAATGAAACCAGAAGAGTAGCTTCGTAAAAATATATTTAAGGCCATATACTTTTATCACGCACCGTCTAAAGGCTTTGACTCTTAAAAATTGCAAATGTTACGCCCTTAACGTTTTATGTGTCATACTTAAGGCAATATTTTCTAAATACTGCTAATGTTGCGTTACTTAATT
Organism: Subacronicta megacephala; assembly: GCA_958496365.1. Lineage (NCBI taxonomy): Eukaryota > Metazoa > Arthropoda > Insecta > Lepidoptera > Noctuidae > Subacronicta > Subacronicta megacephala. The sequence goes on along the minus strand of OY292530.1, from coordinate 12,793,211 downwards.
AATTCTGATTTTGGAAAAAACAATCATACTTTACCATGAATGTAGTTATAATAATAAACTACCTTAATAAGAAAATAAGTTTTGCTTAAATTATAACTTTAAGATTGAACATGGATTAAACATTTAAGATGAACTCAATACACTCCCTAGAAATATCTTAACAGTAAAAATTGCTGCAGTAATTTTATGGAAAAAAACTCATACGTTATAATAGCATGTAAAAGTGACTAAAATAGTTTTACACAAGTTTTTGAGCCATAGTTTTATGTAATATTTACTACTGCTTTTTAATTTTATGGTACGCCGTAAGAGTAATCCGTTTTTAATGCCCATTTCAAATGTTCTTACTCCGTTACCTTTAGAAGTCTTGTTAAAAAACATAATCTCTATAATCTGCCCTGTTATGATTATCTTAAAGTTGTTCGTTTCGGGGATTAGCACAGATCTACGGATTTGTTTACGTCGTGTTCTTTAGGTATTATCTTTGATGCGGCTATCACAGAAATTGCTGGACCAGTTTAAGTAATTTTTACATAAATGGAAAGCTTATGTCTTCCTGATCGACGTCAAGATAAAGTATATAATTATGCTTCACTTAAAAAGGTACTTACACGGTGCTGAGTACTTTAAACTCGAAATTATTATTACTGTACTTTTATGCTTGTAATTGTGCAGCTTCATGCATAGATTTAATGGCATATACATATTGCTCGAAAATATATTTCTTGAAACTATTTAATTTTTCGATACAAAATGATAAAACTAACTTGTAGGTATGATCTATATGGTATTTTTTAATAAATATAACAAATTTTTGAATAAAGTCAGTCACCATAATATTACTTACAGCAGATAATATTATAAAACAAGCTTTTACGAAGTCGTTTTTACATGGTAGTATTTTTAAATGTTAGTATTTTTTTAAGGGTGCCTTTACCAAATAAAACATAGAATGCGGTACTTTTGAACAGAATCCTCATAATCTGAACTTCTTTACGACTTGGGGGGACATTCAATATACGGACTAAAGGTGGGCTCAGCGAAGCGCCATTTTATAATAACGCTTATACACATTGGAGTATTACTGTAATTTGTGGTTACTGGGCTGGAAGAAGGTACGAAGGGTGGGCTTGTTGGAACAAAAACTCGAAATTACGGAGCGGATATTCAAGGGATGATTTTATTAAGTGTATTGTTGATGTGTAAGCTGAAATTGGATTAAATTTACCTGTTTTTGGGTATAACCGTGAAACTGGCCGTGTTTAGGCAAATAAATGCATATTATATCTAGAATTCTATATTTACCTACATCATTCAATCAAGACAATATTTTTTTTAGAAAACAACTGGTGAATATACCTTACATAATGTATTTTATATGCAGAGTTAAAAGCAGTTAAGTATAACTGTTAATGCAAGTTAAGAATTTTAACAATACTTAATTAAATGCCTCGTTGGTCTAGTGGTCCCAATCGCGACTGCTACGCTAGAGGTCTTGGGTTCGATCCCCAGGTCGAGCAAAGTGTTATTGAGTTTTTCTATGAAATTCTCAGTAGCAGCTCGGAGTCTGGATTTGTGCCCGGTGAATGGCAATAGGCTCGCCCCCTATTACATGGGACCCAAACATACCGGCGAACTGTGGGTGTACATTAAGTACACCTCTGCCTAACCCTTCGGGGAATACAGGCGTGATGGTATGTTATGTTTAATTAAATGCATTTCAAAGGACTGAGTATATCATTAGCGAAGGATTAATCGTACTTCGTATTATTGCTATTATAAAAGTAATAGCCTGATTATGAAGTCCCGTTATACCTTTCTAAGTATCAAAGTATAGCATGAGGCATGACCATAATCAATTCTTTTCCTGGTCCGGACAATGAATGATAAATCATACACGTGACGGTACTAATCGAAGCACAGGCACAGACATAAGGGCGTGCCAACATGCATGCGACATATGAGGCGAATATCTTAGCATAGCTTTAATAAACATAGCCGATTATACAACATACGGCGATGTCGTTATGGTGATTTAAATATCTGGATCGGAAATATTCTCTAGAGATCAGTGACTTGGAATTGAGCAAGGGTTTTCTACAAAATCGGAGGAGTTTTTAGTTTTATTTTGGGTATTCCGACGATTTTTTGAGTTTTGAGAAAGATTTTTCTTTTCCTTTTAGTCTATTCTGTTCTTTTTTTGAAATTCTTTAACTACGTTTTGGTCTGAATTGTCGTAGTTAGTGTATAAATTTAGGGACAGAAAACAGTGTGAACGAGACTGGAATGAGGCCTTTGTTTTGTTTTATGATACAATATAATTCAATTATTTAAAGCAAACAAATAAAAAACGTGACTCGTATAATATAATGTATAACAATTACGAATTTCATAAATACACACGCACGGCGAGCCATGTATTATTCAACTTTTAAATCGTATTATAATTTCTTTTCACAAAATCTAGGTGCTGATTTAAAAATCTGGCCGGTCGTTCAACTGTAGGTATTGTGTGAGAATTCTCATGAACAATGGATCGTTTTCAAAATGTGGTATTTTTCTGTAAAAAATTAACCGTTAATGATGATTTTAATGGTGTTTCTTTTTTTTGTTTCAGGTAAGATGATGTTTTGGCGTCTGTAAATGGATAAGTGATATTTGTTGTTACAAAATAATGAATGTCGCGTGCGAGGTGGTGACTTACTCATTGAATACCGGTATGTTTAATTTAGATATATATTTTTTAATATTAACATAAAATAATCAGATAGAAATGATTGGTTGAATTCTATACTCAACCAACGATTATAAATTGAATTTATTAAATAGACCACGATTTTAAACCCGTGCTCACTAGAGTGACTAATTGCCAAGAAAATGTAATTTCATTTTAAACATTCGCATTTTTTTTATCTCTCGTTCCCAGATTATTACCAGTAATAAATATGCAATAAAAAAACCTAAACATTGGCAATCAGTCGCGTCGAAATGTGTCTAATGCGGTGGGGTGAACGGCCTCATTATCGGCCTCTGGTGAATAATATATGGGACGAATTTCGCGATTCCGCCAATGACTGTCGTCATTGTTGCGTCACTGTCATTGATTACAATACCTATGTTTTTATGGACGTTATAATTGAATTGAGAATTATACATGACACCCGAAGTTCACAAGGTTTATTTTTTAGCTGGTATACATTACCGAAATCGTTGGCGGGTTTAGGGTTATCTGACTCATGAAATAAAAGGTATTCAGTATATTTATTCTTCACCTATACATATGTAAAAAAGATCGTGATAAAATTGGTAGTTCCAGAAGTGGTAAAAAACTCCAACAGGCTTATAAAATATCTTGGGCTGTAAAATACTTAAGTACTAGTTTAGTTGTTTCTAGCAAATAAAGCTCGACAGTTATAATTTAAAACAAGTAGCGACTTGTTTGTATTACAACAACCCGTTTTATTATCGACTGCCACAACTCGCGGAGAATAACAAACAGCTGTAGTATTCCATTGCTTGTTTACCAAGTTATGAGTCGAAACTTTTGCCTACTGAAGAAGAAATGGCCTTAAAATATGAGTTTTGTAAAATGTTTAACTGTACCAGGATATCATGTTGTGTGAAAATATAAATACATAGGACAACTATATTATATTTATTAGGTGTAGTGCGATAGGCAGGTACCTACGTAAAAAAATAATTGTATTTCTGTAAAGTGATCTTATAGAGACATATTTTCTATAAGCCAATGTTTTGGACTTTTAGCACTAGATGGCTCCAGTGTTTCGATAAAAAAGCGAAACAAACTGACAGTCTTCTCAAGAGAGATGGGAACCATGCATCAGATATTGTGTAACTCAACCACAATTGAGGAGAATCATGAAATAAATATTAATCAAATAAATCGAATATGTAAAGGCAATAACTACTACATTTTCTATTATATCTCAATTGTTTTAGAAATTCTGAATTTATTAAACTAAACTGATCCGCGTATTGAATACAAATAAATAGGTATTAAATTTAAAATTCATGAAACGACTGTTTCGCAAAAGTTATTTTTAAAACGAACCTTTTCAAAATTAATATTCAGTGCATAAATATTGTATGTGTTTATTGACACTGTTTTCGCTGTCCTACTGCGGAGAAAACAACACGAAAAATTAAACGCATTATATTGACCTTCACTAATTATAACCTTACCCTTTTCTTCAACTGCTTTTTAACGCGTCGTTTCTTCACGGAAACAACATGCAGAAGGTGAAGGGTTATTTGTGTTAAACATAATATAATATTATAAAATGAGTATACCTACAAGTTGTCAATTAAAATAAGGAGGGTTGTCTTGCCAATTATTTTTTCCATAAAACAATACATAGTTATAAAATAATTATGTGGATGCATAAATGCACCATGGTTCCACTCGTATCATCGTTCTTTTTTTAATAATTGGAATATTTTTTAAGTCTACCACTTATATCACCTAGTAGATTCAATGTTTATCCCTTTAAAATATGTAATAAGAGGATTAAAATATAAGACAATTGAAGCTTGTTATGCAAAAAAATATTGCAATAAAACTTTGAACAAAATATCGAGTCTTTTTCTCGAAAATCATTACAGAAGAGTATATTTTTCTTAATCCTCGGTTCAAATCAGTGTGGAAAATTTGTATAGTTTAAAAGTATAAATCAGCAAGTCCGCTCTTGTCACTACACGAGGTCAAAGGCGAACAACCTGAGGTCAGTACAATGGCTTTGATTTTTTCTTAACGTCTGAAATTTAAGCTTGCATTTAAGCAGTTAATCGTTTGTTTTTCTGGTTAATTACAGTATGGGTTAACTTTAACTGGGTTTTGTTACTTTTTTGTATAATTTTGCTGATTTAAATTTAGAACAACTTTTTTATTATACCTATATTACGGAAAATAAATATTCCAGTTCTTGAGGTAACAGAGTTCTGATAGCAATAGGCTTATCAGGAATTTAATATATTCAAAAGGAAAGAAATACCGATTAAAATATGGTCTTTCATCCAAAATCTGATCGACCTGACAGATTGAATTGAATTCCTTTGAATATTATTCCACGGTATAATATATATATATATAAATATTAATGTATAGGTATATACCTACCTAGTTATACATATAGTTTTAATATCAGTCCTATCCCAAGGTAGTTTACCATGGCACATCTTGTTTGTTTAATTATCAGTATCTAATCAGAGTTCATTAACCAGTGTAATCAGTGTGTATAAAACTTTAACAATTAAGATAACGATAATAGTTTTTTTAAACGGCTTTATTGTTTGTTGACTTTAAGTATCAACTCGTATTATAAATATATAGTTTTTTTGCATGTTTAGTATTCATACTTAAATTTTTACCAGTTTTGTTTTTTTTTATTTGATTTGGTAGGTATACCTAGTCCTGAAATATGTAATTATTATTATTAATTTTATTCCTTTAAAAAGCCTCAAAATAATAAAGGCTTTGTTCTTCTAAAAAAAATTAACCATGTATATTTTAGTTCAGAAAATAAAATTTGGGGCAAAACCCGATATGGGTCATTTACACAGCACGACAACATAAGAACTGAAATTGTGTTTAGTATTTTCTATGATATTTTTTTCCGTAAGCGACAACTTTATGGAAAAAAATAGGTACGCCATATCTTGTTTTCCGTAGAATCGAACTTTGCACTCTTATTACTTACTTTTAAAAACGTTATTGGGATCATTAACCTCTTTACAGTTTTATCAAGATGTATTAAATTGGGTTAGTTTTAGTTTTTTTATTATAAATTGTTTAGTACCCAAAAAGTTCTGACAAAACTTTTTTTTCACAAGCCTGAATATAAATACGACAGTTAATTCCTTTTTAAAAAAATATAAAAAAAAAACTTAAAAGTAAAAATGGGTGATTGAAAAATCTGTGAGTTCGTTAAAGATCTTGCAAGAGGCCTCCGAATTAAAGATCTTTATTTTAATAAGACGTCATCTGCATGAAATTATCAAACTAAAATATTACAGAAAAGAAAGTCAACGTCACATAAACATATAAAAGTCTAAAGTACCTACCTATTTTAATTTCATAGAAGTAGTGTGTAGGAGTGCGCGTAGGTAAATACTAGAATAAAGTTCATTGGCCACATTATCTTTGTATATGTATCGGCGCGACCGTTTACCAGCTGTTGGTCATTGGAAATGCTGTGATGTCATTAATCGCCTGATTAATTCCTTTATCTACCTACTTTAAAAAAAAAACATAAAATAGCCTAATATTTTCGAGAACATGCTCGACAAACAAGAAATTAAAGTCAATAAATTTTAGTAATTAAATTATGATTCATGTGTATTCGAGAACTTATTCGAATAAAGAACGTTTCTGAATAACATGTTTTTGACATTTCAATTAATTTAATGACATCAGGAGCTCTGCGGGTGGTCGAAATAATAAAAAAAAAACAGTTAAAATCAAACAAATTTACGTATCGCATTAGACCTAATTATTTATTTGTTTAATAGTTAAACCACTTAAAACCTATCTGACACAAATAGTACAAGTCGTTTGAGCTGTCATTTCGTAATTACTGCATCGTTAATGACCCATCCAGATTTTTTTCAACGTCTTTCTGTTTTATGGGTTTATTATGGGTCGTATTTCTAAGGTCTAGACCCCATTTTTATAGGATGTTTTTTACTTACTCACTCATATAAAATCTGAAAGCTCATGGCTAATTAATTACTGCGTCGAGTTAATTGATTTTTTAAGGTTAAACTGCGCTAGTCACAGTCAGTCTATGTATGTCTTAACATATTGGACCACCCGGTTATCGAAGAGCAGTTAAACTGACATAAGATACGAATAACTATAATAATAGTTTATTCATAGACTATTTCATTATTCTAGCGACGATTTGTGGGTGTAGATTAGTACACCTCTGCCTAACCCTTCGAGGAAAACAGGCGTGATGGTATGTGTATATGTTATTATTATGCGTTTGAAAAACATTTTATCCTGAGGAGATCGATATATTACCCAGTAATTAGATGGCGAAAGATAGATTTCAGTAAACCTAAATTGTACATATTTATTAGGTATATTTTATTCTCCTAAATACCAAAACACAGCCCATACTTTCCACATTTTTGTGTCAAATTCCACTGTAAAGGGAGAACTTTATTAAAAAACATATTCCCTTTCATACTTCCATATCGTTTATTTATGTGCTTTTAATAAAACGAGATGTTTGCAAGTCAGTAACGCAGTAAATGTGTTTCTTATCTCGGCATAAATATATTTAAGTGTATATAAAATGCTGCAGGAGTTTTTATGTGCACTTGCAAGTGCATGGCATACAAATGGAAAGAATACGTCTTGATACTTTGTAGAGCTTCCAGGTAATTTCCAAGATAGATTTTATATAAATATCGTTAGAAGCTCTACATATTCTTCTTTGCTTATCAATTGCTTACCTGTTCTACATTGATTAAACAAGTATTTTTTGTATACTTCTTAGATATCAAACAAGCGTACGATCCCCCTGTTAATTATCAATAACTGTAGACCACCACACTACGAGGGGCGTTGCCATCATGAGATATCAGTTATTAAGTGCAATTGGTCCCTCTAATTTCCCTGGTTACATTGCCCTATTAACCGGACCCCATTAACAGCAAACAACTGCGTAGTGACAGGATATTTGGCAATGCGCTGGTACCCACTCAGACGAACTCAGCAACAGAGGTCCATCACCTTAAAAGTGGCCAATTGTCGCCCTTATTAGTGATACGGGTAGTGTTGCTAGGAGCTCTAAAATGCCGCATATAGATTTAGGCTTTTTGAAGTCATAATGGGATTCTATCAATTAACATCATCCACAACTCTTATTGTCTCTTAGCTTGGATAGCGAGGGATGGGAAACCGTCCCGCAAGTTAAAGTCCCCATCTAAGTCAACGTCTATTAACTTAATTCAATATAATAAACCTTGGTCGTTAAAATCTCCATGACACGAACCTCAAGTGGTCCAAAGTGCAATAGGTGTGACGTCAGATACTTTGGCTCAAAGTCAGAGGTGAAGTCTACATTCACATTTTTTAAAATAAAAAATAATTAATCTCGTTATCACAGACCCAATAATAAAATAGAAATATCGATATTTAATATAATCTACAAAGCGGATTCTAATTTCCCAGTTGCTAAGCCGAAAGCGAACGAACAAGTTTAGTTATTAATAGTCTACGCCGAAGTGACCTAGTTCGGGACATTTGCAGATAACCTAACGTGGTACCCGACTTTATCTTGATATGCCATGTCTATCACTTTCCTGCGTGTAGACTGTCCTGAATATGTTATGAATTTTTCCTGTTAGTAATTAATAGTGTGCTTACAATTCTATTAGAAGTGGCAAATTGTTATTACTATTTTTTTTTTTAAATCTTACTGGCAATGTGGATCACACATTACTAGTATTCTTGTTAACCCCTCGTGCTAAGCTAAATGCTTGTGTTACAAGCGGGTTCACGTCGGTAGTGCAGTGGGTGGGGTCGAACCGGCAACCACATGATCGCAAGTCTGACGCCCTAGCCATTAGGCTACCGCCGCTTACTATTAATATTTTTAAATTGTGTTCACAGTTTTCATTTCTGTCTTACTTTTTAGAGTCATGCTTTTTTACTTCTACTTTAACACACAATGAATGACCTGTTTTGGGAATAAAATGCTTTATTTTGATCCAGATCTTTTAAAACACTTTTATATATTTAACACGTCCATCACCACGCAAAATCCAAACCGAACTGACACAAAAACCCGCACCAAACAAAATATCGGCGCGAAAATATTCAAAATCAGAACGCCATATTAAAAACATGGCAGGACTTTGCCGGATTAAGGTTGATGTACATCCAGGTTTAATCTACGTTTATCGGCGACGGGCAGGCGGGCACAGTCAATACCGATCGACGGGGTAATCCGTCCGTCCTGCCTGTTATATTGTTTTAATAACTTGTGAATTTATGCCTTTTCGGCCTTTTCGAGGATTTTTGGGCGTGTGTGGTGAAATGTTTGCGTGTTTTGGTAAGGTATTATTGTGATTTAGTGATGTAATATTTTTCTGAAGTTGTATTTTCCATCACATTAATATTTAAACACGAGCTGCTTACTAGTGATGATCTTGTTTTTCTTAATCACATGGAAATTTTCCCAAGTCCTGTTTGAATGCTCAGAGATGGCAAGGAACTCGCGTGCAAAATTCATGCATCTAGTCTAGACACTCTTGGTTAAAGCTTTGCTTAGTCAGCGTTTTAAGTACTTAGATTTATTTTGTTTTAAAAATATACGTGGTATCAGATCTTCTAACGTAACGTCGACAAAGATGTCTACCTCATAAATTATTCGACCTCAAACCGCTTTCGGATTTATTCCTTTCCCAATTTACGCACACATTTTCCAGACAACAAAATATTTCTAAATATGTCAAGCCGGTATTTCGACTCCGTAATGGAACAAAAATAAAGTTGATTCAAAGCATTATTTCACTTTGGCAAACAAAAATATCTGTAAATTATTTGTGTACACAACTCTCCTATAGATACGCGAGTATTTTGGCAAACAGTCTTAAGGCTCGGATGGACTCGGCAAAAGTTGGGAATTTAACAACTTTTCTTTTTCGTTAAATGACTGCTGGTTTTATTCATAGAGTTTTAGGGTTGAAACGTGGTTGTATTTTGCTGAAGAATATTCTAAAGAACATGAAAATTTTAAATCTTATTCGTGAGTGCTTTGATTCGGTTATTGGCCCCTATGTAATATATATAACCACAATCGTACGGTAATAAACTCTTTTAGATATACAGTCCCAACACCACAAACGCCTAAGCTTAAGCGAAATATGGCCGAATTAAGGATTCATTATAAAGCATATACAAAAAAAAAATAGTTTCGGTGGAAAAGTTTGAAAAGTACCATATACATAAAAAATATAACGTTCATTACGTAATCATACTTTCCATGTAATGCCTTCTTGTTTACCAACAAAAAAATTGCTCAATATACCACCACGGGGTAACGCAGAGTAATCTACGGTGGCGTAGTAAAGGTTAATGACCGTCGTTACAAATAGGGTGGGGGTTGAATCTGAGCACCGATGGGTTTTCCTTCTATACATATATATTATTTATCTTCCTAACTGTTGGGTAAGCACGCGGGATGTAATGGGTTTAGCAAATGTACCGGAGATGATACGACGAAGAGTATTTTTTATAACGAAAAAAGAAATGTTTTTTTTTTTTGTTAGTGTAGAGGAAAGTAGGTTTGATTTAGCGTGATTGCCGTCTTTTTCTGTAGTAATTAGATATTTATTATATATTTGTTAGTTATTAGTTGAGTATGTAATTGTCATTTTCTTAACTACACTGTCAGTATATTATGGAAGTAAGGAGAATTAATTGAGGAGGTTTATCCTAAAATGTATCATATTTTTATGTAATTATATATGATATCATTGTACATTGATGATTACTTAATGAAAATAATAAACCCAGTAGCACTGGTCGACCTGAATCTCGAACTTAGGTTCTCTTATGTAGCAGTTGTGCTCACGATTTCTTAAGTAATGAGACATTCCGTCAGTTTGTTAATCGACAAATAATATCTAAAAATTACTTAAGATGCTGACTACAAAGTTCTTAAAAAATATATATTAGGACACTCAATAGTAAAAGTCTTGTGAGCTTTACCGTTATGTAATTTTTACCTTTGATATATATACAGTAATGCAATTAGCCTCATGATCCAAAAGTTACCCAACATACTTCCGCATCAAATAACCCCAAACAAAATGACGAAACACCAGTACCGACTAACCCGAACTATTAACGCTGCTGACCCTAAATTTTATAGATAGCGTACAACCAGCTTAATCCTATGTTATCATTAGACACACTCGCTCCTCGATAATGTCCTTCAACAAATAAAGCTTGCTGATAATACCACCATTATTACTGAAACAGTAGAGCTGATAATGCAAGTTTTCGAGTGTATAAGAAAGTTTGTATACGAGTATTGGGGACGCAATAGATTGACGCGTTGATCCTCTTTGGTGATAAATATCTATTGTTCTAGTGTCTTTTCTTTGAAGGCTTATTGGGGAACTGGAGTCGGAAGTGTATCATTAACTTTAATTATACGGTAGAGGTCCTTAAGACTTGTTCATTAACTTTCTGCTTAAAGCGATTAAGTCGCGGCTTTCTCACTTTTTTTAGCAATAAGACTTCACGTTAGTATTGCTGTTAAGGTTCCTTGCGAGTACGGTTGTGGCGCGTGTCGTGGGTTTGATTGTAAGCCGAAGCAAATTTTATGTGTTCTAGACTGGGTGTACTTTGTGTTGGTAAATTATTTTTGCTAAATCTCCTGAAGTACACCGATTCCCTAAAGCGCAGGCTATTTAAAAAAAACTTGTCTCTGGCTTTTTTCTTAATCTATTCCGTGGAAGAAGTTATCATCCAAGAATGATTTTTTAAAACAAAATAACTCCATAAAATATAATGCCTAAAGTAGCTATTCTACAAAAGAAACTAATTTAAAGGAGTCCAAAAGCTAAAAAGGCTTTAAATCAAAACATAAAGAAAAAAAGATAACTTAAAACAGCCATAAAGATGCAGAATCGTAATCTGGTACACACCTTAATCTCCTTTTATAAATCTTAAAAGATAAAAATAAAAGCATCTTTTAAAAGCTCTTAAAATATTGATACTGTACAAAATGGCTCGGACTGCTTCGGATATTGTCGCCTAAAATCGTGACCAGACAATCACGAAGCGAATATTTATTTCGACAGTTGTCGAAATGTGGTCGAATGCATTTTATAGCATTACCTTTTAACGAGTTACAAAGATTGAGAAGTCACTGAAATTACTTGCTTGTTCAGGATTGAAAACCACATAAATGTATCTAGAAGAAGCAATTAATGGACCAATGGATCTATACAGACAAAACGTCTGTATTAAAAAAAAACAGGGATTGAAAAAGTCATGCATAGTGGGCAAAGTAACCGATGAATTGTATTACAATACTTCAAAGGCAAAATATATGATGAATGCTTTACTTGCCACTAACTGGCTATATGAACTATTACTAGGTTATTTCCTTTCCTTATTCTTTAAATTACCTTATGGAACATGTCATAGCTAAGTTGAGTTCGTGTTAAGTCAAGAGTTTAAGTCTCTACTAACTCCCAGTTATACAATAACAAAATTAATAATCCGACATTTCCTGGATATCTTTAAAATAAGACGAAGGCACTCACCAACACAGTATAAATCAGACCATACCGTAGGATCGATCTTTAACGCCACTTGGAGTTCTGCCCATCTCCATAAAATTCCCATTTTATCATAAAACAAAAACCCATTAACTTACCCATCAAATTTCACTTATAAACTCTCATATAAATCAAAATACATATTCGAAAATGTATTATAATATCATTCTGCAGTATTTTCATCTCTCTTTCGCTCTCTGTGTCAATAATCTTAAGTGTCGTCTTGAAATATTGCCAGACGTATATAATTTTAGTTTTAGATGTCTAGACTAAAATTAAGTGTCGGGTATAGAAAAGATTTTAGTAAACACGGGCGGGGTAGTGTTGGGAATCGTCGGTGTTTCTAAATAAAATTGTCGATAATTTTAACTTTAAATGATTATGTTTCCATATTCATTGCGTAATGTCAAATTATGTTAAAAATATCCCTGTCACTATGGATAGGAGATCCACTTAGGTATGTGAATCCCAGTCTTCTTCGATACACTAAATAACAGTTCCAAAGCAACTTAGAGTACAACTTTTGCAAAACATCAATAGCTTGTATGAACAGTATCATAATTTTTGTTTATTATTCGGAAAGAAATTCACGAGAAATTGCAGTCCGCCGTGGAGCGGGTTGAAAACATTTTGCTCCGATATATCGAAACGGTAGCAAAAATTGGCACGAAATATATCGTAGTGCATATCTCGATCTCCAAAACCCGTATTTACGTTTGCAGGTAACAGAGGAAACTTTTAGGGTTCCGTACGAAATTGGAAAAGGACAATTTTGTTTTTGCTTGCAGTTTGGCTCATAAATGAAGATGAGATTTGGGATCTTCAAATTACGTGTGTTTCTTTCTGGTACTCAGCATTTTGCTTTTCTTGACGCGTTTTCCTTTTAAGAAACAGCTGTACTGCAACCAATTCGCTGGAAAGCATCTAAAGTGTTGTCGATGTTATATTTTGAAAAATTACATCACTAAAGTAAGCATACTAAGTGACTTGATACATATTATAACAAATGGTTTGACGGTCTTATTTGACAGAATTTTAAAAGCAGTGCATATTATTTCCATTTTAAACTCTCCATAGATGAAGTTTCGAAATAGATTTATTACAAAAAATATTATTTTAAGTCGAATCACCTACACAGCTTTAGTTCTTAATGTTGCTATCTATTTTAAATGTTTAATTTAATATTTATTGCTGCACTGCACCAATCATAATATTGAGACAAGACAAGACAAATTATCTAAGTATATAAGTGTGCAACTCCTCGTTAACCAATTTGAGTACCTATACCTTTTTAATAATACCGCTAGTAAAAGTAGCTAAAAGAATAAGAATAAGAACATTTATTTATGAAACAGGTATTTACATAGAGGTATTAGGTAGACATCACGGCAAAACATATGCCGTGAAGGCAAACATATTAAAACTTCCATAATGTCTATTATCATCATACTTTTTTTTTCAACTTTATTTGTATTCACGTTCTTAAGCAAACAATTGACCTTTTGATATAAAATTATGGTTTTCAAGAGTCAATGCCAGAATTTTCACATTGCCTTTTTAAAGTTCTTTAAACTACTACGGAACCTCGAAGTTACATCATATTATTTGTGGAATCGAACGCTGCACATCTGTTGCGAGGTGTAGGTTTTTATGAGCCTGTTATTTCTGCAATCGGATCCGACGGTTCCCCGTTCTACATGTTTACACGCTGCGGGAAATTAAAATTGTGTTGCTGAGATTTCATTTGGGTTCAGGTTTGAGAAAATAAATGTTAATTGATTTAATAGTTCCCGTGTTATTCGGCAAAACATTCAAGTTTATTCGGTTTGTAATTCTAGCAATAAATTTAAAAAGTTTACTTAAGTCGTTTCTTTATAGCAGTGGTAAATGTTAAAAGGCCTCTACTTTTTTTACTTTTAAACGAAAGAAAGGCATTGAAAATAACATTTATTCTTCGTTTCAATTTCATATTAGTTCCATCTTCCTTTCATCTACGACAGAATAACTCCGACCACTTTTCTTAATATCACCACAGTGTCGCCCAGAGGAGCGATACAAAAGCATTGTTAAGTCACACATAGCCTTTTTGACGTCGCCTTTAGGCCGATTCCATTTTACAAAGTAACTTCGAAAGGGCGGCTAGACAGCTGCCGTAGTTTGTAATATTCCCGGAGACTAGACGTGGGGCCATGTTTGGGACAAACTTTTGTGCCAATGTTGGAGGTAGAAAACATTTTTATCAAGCAAGCATTAGGCTGTTTTGGTATCTGTAAGGAAGATTCGAAATTTAAACAAAACATTCTTCTTCTTCGTGTCGAAGGTACGTATTTTTTTTATTTATTTATTTTTATTTTAGTTTGGTTATATATTCTTTGCCCAAAACTTAGCCACCTCTAAAGCATTGTCAGTGGCAGCGCAGAGGTCGTCTATACTACAGGTTTCGGGGCATAGAGGACAGGATAGGAGGTGGGCCATAGTTTGCGACACAGCTCCGCATCCGCACCCTGAAGCCGTTTTGTCGAGATAACCCCACTTCACTAAATTGGAGTTACACCTCCCCACTTGGGTTCGGAGTCGGTTCAGTGACTTCCAGGTGGGCCAAGGAAGGTTAGACCCTGCGGGGAGATGCTCACGTGGTGGTAGGTAGTGAGTGGGTGGATGATAAATAAGTTTCTTTATCACAGAGAAATTGCAATGTCAAGAATAAATTATAGCACGTTTGTATGTTATTAAATACGAAGGAGGGATCCTTTTCTGAAATTGACCTCCACAGGCTGCTTAGTTAAATGGGCGATCTTTAAACGGCAAGTTAATTGAAATTCCAAGATGACAAAACATTTCTACATTTTCTGAATTAAATTATGTTCTTCGAAAAGAGATACAAATTGGTAGTTAAATTAATTTTTGTTATTTATTTTATGATATCGCAAGAAAATATTTTTTGATTCCAATATTGGTGCCAATGTTGGCGGCCACTACTTCGCAGACAGTACACTGCGCTTTATTAAATTCAAGCGAGATTGTTTTTCTGACTGGCGTCTTCAAGTTTCAAGAGGGTTGAACTTTCGTAACTTCATAGTTAACTTGTTATGATTAATGCTAACTAACTATGAATAGATTAGTTGGCGAAACGTTTGAGAATCGCCCTTTTAGTTTTAGTTGGTGATTCAAGTTTCCCGTCGAAAAACACAAAGTTTTTGAGTTTGAATTAAGTTTTGTTTTATCGCATTTTTTTTAAATGCAATGCTACTTAACTTCAAGTAGTTCAGCAGAGACTTAGACGTTTAACACTTAAAAGTTTGTCTGTGATTTACCAACTAAAAAAATTTAAAATCTACAGACATTTTTAGCGAGACATGCCATGCATATAACACAGTTTTTCAAGAAAAGACTAGTGTTTTTCGAATGTGTCGCATATAATGTACTGCACTGGCCTCTTCTCACCTTACAAGTGTATTATAGGAGGCCAGTCCGAAGATAGGCCCTAGGTACACTTATGGACTAACAAAGCCAGTCCAGTTAACATCCGCCTTAATTCATGATCCCACGCTACTCCGTAACTACTCACTTCTTACTTTCTTCTTTCTTACTTCACATCTTTACTTGAATTTTAAAATCGTGACAAACACCAATAAATCCAATTATAACTTCTCACAGTTCGTCCGTCAATCTCCCGATCGACCGTTGACGCGGCAAAGTTAGTGTTTGTTTATTTTTCTCATCAAAACTAAAAATAAAATGTCATAAAATTTTTACGATTAACATTGTACTGATATCGCAAGGTTGGTTGAATGAACTATGACGTACGTACATAACTGTTTACATAAACACACACGAACACGTACATTATATACACCTGTATGTATTACTGAAGTAATTGAAGACGGTATTGTAAATGAACTAGCTAACGCACACAATAAAGATATTGATAAAGTAGAAACATGAGTGTCTGCACGTTTTGATTTTGCTAATGTATTTTTATCATGAATTTAACAAAACATAAAAAAATGTGCTACTTTAAAACTTGGTTAGCGATTCGCTGTATCTTTCCACTGTCATTTGTTAAATATTAAGAGATTTGTGACAATCAGTCAGAACATATGACACATGAAACATATTGACAAATCAAAGAATATTGTCTAATACGACGTATTATAATGAATTTCATATATCATATTTTCGTTTGGTTTAAATAACAATATAAGGAAAGCAGCCGTCCAAACCTAAATATGGTCTCCTCCATAGAATACTTTATATTCATAGAATATTAAAAAAATCCTTTACTGTATTTCCCTTTCCACATTGCCTATCGGTCACGATAACCGGTTATCTA
Organism: Subacronicta megacephala; assembly: GCA_958496365.1. Classification (NCBI taxonomy): domain Eukaryota; kingdom Metazoa; phylum Arthropoda; class Insecta; order Lepidoptera; family Noctuidae; genus Subacronicta; species Subacronicta megacephala. Next base: position 12,776,551 of record OY292530.1, on the reverse strand, counting down.
ATCACGCCACCTTTCACCTCCAACGCCGTGGGTTTTAACGTCCTCTGACTTACCCTAATGACTGCCATTTCCCTTAATTAAAATTGATTGCTCACCATTTACCGATACCGTCGTGGTTTTTCATTGAAATCGCCCGATCCTAACAGCGGTCATGACCTGGCTCTCATTTTTATATCTACAAACAAAGCCTAAATAGGATCACTGGATTACATCATACTATTCTCCGTTCATACAAGTCCTATAAAAGCTATCGATTCAGAATAAATACAGACCTCATTCCGACAATAATCTTCAATAATATTCTAGTGTCTTCAGGCGATCAGCTCAAAAAATACATTACGTTAACCAGAGAGAATACCAAGCTAAAACCACAAGACAATTGAGTTACGCATATTACGTCAAAACAGTTGGTAACGAAACACCGGGCTGGGTAATTGGCTGAAGGATAGCATTCAATCTTTGAGATACCGCAAGAATAATAGGCTCGTGTTACCGTCTCGATATCTAATAGTAACAGCCTATTAGAGATTTTGTTCCTTCAGATACTCGAGCCTTGAGTAAAACATTCGTTGGATTTGTTGCGAGATAAGATTTTGTTGCGATAGAATAATTTTATATTTTGATCTTTTGATTTGATAGTTCAGTCGATTTAGCTTTTGGAACAGATGGAATTTTAAATATTACTACTTACTCGTAATATTCATCAGAATCTTCAAATCAATAGAAAGTTGGTTCGTTTTTATTATTTCAATCGTATTTTTTGATACCACGATCAATCTAATGTCATTTCGTAACCAAGAACAGCAACCTCTGAATTAAATTTCAGCCATACATCATTCGCTCCAATTCGTTAGTTGCAAATAAATTGCAAGCGAGGCGTCCGCGGTACCAAGCCCTCCATAGTCAAATTATTCACTCTCGCAATCCTAGTAAAGCCAGCAGTCTCCGCCCAAAGCGGGCTGTTCGTGTAATATTAAATTATAGTGGGCCAAGTAAGACATTTCGAAATAGAAAATTGTTTCCATTCGTTGTTTGTGGACGGCGCTCTTAATTCAGATGAATGTGTTTATGTTGCTGTGGGTTTCGTTTGGCCCTTTTTTAGGAACGGTTACTTTTCGGGTGCTTTGTTTTATAAATTAGAACATACGTTAGTACTATTAAGTCTGTTTAGTAACTTGTTAACAAGTAGCTCAAAATTCTCAAATATAATCTTTTTGTCTACTATTCATAATTAAAAAATCATGACACCTGCAAAAAAGAGATTATAACAGCGATTCCTAGAAATTCTAGCTGCTAATAAGCTTTCAGTATAAAACAAAAGGGAAAAGTCTACTACTTTGTGCGCTACATTTTTAATTTCTGTTATAAAATTCTGTTTGCTCTCGGGTACTTTTAATGGCTGGGACATGCTGCCTGCAACTTCAGAATAATGCATGTCTGAACTAGTCATACTGTATTTATGGTATTCGTTAAAAGATTTTGCCTTTTCATCTATAATCTCGAGTTGGATGTTTTTTCTCGTGCAGCTGCTTTAGGAAGTACTTCTTATGTAAATATACCTATATTGTTTATACCTACTTTATTTTTGCATGCTTATCTTCGCGTTACTTTGTGTCTTACTATTAAATCACTAACCTTACTGTAAAAAAAAACAGCAAAGTCATCTGTTTTTTTTTTCTTTTATAAACACAATTATTCTCCGCAGTCGTACAAGCAAGTACAAGTTGACAGCAAACTGTTGCCTGCCTTTTATTTTTCCTATAGGCGCTCCTTGCCAAGTGTTCCAAGTTGTGGCTGTTTCGCGGCCCGCCAACTCAGCCGTATCGACGGGACTTTTAAAACTCAACTCTGATACGTTTAATATAGTGTCTACTGCAGGCAAAACTTAAATAATGTCCATAGAAAACTTGTTTCGTTCAAGTTGCGGGGGTACGCCGCTCCCGGCTAACTTTCCTGTTTGCTTTCAACCGTACGTATTTTATTCTTTCCTCTTTTAAATGCGACGCTTTGCATGTCGGTTACCATCGTAGACGGACCGTGTTTTAAGAGCAAACCTTTTGGGACGTTTTCAAATAGAGGCTTATTGCCTCCGAACGTCGGATTGTTCTTTTAACGTCCGGCCCGCGGGGATTCCATCCCTGTCCATTGTTTAGTTGTGAATATTGTAATGGTCGTAAACTCACACGAAAAATAGCCTCCTCCCTAAAAGGCAATAAGCATAAATACAACTCTGTACAGTTGGTTTGAAAAGAGCTTCGCGATATTCAAAACAGGACGAGGGGGCTTAATGTTATTCATGAATGTTAAAGCGTCGCGTTGTTCCCAAACATCGTTTATATTTGTAAGTTACGAAACAATGACACTAACTTAAACTCTGGATGTAAAGACGGGTGTTATCTTGGTTTGATGGCTCACATAAACAACAGATACGGTTTATTGCTTCGCCGCAATTCCGTATTAAATTTCAAAGTTTTGAAGTCTCCGTTTTAATTAAAGGTGACGGTGTATTATAACGATATATATCACCTCGGTCGAGATAAAATCTTAACTAGTTCAGATTCACTTAAATTCGGCGCTAACGAGATATTTCAGTAGTCTAGTGTCTTATCTTGGGAGATGCGAAACTTTGCAAGTATAAGCAAACAAGTATCTGTTAAAGAAAGCCAAACAAATTTGCTTCTTACGGAGGAACGGCGAATGAATGGCTTAAACATGAAATATCTCAACGGAAAAATAAAAGCATAACCGTGTTTTTGCTTTAGCGTAAATTAAATGATGTCCAGTGAATGTGTGGAAAGAGAATAAATTAAAAGTAAGGACTTAGTCTAACCATTGTTGTTTTTTTTTTGCAAACTTCACATACATACTCGTACGTGTTCGTATAAAGAACGTTAACCGCGTTTACATAAAAAATGGATATTTTGGGGGTTTTATTTTAACCTATCACGGATTTCAGCCTGGACGAAATATGAATACACAAAAAATATTTTTGTCATCGTTAAACGTGGGGATGTTAACCACTAGATTGTTTCATATACATTTTGATTTAGAATACTGATACTATCACAATATTTATATCTGTCAAAATTCCATTATAAAATACATATTTCAGAAGCCAATAACTTTCAAGCTTCATATGAATTGAAAAAATACTCAATCATATCCAATAAACCGGACCTCAACCGATGCCAAAAATTCTCGTTCGAAAAACTGAAAACACAGTCAGGAAACATAACAAATATTTTAGGATCGTCCAATTCGTTTCGTAAAGCGTTCAATATCTGGCGCACAGCATACGTATGGACGGACAGAAACGTGATAAATTCGTTGAGCAGGCGAGGGAATGACACGGTGATCCCCGTTCATATTTCACAATATCCAAGCGACACCAGCGTTGTTTAACACGGATAACTTGTGTACCTCCACATGTTTTATCGTGTCTTTGATTTTTTAGACTGACTTCCTTCAGATTTAGTTTACTTAACCGAATGTATGTGTGACACTTTACTTCTTAGTCATGATAATTGGAAACCAATGTTTGCAACAATGTCAACGTTTAGCATCGTTTCTCTTGGCAATATTGGATTCAGATACCATTTAAGTACTTAGTTCAATTAATATAATTTCGCAAATATTATAATATATCATGGTATTCAAATTCAACAAAGCATAATAACCGGAATTTATGAATTTCATTAGGTTTAAGTAATCATACATATAACTTCTCGTAAAGAGTATACAAAGGTCATTTCCGATACTCCTTGAGAATGAATTATGATAATTATGATTAAGAACTTAGATTTATGTAAAATCCTAACATATTTCAATGGAATATAGTCCTAAGGTCCTCAAAACAAATTGGCTATTCAATTCGATATTTGCCAGAATTCCAAAGGACCCCGACCCTTCGGGGACAATTTTGACAAATAGTTGAACTAATAAATTTTCATTGAAACCCCCGATAACTTTTGCGTCAGCCGTTGAAATTGGGACATTTCACTGAGTTACACTTAACTTAATTAAGAGTTCAATTAGTCTTGACTTAAGTATGATTATAACTTCTTAAGATGTTGTGAGTTCTCTGACTATATCTTAAAATATATCAAAAGTCCTGCTAAAATTTGAATGTTTTAATGAAACTCCAAATCCTTTTGGTACACGCTGACGCGGTAAAGTCAAAATTAAAATGATTGCCCCAGTTTCTTTAAGTATAGAAAATTTTCGAACTTTATCCCAATTTAATAGGTAGAAACCAAAAGTTAATAACGGCACAAAGCAATCGCTTGTAATAAAATTTGAAAATTTTTGTTTCACCTATCCGAATCGGCAACCCGTTAAGTATATCTGGAATAACAATGATCAATCAAATAATTTTCATGCCCTCAATGCGTGTAACGTGTCTGAATAAGTTCAAGGTACAATTAAAAATGTTTTGCATAATTAAAACTGTTTACTGGCTAATATATTCTTTCGCATGTTCGCGATCATATCAAGCTGTGGTGTTATTTTTTCTTGCCAACATTACTCGCCCATTATTAGGAGATTGAATCTCGTAGCGTGCACATGAAGCATTTTTTTAGTTCACCTCATTTATACATTACCTTGACGCAGTAATTAACGCAGTGAATTTCAAATGCAGTTTTAGTATTACATTTATTATGTTCGTTGCAAACAATTTCTGATGCTTTATTTCCCCAAATTCTTTTTGATTTAAATTCCTGTTTAATTTAGCTTCGGGTTCTTGACCTGCACGTTTTCGCTCATCTTTAAAGTTTTGAATGGAAAATTAAGTCAGCATTTCAAGATAGGAATCTTCTAAATGTTGTGAAGTTTAAGGCGTACCATTTAATTAATTTTATATATTATTATTCATGGCAACATTATTATAACCGGAATGTGCTATGGAAATTGCAGACTGCATATCTGAAATTTAAATCTGATTTTAATTAACAAAATCTGAATGCACTCGTTGAAACACATATGTTACCTGAATAAGACTGTAACCTGTTTATTCAGATGGCAGACCAAAACGCAGACATTTGGAGTCTAGCATATTTGCGAAGCTAGCGTTTTTGAATAGAACCGGTCGTGTATGGACTATTTAGTATTTGTCCGTTCCAAATAGGTATAATTCTGGTTTGCTTACTGCATATTTTGGATTCTATTTATGTGTCTAGGAATATTCACGTTTGGTGCACTTCCATTAACTACGCCTGTGTGGTATAACGATGAAATCCAGCATCTATTATACTCGTATAGTATGTATATTGCCCTTTCACGTCTCCACATTACAAACCTTTTTAATAGGGTAGCAATTGTGTTACACATAAAAAACTGAAACTTCCTTTCGAGATTAAAATTTCAACATCTCACAAAAATGTCCACAGCAACAAACTTAATTAAAACATCAATTGAAAGTCAAACTATTCGCTTGAACTTTAATCCTCGATCATAAACTATGCAATCCGTTTCAAAGTAACTTTATTAAAGTTCCATATTAAGAGGTGCAGTGGTTTCGCTGAAACTTCAAGTTTTTACTTTGGCAACTTAAAACATTGACAGGGTGGATTTACGAGAGTTCCCGCTTTTCGACGATAACTCAGATGAGCTGAGGAATTCCTTGTAAATATTTTGTTGCTTCTTGTTTTTATAGCGCTGTGTTGAGGGCTAACTTAATGGAATATTCCGGAAACTTGGGATAAAGTGGATCGATGAAGAGACTGGTTGTGTTTGAAGTATATTTAAATTAATTTTATGAAGATTATTTCGTGCATATGTAAGTATTGACGAAATTGTGTTTTGCTTAGCTAGATAGGTAAAAACAAACCTCAAGTCCTTGATTAATAATTAATTCATAAACTTAGCACCGCATATATAATCACCTAAATGGTTTTTTAACATGTATTATATATAGGTGCATGTAATTAGTTGCTAAGAGACCTAGCATTAAGCTATGCTCTGCAATTAACTTCAATTACGTGAATTCCACAAGTTTTTGAAGAATTTCTAATTGAAATTCTTCATAATTACAATTTTCATGAAGAAGCAGAACTAAAAATTCATGAAATAGGTATATGTATGTATGTATCTTAATAATAAGACGCAAAGTGTTATCGTAGTGCATTTTAATGTAATTGACTTCCTCATTATAATTAAGGTTCTGCAACAGCCAATGCCTGATAAGCTTCTTCCAGATCTTTCTATTTAGTTCCGATTTTACGGATTCAGTTTCGTTACCATAGTAGCTTTAGTGTTGCAAGCATCAACAGGCTGATCACTTACTATTTATACAACTACTTTTTTGCGATTATCAGTATCAATGTATTTTGCTGTGGTATTGTTGCTCCTTACCAACTTGAAGATGATTATTTCTACGACTTGTCACAATCCCGTGGTCTTCTTAACGACGCATGCTTTCCACTTCAAAAACTAAAATGATCACGAAGTAGCTATTCTGCCTCCTCTCGGTCGAACTTATCTCATTTTATTGGCGTCCATTGTGGTTTAATGGTCTGCGTGACATTTCACATCATCGTCATTTGTCACGACTATCTCGATGTTATCGCGGTGCGTTTTAATAGCGTGAGGTTTGTGCGTACTCTTAGCCGTGCGTGAAATGCGTGTCAAACTGTTTAAGGAATTTAAAGAAGAAAAGCTATAGTGTTGCGTAAGTCTGGATTTATATCGTGTCAGTTTAGTTTGAGTTTATGTCTATATTAGTTTCATTCCAAATTTATGGTTTATTATTAATTAACACCAAATTGAGCTAAGATTTACATTGGTTAAATATTAATGTTTGGATAAATATAGCCCATACCTATACATGTTATAAAATAATTTCTCATGTTACCAAGTCTAGTACATTCCCTGTACAAAAATACTTAATTACGTCAGTATGTCAAAAGTTAAAGCTTGGCATGACACAAGAAAGTTTCATTCGATTGTAATTAACAAACTTTCTTCATACGACTTGCGTGTTTGTTTCTAAGTTGCAGATTTATCACCTTCATTCTACTCAGACACTTTAAAATTAGATTTTGAATTTATATTTGTCCCTTACTAACTTAGTTTAAGTTTAGCTTTAAAAATCTTTTGAACTAAGTCATAACTGGTGTTTAATAATTTTGAAAAGGTAACACTTATCTGTTTCATATTCTACTTGCAATCTCTAGTTAGATTATAAACTGTCACTAAAAAATCATTTAAAGAAACGATCAGTCTGGTTGCTGGAATATTCTATTGAACCGGTGGCCGTAGCTTGGTTGGAAACCTACCCATTGCACTACCGATGTGAATTTACTCGTAATACAAGCATTTCCTTAGTGCTAGTAAGCTTTAAAAAAAACATCAAATATATTTTGTTTAAGCCACGTTGCAAAATGTCTAAAACTTAAAAAACGATTACGTCAATATTTACACGGATTTTTTTTTCTTAAACATAGGTAGGTACCAAAGATTAAACACGAGTAATAAAACCCTCAGACTCGTCATTTGCTACTTACAACTTTGCCAAAGAACAAGTATTTACCAAGAGCGTAGACGTTACAAAGTCGTAGCTTTATGAGGTAGAAAATTTCAACTCCTTGTCCTATACTTGGTATGGTAATAACTGCATTTATTACGCATGCAGTTACTGAAAGTGCTGTGTACAGGTACGGGGTGGAGTTTTATTGTATGGCATTAAGACTTTAATGACTTCACTGAGGACGAGTAGGTACCTAGGTATAAATGGTTTTTGTTTTATGTACAGTTGGTAGTTTATTGTAATTAATTCCTAAATAACATTGTCAAGCACAACGTATTTAGCGAAACATCATAAAAAATTTGAATAATCTAATAACACTGTTGCTAGTTTTCGATATTACAAATAACCAAAACGAGAAAAGTGCCTAGAAAAACTCTTAAGTATTGAATGGCAATGCTAATTCTTTTACCAAAGTAGATGAAAGTTGTTCAAAATTTTGAGATGATTGACCATGATTCTGAGAAGTAATATTTATCACCTAAAATATGATTTTGAAATTCAATGCTACTGTGATCATATATACCTAACATCAAAACTCTTTTTAAACATATTCAAGGAGATAATATTTTTACACTTATTAATTAACTATATTATTTAACTTTCACAGTCGACGATTTAATGTTTACACGAATCTCATATGTGGAGGTCAATGCCCTATCTCCATTTTCAGTGTTGCTCTACCTATAATACGAAGCCTTAAGTGCAGGAAAGTTGGTAAGCGTCGAGGTGTTATTCCAAAGAAGACGCTCGCATATGTTAAAGTAAACAGTAAGTTTGATTGCACTTCACTCTGTGTTGTTTTTGGCGGTTACAAATTTTCCTCTTCTTTGGCAAACATAATTTTGGAATATATTGATATTATGGGAAGTGGTTTGTGATGTGATTTCTTTTGTAACGATTTTGGTTGCTATGAATTGCTCAATTTCCTTGCTTATTGTTATTATTCATCAATCTTTATAATATCTACAACGAAATAACCACTTTCTCTTTTGATTTCCAATCATTTCCCGTAACCCCAAACTCCGTCCATAACTCCAGAATGTCGCCGACCAAAGCAACATTAGTGGGAACCGCATCCAGTTGTAAATGATACTGCAAATTGCATTACCACTGTTTATTTTGCATTCATATCGCCAAGGAGATTTAAATTTCACAGCTGTTCCTGTCTTATAAGTCTTGTTGTTTTATAACTTCGCGTTCTCTCTGAGGAGGCGACACAGAAGTCTAAATCTTCTTTTTCTTGTATTTGTTAATATTAAATTTCAAAGCTAGGTCGTAGAAAAAAACTAGCTCGTCTTTATTTTGGGCCGACAACATTTTTGCGCCATTATAATTTAAAATATAAGCTTTAATGTGTGGGGTAATAGGGACGGGCTATATGAACACAGTTTTTTTGTGACTGTATCAATCAAAAGCAACCATAATTGCACATAAATATATTAAAATACTACCAGTTTTATTTGTTGTTATTATGTCTTCTAAAAAGTTAGTCCCTCAACTTACCCTTTTAGACAAAATATCCATAACGGGAATACTAATACCTGACCAGTAATGAATCAGTTCCAGTTTTTCTACAAATCCACATTCCTCGTCTTATTCTCTAACCAACTGATATTCTCCCCAGTCCAGACGAGTCCAGAAACAAATTGCATTTCAACTGTTTTACTTTACATTCATAACAGTCAGGATGACTTAAGTTTTACTTGTTAGAGTCCGCGAGTCTCGTCTGTCGAGCTTGCAAGTGTTTGTTGTTATGACACCTGAGTCTCAAGTCTGGTATTTTTTGTTAGTGAAGATTTGTCGCTGCATGAAACTTTTCGAGGAGAATCGAGTCCTTTAAACAACTTGACAATAGTAAAGCCCCTCAGTGAAGAATTATGCTCGGCTAGAACTCTCATTATTTGTGACCTGTTTCCAATTGTAATTTTTTTTTGCTAATTTCTTATTTACTTTAACTATGGAACACATTTTAGTGATTTTAAGAAGAAGATGTTAGTCGAGGACACTAGCAAGAACTTACTGCTCAGTATAGTAACATGTACACAACTGTGGTATGGTTGCCATAGAGTTAACAAAGCATAGTCTACTATGACTCAGTGAGACGAGAAACAGCGTAACACAAAATTAATCTTCGTACAAACCATGCATGAAAGTTGTTATAGATACTGGGTACATTATGTATCTACAAAACATTTTCCTCTCCATATAAGCTGTAAAATAAATCAGCTGTTATCACTATCCTCATAGTCTCGTATTAACGACTTTCGTAACCTACATTTGTGTGAATATTACTGGTACCTATATCATACAAAAATGGTTATTAAAGTGATAACTTACGGGAGGGAAGAGGCTTATATCTCTGATGATAGAGAATATGAGGGGTCTTATATTTTTACGATCATTTTTAATGAGGACATTGTCAGTATAGTGACATTCAGCCACATTTGGATAAACTTGAGGTTGACATTATCGACCTAGACTTTTCCTAGTGCGTAGTCTAACTTGATGCAGCTGAATATTGGTGTTTTACATATTGTTTTCGCGGCTTTAATAAATAAGATAAAGGTCGATTGCTAGATTCTCGGGCTTGTCTATCATCTCATATCGACAGATCTCGTAATATTCTAGTTGGTCATCAATCCATGGAATAACCGTGGTAAGGCATCACTAAATTTTTCAAGTTAAGCTGAAGTTTTCTGTTCAGCCGCTCATTATAGCATTATAGTATGTAACTGGCTAAAATGAAAACAAAATCGTAGGAATTAATCAATGCGAGTGTTCCGTTGCAAGCTTAGTACACCTCGATACCTTACCTACTTAAAATGCGTAATGATTTACAAACTGCATAATAATTTATAACTGCTCTAAAAATTCCATCCGTGTTTATCGTTACTGTAAAGTCACCTTGTCTTATACGTACTCGGCGAAACTTTATAATGATTAATATGACGGAAGGTTTGCAATAAAATATGCATATGCATTGTTTTATAACAGTCGACAAACCGTGAATTTGTTTTTTAAATAATGTTATTACCATATTGATTTGATATTTGCTGATCGGAATTTTAAACACAGTTTTTTTGCTACCTAAACAAATTCATCTAAGTATATTATTTTTTTATAACATTGTCAATATGCGATTCCAAAAAAAAAACTTTGTTACAATGTTACAATGCTAATACCAAGTAACCTTTTAAGCCTACGCGACCTTATATTTACGGCACATAATTTAAATTATATAAACATAATAGCTTCACGTTTTCTAACAAGCCTATTTGGTAGTAAGGTCATTCATAGCCACAATTTTGATCTACGCAAGTCAATGCAAGATTCAATAAACATTACGGGTTCGAGTATAAAAAGCGATTCATTGACATTCGGCGGACGTTCCCGCGTAAACGTGACGCGTGCGCTAATGACATACAGATGACATACAGATGGTCGTAATTACGCATGTATTATGCCTATGCGCCATGCAACGCTGTGAGTAACGTGAGCTGGGTTAAACGTATTTTCGTGGCTTGATGAACTAGTATGTGAGTGAGATTGGACTATTTCTCGTGTTAAGTAACTACCTACTACTAACATTGCATTTTTTACTTATCACTTTTTTCAAACTTACTAACCTAAACTAAAACAGTATGGGTTATTTCATGAATAAAATGATTAATATCTACTTGTACTATGACACCTTACAGTGTTGTTGTGATAGGAAAAGTTACACAATGTTGTATATGGTGGTTTATGATAATGTGTTAATATGCATTAACAAGCTGTTCGCGAATGAATATATTTATTACGTTGCCATAATTTCTATAGCAATAAAATAATTATTCCATTGCGGTGCCTCGTTAATGTGGAACAAAACTCTGCATAATCCGTGATTATTTAAATATTACTATTTATTACACAATTCACGTATTTTCGCACAAATATTCTTGCGCCCCAATGTATTTTAGGTATTCAAATTTCGAACACACAAGTACCGAATAGTATTTGACAGCCTAATTCAAAGTCACCGAACATCTTAGACCTAATCAGAAACTTATAGGTAGAATACCGACTAAGTATAATCGAACTGTCGTATCTGTGTAGACTGGATACTCTGTGGCAGCCTTTAAAGCCAACAAGCAGTCGTTCGCTCTTCGGAATATATTAAACTCAGGAAATCACGAACCGTACTAGGATCCAATTTATCTTCGAAAATCATAAATTTTGTATGTAATGATATTTTGCATCCGCCGTTTTGGTGTTTAAGCAATATTTGTTACCTACTTTAGGGTGAACTGGATTGAAAGCTTATTGAATTATTATAAAAACAAATTAAGTACATACATACCTACATACACTCACGCCTTTTTCCCACAGGAGTAGGCAGAAATTATAGACCGTCATTTGCTCCGATTCTTGCATATCTATTTCGCTTCTTCCACTCCCAAATAAATTACCTACTTACATGAAGTAAGAAAACATTTTATTTTAAATTTTTAAACTAAATATATCATAACTTGCGACCTTGCTCGTTTATTAGCATTTTATTGCAGTTTTTTGCATAATTATTACCAAATTATCAACTAGTTTTATCAGTAAACATAATTGTATACACATAAACATTACTAATAAATAATCTCTTTGATTTTAACATAACGGATTTTTATCTATATTAATTGATATTTTTATCATCATGTGAATATTTTGATAAATATAATTGTATCGTGGTCAATTAACCCGTTTTCTTAAGTTCAATATTACGAAATGTATATTTATTCTTTGAAGCCTATTGGAACACACCCCATGATCAGAAAGCTTTTAAAATTATCTTTATTGTCCTACTAATAAACTATAAAGTTAGAAATGTTATTCCAGTTAATACTAGGTCAAATTAGAAACGGGCTTCAAACAGGAATCAAACCCGAACATGACAATTATCGATTATTAACCACTTAGCTGATGTGAAACTTTATCGTAAATGTACTGGTTTTTAAGAGAACCTTTCGTTTATGACTTAAAGATGGAGGAATTACGGTGTGATACAGACAGGGCATTTTCTTATTTATTTTATGCGATTATGAGGTATTTGATACACAAAGTAATAAATGATTATGATGCAGGATAGATCTACAAACAAATACAAAAACATAGTATAAATGACTGCCTCGTTAGTCTAGTGGTCCCAATCGCGACTGCTACGCTAGAGGTCTTGGGTTCGATCCCCAGGTCGAGCAAAGTGTTACTGGGTTCTTCTATGAAATTTTCATTAGCAGCTCGGAGTCTGGATTTGTGCCCGGTGAATGGCAATAGGCTCGCCCCCTATTGCATGGGACCTAAACATACCGGCCAACTGTTGGTGTACATTAAGTACACCTCTGCCTAACCCTTCGGGGAATACAGGCGTGATGGTGTGGCTGTATAGTATAAAATATAAAGTGAAATTACACCACTTTTGCATACGCTGTAGGTCAAACACGCTAAGATAATCATATTACTAGCGTTTTCTCAATTATGTTGGGGGGTCGGCTGCAAGAAGTTACTTCAGTATGCACAAATTTATTTCAAGTTATTATAAAATTACAGAAAAAAGCTATCAAACAATAATTTTAAATAAAACGATGAGAACAGATGCATAAAATAGCCTTAAGCATTTGTTAGACATTAATAACAACCTCATATTATTATTTTTCTCAGTCTACATGGAGCCTCAGGCATCAATAAAAGTACGACTGCAGATCAAGCTATATATTTCCAGTATATGCTGACCTCTTATTGTAAGAAAAGACGTTGCAATGCGAGGTCTGCTTAATATAGAAATTTATAGTTTGATATACAACCGTGTATATCTGTAATAAAGCTGTCAAAAAAATTTATTTAACACAGAATTATTTTATTCTTCCGTATTGAATTCGATTCGAAGTAGAAGCGGCAGCGGGTTGATATAAAATGGGTAACATTTATATTCAAGATTTATTATTTATTGTGTGCTAAAAATTAATTAAGTACAGTTTCTTCGAAATAAGTAAGCCGATCGGAAGTTAGCCGTTCTTTCCGACCGAGCCGACTCTTTCTATTAAAATTTACCACTTCTAAACCACTTGCAGACAACTTCCGATCGGCTTACTTATTTCGAACAAACTGTACTCCGGGCAAAAATTAAAATCTGTACACTTATGTACAGTCACCATCAAATATAGATATCGGAGCGAACAGACTGTTCAGTATTATCTGAGCAACTAGGGAAATTAAACTATATATCAATGGGATAAAATACATGTCAGAATGACAGCTGCCGTGTGTAGTGTTCATTCCAAAACATCCTTTGTATCGTTGAGATATGGTTTAATTTTTTTAGTTGCTCAGGTAATTATGAGCAGTCTGTTTGCTCCGATATATTTGATGGTGACTGTACCTAAATTGTAACGCCTTAGTAAAATAAACAGACAGAAATACAAGTAGGTACCAATGTTGCAGGGAAGTTAGGTGCAGCAACACTAGGAAGCGGTGAAGGGTTGGCGTTTGGGGGCTGTCTTATTATGTAAAAATGACGTTCTAAAAGTACTACCTAATAGTTGATCTTGAGTAGGTAATGATTTTGACTTTTACATTGTGTGTAGATAAAATGTTTTGAAGTATGGTCAATTGTTGTTGATTTGTATGGGAAGACATTTTTTACCTGTTTATAACTTGCTACCACATATTATTACAATCAACAAAATCCCTATGTAAAGCAGGCTTTTTTTTCCAACAGTAGCTCGCTCATTATTTATACCAAAAAATAATTACACCTATTAAACAAGTAGAAGGCATATAAATTACATTTGCGCCTGTGGGCGAGTTTCGTAGTTGAATCGTTACATACAAACGGACAAGGTCGAGTACCGTGCTTAATAGTATAAAATTTATAACTATCATAGTTATAATCATTTAAACCGGTCCTATTATACAATGGAGATATACTTTGTACAGTCAGCAACAATATGCCATCGCATATTAATGAAAATAATGTCAAAAACTAATACATAATTATGTTACCAAATAAAAATGTTTTCTCCGAATGAATCTGAAAAATAGATAAATGTTCATCAAGTTATTCACGAGACTTCAAAAATTGACAAACGTTAATATTTTATTTTCTAAATACATTGAAAAATGAATATATCATTGCAATGAAGACGTTAATTATGTATCCCAGATATTAAATAGTTTGTACATACAAAGAGAAAAAAAAGGAGATATTTTTTCCATCTTCATATTACATAAAAAATCTTAATTACATATTCGCATAATTGTAATAATCTCGCATAAAATGCACTCGCTTGTTTCTGTAACTGTACCTTAGTCTAATCACGTCCGTGGATAATAACTCAGATTATGTTTTTTACAAGCATGCAAATAATTGTTTATATTGTAACATAAGGATCGTGGAAGAGAATATTCGCTTGTATTGTATTATTTTACTGTTAGGGAAAATAATGAGTCTTATATTATTTTTATTAGTGGGTAAAAGTAAATTACATAACTACTTTAACTTAATTCTACTGTATCAAACTACTACTACTACTACTACTACTACTGTGACTAGACAAAAGACTAGTGGTCCCAAGCTGGACTGCTACGCTAGAGGTCCTGGGTTAGATTCCCAGGTCGAGCGAGATTTTCTATGACATTCTCAGTAGCAGCTTGGAGTCTGGATTTGTGCCCGGTTAATGGCAATAGGCTCGCCCTCTATTACATGGGTCCTTAGACATACCAGCGAAGTGTGGGTGTACACCTCTGCCTAACCCTTCAAAGTGACTAACAAAGTGTTTGACTACAAAGTTCTTTATGTAAGTTTATATATTATTTTTCACTATTAAACCTTGAAAGACATCATAGGTTGAAGCAGTATTTAATTTCCACATTAATTTCCCCTTGATACAGTATTTCTTTTTATATTTTAAAATGTCATAAACTGATGTGGCATTTTATACTATGTGTAACCTTTGTGTAACCTTGAGTAAAAGTCAAGCATTAAGGCGAACAATGCAGAACACAGATTGATATAACACAATACTGTAACATAAAGATCTGTTACGAAACTTGATGGATGGGTGGTACGGCAAAATGTTATATTTGAGAGCGTATTTCGTATCATTATTCATTGCTACTATTGCGCAAGATAGATTTGATTTGGTATATTGTGGACCTTCAATCGAAACTGCTTGATTATAATCATTATGTTATGTACAAAATTGTATGAAACTGAGATATAAGGTTACAATTGCATTATTTTTTATATTTTTGTTGAGTTCGTCGCTTAATCTCAAATGCCGTCATACCGCCGATGGTAACTCGAATATTAATTTGGAGAGCATTCTAAACTAATCGAATAAAAATACAAACATATAAAATTTGTATATTAATATATTTGTGGAGTATGAACTTAATATATACCAATGATAATTGGATTAGACTGAAATATCAATTTTGTTTTCATCTTCAAAGCAATCTCCACGAAATCGCTTGTCTCAGGTCTAACAGACGTTTACCTACATAACATCAAAACCCGTTCACGCCAGTTGACTCACAAAATTATTATTATAATCCCGGATCACCTTGAATCAAGACAATACCTAGATTTAATAGTCAAACTAAAAATAGTAATAATAAAAAAAACGCAACAAAAAGCTCAATAATGACAGAATGACTTACATGTCGCGTCAAACAGGTCAAAAAGAACAAATTGAAGTCTTATTAGAGTAACATGACGATATGTGTTTTCTAAAATTATCTAGGTATATTCGGAAGTATCTCAGTGTACCTCTACAAATCGAGAAAAGGTACCGTTTAACTTTTATTCATCAACTTTGACAAATACCAATAAAAATATTCGCATTACCATACAAATAAACAGTGATAAAAATATATCAATAATAAAATGTCCTTTTTAACTTGAAACCTTTTCTTAATCACCTCATTTCTTAGAAATTTAAATGTCTGCTTTTAGAATAGGCAAACGGATACGCAAAAAACGTGTCTAGAAATTAATTTAGACGCTTTTTATCGCCAATAGCTATGTTAAACAATTGATTTGGAACTATATATCATGATGTTACACGAAGCAATCTTAAAATAACTCTTGAACATTTGCATATAAATCGATGTAGAATTTCAATCCGTGTCTGAAATTGGAGCCTTAGAAAGAGCGAGTTTAAAATACGAGAGACATTTTGAGATCGATCGTATCTACGCTATGGCCTGATGTATTATGAACAGCCTAAACACTTTGTTCTAACTTATGCATCTACAATACCTATCAAAAGAGACAGAAAATTTTAAGGCGATTATAATAATGAGATTTTGATCAATATGGATATTACAATTGCACCAATTCTTGGGGTTAAAAGTAAACTGTTTAGACCTTAAAGAAATTAAACCTGCATAACAGCCTTTGCCAGCTGCGAAGACTCCCAAAATACTTCACATCACCCGGAAAACGAATAATCATGCATTCTCGGCACATACATACATTTATCATCTCCTAACACGTCGCGTGTTTCGGCGCTCCACTTTAAAAACCGTGAATTTATTGTTAAAATACAAAAAACCGTACGTGATGTACGGATCAACCTTGGCCTACAAGTTGCGCTTGGTTCACCGTATACGGTTACTGAGAACAATGTAAAAAAAGTGGTGCTGGCCGCTGTTGGTTGCGATGGGTTCCGCATATAAATTATATAAGCGAGAGAACTGATTTGCTATGCTGCTGGTTGCTGGGAAACGCGCTGATGGTGCACTCCCCTGTTCAATCTCACTGTCTCTGCAAAGGACATGGAGTTATGGACGAAGAACGCCGAATTTAAAGGGTGTTAATGCTAGTAGTATCGGTATTAAGCCCTATTATAGACGGAGAATACATGCGCAGTCCAAGGGCTTTAAAGAAAGATATACTAAAGGAAACACCAAGTAGCATTATTCAGCTATCTAAAAGAATATGCTAGGCAAATTAGGTACCCTACCTTCTGTCATATAAACTGTTGAGAACTGAGTTGGTAGGTACTCAAAATTGATGCTAATTTGTTTTCAAGTGAGTATAAGTATAAGTCGTCAAACTGTGCATACATTTTATTTTATAGGTAATAAATCAATAAAAAACCCGAATGACATACAAGGACAAACACTTTAATACATTTGTCATTTGTAACCACTAACTAAAAAACTGCTCATTGTAATTGTTACAAAATGCGATCAAATCACGTACAAATTTACTGCCTTCATTCAATCTTGTGCCCTTGCAAAGGACTTTTTTATCTAACTGTATTTAAACTTGTCGTTTCTACGGACTTTTCGGTCTTTGAAGTTCTATGAAGTGAAAGTACTCACAGATTTCGAGGGTAATGGTAGTCTTTTATACGGTGAAATATTGGTGAACATCAGTCAGGGCGATTGTCTGGAAATTCAGTCTGGATTTTAGGAATATTGTCTATGCGGGAATATGGTCGATTTTAAGGATTGTCGTCTGACAGTGTCATAGGGCCGAAATTTAACAGACTGAATTTTAAAAAAAATAAGGACTTTGACAAATAATGGCCGATTTAAGCAATCCTTACAGTGATTGTATGAAAAGTCTGTTCTTTATTTTAGGGTTGACAAGGTTACAAACAAATAGTTAAATCGACAGGGTTACTTTCATATTTATATTATCAGTAGGTATGCATATTGTCGGTTTCCAAATTACCAATATGAAATTTTAACCATTAGTGATCCGTACAAACTTTAAATAAGAAGCGTGTTATTTAAATGTATTTGAATTAGAAAATAATAAAAGCCATTATAGTGTTATTAAAAATATTGTTGCAATTAAAAACATAAATAGCTCAGCTTGAAGCAAATAAAAAGATGATATAGGTATATTTATTTTTATTAAGTGTCATCTGGTTATAATGATATGTATTGAGGTAGGTCGCGGCATCCTAAACCAGTTTCTTTTCGAACCTACATAACCATGTTGGTATAGCAAAAGTTAATAATGTAGGTAGACACTAGTATAGTTTCTTCTTAGAGGGCAGGATACGTCAGCGCCATCTACAACAAAAAAGTCTAGACTTATTAGTTGTTAAAAAAATCTTAAATTTATTTATAGAAATAAAATCGTTCAATCTTTTTGTCCTCATTATATTACGAGTTTGTTCTCATTACCAACTATATTATTTTAAATTAATTTATTAGTTTGTCGGAACCGTAACAAGATGACATCGTGCTTATATTTCTGAAAGGTTAGGCAGAGGTGTTCTGTACTGTATACTTACCCTATTAACATGCCAAAGATTGTTGATATTTTAGGACCCAAACAATCAAGAGAGCAGGTCAATTTCCGTTTCCGGCAGAAATCCAAGTCTGTCACTGTGAAAGTATTTGTTTATATAACATGTACTAACAGCAACATCAAATACCACTGCCCAACCTAAGAATCGAACAGAGAACCTCACAATCCGCAGTCGCTTGCGTGTTCGATTAGTCTGGGTATTTTGATATCAAAACAATAGAATTATGACATAAAAACTTTTTGGTATAAAATAACAATATTAGCAGTAATTGTCCCAGAAAGGTAAAGCCCTCAAATAATAAATCTTTTTTATGTGTATTCAAATGATCTGGTCGTGTATGTATGTGCGTAAAACCCTCACCTTTATAGGTACTTACTGTATTATTTATGATGTGAAGAATGATCCAAGTTCACGATATTTTCCTCCAACCGAAGATTTCTTTGTGAAAAAGATAACTTGATTTGCGCTCTAGCTAAAGTAATATTTATTTGTGCTTCAATTTAAAAAGAATAAATCAGTGTTCGTTTTTTAATCTCAGTATCCAATCTGACAGATAGCAATGGCTATTTTTTTCTTAGAATATACTGTTATTCTTCACCAAATCATGAGTTTTTGAATTTAGAAGTAAAAACTACCGTGACCGATTAATCCGATCAACCGATCTCAAAAAACGGTTGCCAGGTTTAGTGTTAGTTTGATTTTAGAATAAAAAAAAACTGATATTAGTTACCTATTACAACCTCATTGGTCTAATGGTTGAAAGAGTGGATACTAAGCTTTAATATCCTTGATTCGTTTGCCAGGTTGATCAATGTGTTTATTGGGTTTTTCCATGATATTCCTACGAGAGTTTTGTGCCCGGACAAAAGCTTACCCCCTTCTTATAAGGGATACAAAACATACCGGCAAACTGTGGTTGTACGGTACTCTTCTGTTTGACTCTTATGGGAATATATGCGGAATAATTAACAATTTTCATTACTGTATTATTTTTGCCAATGTCAAACAGTGAAATTAAAGTAGGTAGCAACACGTGATATGGTGAAGTTTATAATTTTTATTGATCATTCATCAAGTTGCTAAGCATTGTATAACATGACAATAACAATCTTCTGTACTTGGCCATGCCAAATTAGTAGACAAGCATATACGGTTGCCGACCTATTTGTATAGACGTTTTTGTGTACATTAGGGGCAAAGAGTAAGACGCAGAGGCGACCGACGATTGACATATTTATGATTGGACATGAAATTTGTGAAGAAAATTAATATTAGTAGGTAATAATATTGGTGTGTGCTGTTTAGCCTCAGCAGTAGATCTCTGTAATGATAGTTGCATAAAAAAATGTTTTATTTTACTATTTTCAAAACAATATTATTCTAAGAACACCGTATTTTTTTAAAATCATGACTGAAACAGTGAGTGCCGTACAAATTAAACCATAAAGTTAGGCAAAGTGTTATAGCCTAACCTCTTTCCTCCTAAGAGAAGACCCGTGACCAACAGTGGGACATCAAAATAACTCCAGAAATAAAACTGACTGTGTCATCTCTACTTGAGCCTTCCTGTACAATAATGTGGCACAAAACAAATATACTTTGAGTCATGCCACTTTATAGGTTTTTTTTTTTTTTTTTTCTTTATTTAAGTAAAGGGTTTGGTCACAAAGTGATCATGCCACCCCTATCGGTGAACACAGATTATATTAAGACATTCTTATTTAACATCTATTCCTTAAGCCTAGATTTACAATTCGGTACAGTTTCTTCGCTATTGCTGATAAAGGGTAAGCCAATATACTGTTACATGTGCCTAGGCAATGCAACTGCACATCGGTCTCCACCTCAAACTCTTTTCTTTTGAATTCATTCCGTACACATTCCACCAAAATATGATAAACGTCTTCTCTTATATGGCATTCAGAGCAGTTCGGAGATGCAGTTTTTTTCATCATAAAAAGGAAGCTGTTTAGTGGCATGTGTCCGGAGCGAATCCTAAAGGCTGTAACCAACTCCAATCTAGATATATTTCCTGAACCAAACCATGGAAATCTTGATGGGTGAGGTTGGACAGTCTTATACCATATTCCTTTGGTAAGAGACCGCTCATCAAAATATTCCTTCCACATATTATAGCACTGTTTTTTTATAGTAGGTAGGATATCAGTATAGTATGGTACATGATTGAAGAGTATACCCTGGTGAACGGCCTCCCCCGCCAGTCGATCAGCTTCTTCATTTCCTCTTATCCCAATATGTGAAGGGATCCATTGAAGGTTAACAATCTTGTCCTGATCAGATAATTTACGGATTGATTGTAAAATATTGTAGGCTATCGGTGTTCCTCGAACAGTCGAGGTACACCGAGCCAAATGTAGTAGTGCACTTTTTGAATCCGTTAATATAACAAATTTACCAGCCTGAAAGGAATTAATGTATGACACAGCCTCGGCTATTGCAATCAATTCTGCATACATAATAGAAATCGTGCTAGTATTTACAGTTAGTTTGACAGAATTATTTGTTTGGGGATCAAAGAAAGCAGCACCAACACCATTGAATGTTTTCGCAGCATCAGTAAATATTTTATAGTGATTGTTATAACAACTAGATATATATTCCCTGCATATTTTGTTAAGGATAGATGGGTTATATTTTTGTTTAGATTTAACAACTTCTTTAATTTCAGTTATAACAATCTCGGTTAAATCGACTCTGCTTACCCAAGTGTCAAGGGAGAACATTTCAAGTCCACAGCTGGTATACATAGATACGGATTCAGTCTGTTCACAGGCTAAGACTAGCAAAGGTTTAGTTTTATTTCTCCAATAAGGGTTGTTGGTACTCCTACTTAGCTCACTTACTAAATTAACCACGTCATTATTTTTAAATGATTTCGATTTCAGCCAGAATTTAGTAGCTAAAAAGTAACTCCTTACATGCAACGGTTGAACAAAAAGCTCGCTTTCCATTGCATGTATAGGAGTACTTCTGATAAATCCACCAATAAGACGTAAATATTGATTCTGGATCTTTTGTAATTTAGACAAATGTGTACGACAGCTATTACCATATAAAAAGCATGCGTAATCCAACCTACTACGAACTACTGCTAAATATAATCGTCTCAAATGAGAGGGGTGTACGCCCCATCCCGTCCCAGCTAAAATTTTGAAAACATTTATAAATTTAGAGGCCCTTTCTTTTGTTTCGTTTATTTGTTTGCCCCATCTGAGAGATCTATCAAGCCATAGACCTAAATATTTGATGTTGTCGACAACCTGTAAATATATGTTGTTAATTTTAATTTGAATAGTTTCTCTGCCAAATCCTGTTTTAAAAATACAAATTTTACTTTTTGTTGGGGAGATATCTAAACCTATATTCGCGAGTATCTGGGACAGTTGGTCTAATGCTAATTGTAAATAATGAACTGAATTTATAATACTTCTATCTGCACAGTGTAACCCAAAATCGTCGGCATACTGGGAAATAAATACGTTATCAGGGAGCCTAAATTTACAGATATTCATAGTGACTATATTAAATAATAGCGGTGATATAGGGTCACCTTGTGCTAATCCGCGACTTGTTGAGCGACAGATTGAAAGGTTATTAATGTTAATTCTGAGATTTCGTTTTTTAAGGAAGTTCCACAAGTAATTACAGATTTGTTGACCCACCCCTATAGACTCTAATATTTTTAGTAGACTAACCACATCGACATTATTGTACGCGTTCTGTAAGTCCAAAAAACAGCAAACTGAGGGCATTTTTTTTGAAAATCCTATTTGTATCCGAGTAACTAGATTGGTGAGATTATCCAAAGTTGAGCGACATTTTCTAAAGCCTGACGTATTTTGTGATAACAGATTGTTTCTTTCTATGTACCATTCTAGCCTATTGGCTAGGATGCTATGAAAGACTTTACATATACAAGAAATCATAGAAATTGGGCGTATAGATGAAATTAAATGTGGGTCTCGACCAGGTTTTGGTATGGGGACAATAGAGATATCTCTCCATTGCAGGGGTACGAAGCCAGCTCTAAAAAAACTATTATACAAGCATATCAATAGCAATTTTGCGTTGTGGGGTAAATGTTTGATCATTGAATAGGAGATATTATCATGCCCAGGAGAAGTATCCTTATCACGTATACATCTTTCTAATTCCTGAAGTGTAATTGGGACTTCCATAAGGGGGTTCTTATCTAAAAATATTAGGTCAGCTGGGGGTACATAGTCGGGAGTCAAACTATGGAGGAGGTCGCATGCCGTCTTTTCATTAATAGTATGTTGAGACGCTTTGAACCCTTTAAGCCACTTCATCTTATCCCACATTTCTTTTGCGGAAGTCGATTGATCTAATGTGTTGCAAAAGGATTTCCAGTTCTTAATTCTGGCATCACGTATCAGATTCTGAGCAATACGTATTTTATCTTTTAAATAATCTAGGTTTTGTGGAATTGGGTTATGTCTCAAATTCTTTAGCGCTAATCGCCGTTCAGCAACGACTCGTGATAGGTCAGGGGACCAATAGGGTTTCGGAGTAAAAGTACTATCAGGGTTTAAATTTGCTACTATATATGGTATGTGCAACTCAGCCGCTAAATACATGTAGTCAATAAAATTGTCATAATTGTTCTGCAAATTATCTGTGAATTTTAGGTCGGCAAAGAGGTTTTCTAACAGGTCAGTATAACAGGTCCAATCGGCTTTTTTAAAATTTCTTCTCAAAACGGGTGGAATAGAATTAATAATATTGGATCTAATTTTGATTATTCTGTGGTCGCTACCTAATGTCTCATTTAAAGGTGACCAGTCAAATCTTAAAGCTATGTCTGAAGAAGCTAGTGAGATATCCGGGGAAGATTGTTGTAGGACCCCATTTACCATTTTAATTCTTGTATGCTGACCGTCATTTAATGTAATATGCAAAGTTTCAATTAACGTATCAAAAATTTGGATACCTCTTTGATCCGTTTTGGTTGACCAATTAGGGTGATGGCCATTAAAATCTCCTAGTATTAAAGATTTGTTATTAAAAAGCGAAAATAAATTATCCCAATCACTTAGGTTAGTACGTACTGAAGGTGGACAATAAACACATACAATATTTTCTAGAAAATCACAGTTATGAAGTTTTACACCCACGACTTCAATTTCCGAATTCGGACATTGTATCGGAATAGGGCTTGATTTTATAGATTTATGACAGATAATAGTGACACCACCATACCCGTCATTCCTATCACTACGAAAGAAATTAAAACAGCTTATACGCACTTTGTCATCCGGATCCAACCATGTTTCGTTTATGGCAGCAATGTGAATTTTTTCTTGGGTAAGCAGAGTTTCTAGTGTACACAATTTAGGTTTAATACTTTGTGCATTCCATTGAATGATATTTAACTGACAATTTGTTTTATACTTAGCCATTTAAATAATCTAGAATTCTTTGTAACATTGGCCAACCTGAGACATTGTTTACTACTATTAATATCAACCATTCTACCAAACATTTAATGATATTTTTAATTTTATCTTGCAAAGACCCTTTTTTTAAAAATATAATTTCCTTCAATCTATTTATTAGTTCTTCAACTTTAATTTCTTCTTTTTCTGTTCTTGTTTTGTTAGGAGTGACCTCGGCACTTTGGTTTTTTTTTTTCTTCAGATATGGTAGTTTTTGAAGGCATTGGTTTGTCTACACGTTTTTGTATATGGCGCTTAGGTTTCAATGGGCTAGTGTATATATTGCTGGCAGTGACACTGGCATACGAAAATGGGCATTCATCCGCAGTATTTTCGTCGTTGTTTTGGGTAAAACCAGTCATGGGTTCACAAATCTCTTCGTTATAATCTGTATTTGGTTCTGGTATGGGAGATTTGTCTGGTACATACATCTCCAATGCCTTTCTGTATGTGCAGTTGAAGTCAGCCATTATTTGTCTTACTTTTTTCTCTTTGATGAATGCGGGACACAATCTATTAAGCGACATATGATCTCCGGAACAGTTTATGCATTTAAAAGTATCTGTTTCGCAATTTTCATGAAAGTCTCCGCATTTTGGACATACAATCTTTGATGAAGGACAAAATTTTGCTGAATGACCAAACTTCCAACACCTCGAGCACTGGGACACGGGGAATATATAGGGGTCTACTTTAACTCGTAAATCATCAATAAAAATAAATGACGGTAGGAAAGAACCTGCGAAGCAAAGTCGAACCGTCTCACTGTCGGACCACCCATTCTTGTCATTAGATCGACGCATGAGTCGTTTGAGTGATAATAATCTTGCCGGTTCTGGGCATGTAATATTTTTAATAATAAGCTCTTCATTTGCGTCGAGATCTATGTTCTTTATGACCCCATATGACATATTCTTCTCCATTGCCCTTTGTATCCTCCATCCCTTTTCATTCAAAAACTTAGAAGACTCAATTTTATTTGCACTGAATTCATTTGTTACGTCCAAGCGTATTTTATAGGGGGTAATGTATTTTACCCTCATGATGTCGGTTATATTATTATCTTTAAATAATAGGGCCAGTGAAAATTGTTTTGGCATTTTATCTTTACTAGATAAATAAATTTGAATAAGTAAGTTACTATTTTCTTTTCTTTTCTTCTCTTTATTTTTCACAGTGGTCCATTCATCTTCATCTCTTATTCTTTTGTAGGGTCTATCAGGTATTCCATCTCTTCTCTCACAATTTTGTGTAAATTCATCTGTTAATATATGTGGCGTGTCCATTTCTACCATCTCATTTTCGCTTACATTACTTTCAAATATATCCGGATCGTTATCAATTGCATTCATATCGTAATTATCCATCGGTTAACATAACACGTAAAAACATTATAAATCTATAAACCGGTCCGCACAGCGGAGGCAGGTAACGATGCCTGCCACTCGCTTACAGCGCGAACAATAAGACGATGATTCACGCACGATACAATGTAGTAAACAGCTGTGACACAAGTATCTCGCACGAGTGTCG
Source organism: Subacronicta megacephala (assembly GCA_958496365.1). Classification (NCBI taxonomy): domain Eukaryota; kingdom Metazoa; phylum Arthropoda; class Insecta; order Lepidoptera; family Noctuidae; genus Subacronicta; species Subacronicta megacephala. The sequence goes on along the minus strand of OY292530.1, from coordinate 12,750,716 downwards.
TACTGAGACTGACTTTATAGGTTAAAATTAAAATTCACATAGTGTACTCATATGAATAGGTGATTATAGTGAAACTGGGTCACACTGGAAATATCATTGAAAAGGTTTTGACCGGTTATCGTGACACTTTGCAGGAGCTATAAAAGCATACCTTTCAAGCGACTTTGTAATAAGAATAGATAAATTAAAGACACAAATAAATATTATTGAAATAAAACTATTTTTTTCTAGTTCTATCGTGTTATAATAATGATTCAATGTCTAATAATTAAGTTATTCTCGGAAATTCCCACCATTTTGCATAAAATGAGATCGATAGAAATAAATACCTAGATAGTAATTGCAAAAGTCCAAAGCTCAGTTTAATAGTTTTTATTAAAAAAAAAAAAATAGTAACCCAACAGAATCCTTATTAAAAATGATTTCCTGATTACAAAGGCTAAGTAAATTGATATAGTGTAACCAATCAATTTCACTTATAAGTACCTAACGCGGAACTGCTCGCACGTCTGGGTAATAATCTTTGGCTACATACAATTTAAAAGTCATTATCTCTTTAGCTTTACACTTCCATATGTTGAAGGGGTATACAGAAGACGTGATTTTTTTTCATAATTGTGGATGGTTAGTGTTACTTATAGCCTTTGAAAGCCATCAAATACCAACGTATTGCCACCCTGAGATATCATTTGCGTAGTCATTTGACTGGCAACATTACCCTCCAAACTGGAACTTAATAATATACGCATAATTATTATTAAGTACATAGCAGCAGAAAATTTGCTTATGTTGTTGCACCATCTAAACTCAGTTGGTATTTTCAACTATTAAAAAAAAAGCGATGCATTCTGTGCAACGAGTACCTAATCTGCTTGGGTTATGTACCGGGTAAGAGGGGACATGGACAAGCATGTAAGTTTGGTGTCTATAAAAACACTCAAGATACTTGAAAACTTGGAGAACAACAGCTTAAATAAGCAAAGTATAAAAATATAATTATAATAACTTAACAAAAGAACCTTTAGATAATATATGTTCTTTGACTTATAAATCCTACAACGATTTTACGGCATTCAAACAGCCTGTTTTGAAATTTAAAATCATTTTTAGAATTGAAATTTAAAAAAATCTAAAAGTTTTATATCTAATAACGTTGAGAAGTTTTAAAAGAGAGCTAGTTATCTTTCTCATTTAAATGACAAAAAATAATGAAGATAAACACAAAGAAAAAAATCTTTATTTTTAAAAGTTCTTTTTCAGATATTAATAGTGCTTCAAATTGTACTTGTTAAAGTGAGACACTTGAAATTGTAAAATTGTTCATCCCCAGTGAAAAGAAACCATTAAATTGTAGACAAAATATTTTATTCATAATTACGAAGTTAGGCAGTGAATTATATTCAGAAACAGTCTTTTAAATTTCGTCCCTTATTTACGTTTTCAGTATTAAAAGATATGGTTATTTTGGGATGATACTATAGTGACTTTAAATTGTATTGTAGGGTTATAGACTGAAACATTCTATCCGAGTTTCCGACTAAATTGACCGCTTGAAGTATTTTATGACACGATTTTTTACATTGAACAGAAAAAAGGAATATTTACGAGGGCCACTAAGCCTCAAAATATAAAAATAAAGACGAAAAATCTTTTATGTCACCCCAAAGCCGGCAGTATAAAATAGTGACGGCATAAAGTAAATAAAATGCATCCCTGTTGCGTTGGGCGACAATCCTTCACTTATACGCAATTTATATTCGCTTCCTAGAGCGGGCATAATCCAGCCTTTTCTCTGTTGCCTGTTTAACATATATTGAGTCAACGCCGCCACTCCACGGATACATTTAAATTTAAAACCTAAACTCTCTTTTTACAGATTTAACGGTGCAGGTATAATGGTGATTCCTTTGGTTTTTTTTTCACTAACGTTACTTCATGCCTTGAATATGATATAACTTTGGTCCCTAAATCTTTACGTAGCTTGAAAAATAAATAAAAACCAAGAAGACTCCAAAAATATTAAATTAAGTAATCTCAAAGTCACTCCAAAAATTCACGCAACGCGTTTTCAATTAAGAACCAAATAAACAATAAAAAGAATTTAATGTACACAGTAAAAATCTTCGCAAAATAAAAATCAAAGTTAATAACTGCCAATACGGCGCCAAATTCCAATCTGTATTCTTTGAACCGTCCAAATTGCTTCAGTAATAAGGGTCCGATTTTAATAAAAAAGGAACTTTCATTTTGACTATTATCCACAAACAAAGTGAGGACATCATCTGGGTCCTCGCGACAATGGGGGTCCCTTAATCGGGGGTCCTTTGTTCCGCGTTAAAAGCCCCGAAAGTGTCGAACATCTTCATTAATATTTCTCGGCACTGACTTTAGCGAAGTGTATTTGGACGACATTGTAAGCTCTTTACGATGGCGCATCTAATTAATTGTTTCAATTACTTGCACTAATTGTTCTTGAATATCATTTTGGAATTTCAATAGAGGCATTTATATTATTTACGTTTCTATAACTTCCAAATGGCACTGCTAATGGAGGTTTTTCCGTTGTTTATAAAAAAAGCGGCAAAAGTGATTGATTTTACAACTTTCATCAGTAGTCACATCCATACAGCTTTTTAAAATAACTTTTTAATCTACCGTTTTTCTGTTTCACTCATTTGGTTGTCTTTTCAACTTAGGCGGGATTTTCTGTTATTATAGGACATAAAATGCATATTACAATAAATAGATACGAATTAGTACAAATGAACTGATCGTTAAAGCTAATAGATCCATAAAAATACGTATTACACTCAAAACAGACTTTATATGGCATAAACAGCTTACGAACGAGGATCGAACATTAATTTTGGCATTTCGAAAGCCGTTCAGCCAGGGAAAATGCCAATACGACTTTTACGCCAAATATAATGCCAGTTTTCGCTTAAAATAGATAAGACTTTGCTTATATAGAATTATTTATATATTTTATTCCCCAAGTAACTAAATCTTAAGCAGCTTTTATCCGATTGCATACTAATTCCTTTTAAGCTTAAACTTGATGATTACCATCAAGTAAGTAACCTGGTGAGCGGCAATGGTAGTTTCGTAATTTTATTGTCAGTGAAAATTGAAGTTTTTGCATAATCAACTCAAATTGTACAAGCTCTTTTGGACTATATATAAATAACATTATTGTTGTTTAATTATATAAATAATTCGTTTTGATATGCTACCCTTCCTTATAGTTACTGAAGTATTTGTTAAATTTGTTTAATTAGAAAATCTACCAGAAATGAAGAAGCTATTTCAATTTAATTAAAATTAATCTGGTATGTACCTATTTTAATTAACATTATTATCCATCAAAAGGAGAGCTTCCGTGTAATAAATATGCAACGTCAAAAAAAATATAAAACGCCAAACACAGTGTTACGGTATCCACAAATCATAGAAAAAAAAAACCGGTCACATTATTAAAATGAATTCGTTTCCTCGAAGGAAGTCATTATTAATCATCTTCAAAAACTATATCTGAACTGACCTTCTAAGTCGAAGGCTTGCAAAAATTCCGGAATAAATAAAATTGAACACGTAAAGTGACTAGGAAGTGTGTTAACCTTGGTGCAAGCCGATACAACATACACCGAACATTAGTGGCAGCACGCACTACGACAAACCGCGAGCGGTTAATATCTATAAGACTGATATGTGGTTCAAAGATACATTTATATCATACGAGCACGCACTAGCAGTTTTTCCCGCGACTGATTAAAAATTTACCGTTAGCTGTTTTTCCCCAATATTATTTTTGTGATTTTTTTTACTTACAGACCATTTGCTTATTTTTAGACTGCCGTTGAAGTAAAAGTGACAGTCCTCTGACATTCCAAAGCGGGCACGTATATGCAAATTTTTGTTTAAAACTTGATACTGAACAGTACAATTTATGCGCGGTTTTAAAACGCCAGTTTCGCGGTTACATCAACCGCTCGCGGCAGAAAAACGTAGTGCGTTCTTTGACTTAGTTGCGTACATGACATGCGGACAACGGATTGGTTTAGGATCATGATTGACCATATATAGCGGTCACGCTTACCAGTGGTTGGGGAACTTCGTGTGATTGATCATTCCATTTTTAATAAGTGACATGGTCATTATTTATGAATATTAAGTCCCCTAAATCTGTGAATTAAATGGCTAAATACGGTATTGGTAAATATCTACTTGTTTCCAATGATTTTGTTTCTGGGTTGATTATTGATCTTGCATATTGTGATTTAAATTATTGACTCAATAAATTAAGATTTTACAGTTAAGTTGTGATAACATAAATGTTTATAAAGCTAATACCTACCTATTACAGTTTTTTACAGTGAAACTTGAAAAATAGAAAGGACTATAGTCACTGCCATTAAAAATAACGTAAAAATAGATAGTCTAAGCAAAGGTCACACTCAACTCTCGATTTGTGAGACATTGATATAGAGCTCTGGTAGAGCAATCTCTATTTATCCAGGAAACGAACTGGCTGCCCTTGTAGAGCCGACTGTACGCGCTCGCAATAATAAGCGACTACTAAACATATGGTGTTGCCAACTAATACAGGATGTTCCGTATAGTTACCAGTTACAAGCAATTTATACATTGTTTTGTGTCTTAATGATTAATATTGTTTGTTATAAAAACCTTCACTGCTTACAAAATTCTTTCGAAATATAAAATTTAGTTTCAATACTGATTTCATCTACTATGTATTTGTTTCATATATTGAAAAACCTTCGAAAAAATTCTATCTATAATTAAGCACTTTATAGTCGGATATTTTAAACCTTATATTTACTATAATTAGTTAATTCAATTGAAGGTTAATAGGTTGACAATGAAAATATTTAAATTAATTAGCAGAAATGACTAACCCAGACTGATAATTTTCTAATCATCACTATAATACCTAATTACTAGTTAGAATAAGTTAGTTCATGCATCCATTGCATTACAGTATAAACTGACATCACATTACACAAATATACTATACCGTGCGAGGTATAATATACTACACCGTGCGAGGTATAATATAATGTGTAGACGTGTGTATATTTGCAAAAGAATTTAGAATTTCAAACCGATTTTCTCTTAACGTATTGATTGAAAATGTATAGTGTTACGAAATCTATACTTTAATGATATTCATATTACCTCATTATATATGTCTAAGTATATGTATAATATATTCTTGTGACTGTATCTAATTAAGATACATTTGCAACTTAGCCTATATTTGTGATGTAGAGTGATTTTGTTAGATTTTTCTTGTAAGCTTCCCAATTTCTTGGTAAAAGCTAAGGGCAATAAACAATCAAATACTAATACACTATAATTTTGCAATGTCCTCGTACCCGTCACATGTTGTTTAAAGCCTAGATCGTGTAAACATAGATAAAATACAGAAAGGGAAAGACACAAGGACTGGGCACACCTTTTCCGGACAAGCTGTGGTAAATAATATATCAGGAAGTTTAATGTTTTGTATCTGAGGTAATCTGAGGCTAATCAGATTCATATTGTATGTGTGAATATTAATTTATTGGTAAATGCGAATATGTAATTGGACACTCCCTGAGAAACATCATTTTTATACCTATAGAACAAGTCTAATAGGTACCTACAGAATTGATTAGATCGTCGAATTTACATCATCTAGCCAAAATTTTGCCTTTTTCAAAGATCTTAGATAAAACAAACAACAAGGGGAATACAACTTTTATCTTAAGCATTTATAAAGAAATAACGAGGTACCAATCAATCTAGAATTATAGGCTCTACTTTGCAAGCGGACGTATTAATTTACTGAATTACCTCGAACAATGTAGCCATTTAATGATTCCTTTTGAACCTACATTGAGGGAATACAATTTGCTGAAGTCTAATAGTTCAGCTGTCTTTTCCCCGTAAAGTTTGTTTCACGTTACAGATGGATGGTTAATTGAAATAGTTAATTGAAAATACTTTCAACACCTACTTTCTTATCCATATTTATTATTCCAATCGTTTCCTCAAGACTTTATCAATATATTGTAAACTAGTAACTCCTTTTAAGTTCTTCATCTTCTATATGTATATTGGTTAGAATGTTACAAAAACACTTATCACAATTATTTATTTATTAAACATGTAGCTACCTATTATAAGTGAATTCTATAACTGTTCCTGCGCTTAAGCTGAGTTCTTCTATAATTTTAAGTTTGATTCGTTCATCATTCATATGATGAGATCATAGTATCTGATGTCAAATTCTTCATCCACATTATCAGTCTTGAGATGACGTCAGTTGAAGAATGTTTCTTTGATTACAAATTGATGTCTGAAAACTTTTAGCATGTTATAATTCCAAAAACAATAAAATATATACTTTTACCTTGGATGGAATAAATAATTTCCACTGCTACTAATATAGCAAAAAGTTAAAGCTTACCTACTTTGAGTCACCTAACAACACGACACACAACCGCAACTGCTAGCGCAAATGCATAAAAACTACCCAAACTCGAAAATAGTTGCTAAAAGAAATTTCATTCTAAGCGACCGAAAATCTAAAACCAACACTGGCCGAACTCAAAACCGTACGGAAACAAGCACAAAAAACGACCTAGCAACAGTCTAGTCACGAACACCAAACACGTGATTAATCCAGTCACAGCCGTTGCAATTCTGGCCTAAAACAAATTGTAGAGGGCCAAAAAACTAGCTTTGATAATAACTGCGTTTATAACCTGGATAGCGGACCGCAAAAACTTCTTCTGGTCACCTTGAAACTGAGTGTGGGTGTTCTGAACTTGATTTAGTTGCTATCGTTCCAACCCTTTTTTTGTCTTGAATATAAATAAGTTTAGAAAAAACTTTGTCGAGTCGCATTCAACGAAAGTGGTTTTGCTTAGGGTTGAATCCGAGGTCATGTGCTGTCGTGGTTTACCAAAGATCTTATATGAAGATATTGAGGAAGAGTTTTGAACATTTGTATTGTTAATTTGTGGAGTTCACCTTGACAAAGTAGCTTTCTCAAGGTAACCTTCACACAATCTTTGACTCATTCAATGTGGCGACTTTTCTATTTGAAGAGTCCGGCTTTACTTCCTGTATGTCGCTGACTTCACAAATTGGGTTTGTTTAAACTCATAATTGTTTTGCAATGATTCGCAAAGCCAATATGTCTAACAGACCTCGGATGTCTAAATCCGATCATGTGACAGTTTCCCTAAAATGCTCCAAGGAAGTTAACCTCGGTCCTCCCATCACTTCTTCCATGATTTGATAATAACTTCCTGTGTCCTTATACATCCTCGTTAGTCAATGTTATGTATAAACAAATTGCGGAAATGTTGGTTGCACTTGAACGTTTATAGTTCCAGTTGGTGCTATCGTTTCGTATATTTTAAAGGAGGTCATGCTAGTGGCAGACGTTATCGCGAAGTGTTTTGTTTTAATTGCGCTAAATTTGCCCATATTTGGTATATTTGGTGCTTTATCAATAAATGTATTGTGGATTCGGGTGAGGAAAATAAACTAATAACTACAAAATCTGTTTGAATTCTAATTTGGTTCTACAATAATATTATGTAAAGCATAGTTGCGATCAGTATCTAGATCAGGCTGAACTCTGCTAAACTCAATCTGTTCCACTAACTTGAACAAAACATACACGAACCAGCATTATAACGCAATAACTGTTTAATAGTGTAGAGATTTAGACTTGTTTGTTAATAATAATAATTTCTATGATAACAATATCATTAATAGTAAGGACACTGAGTTAATGTTGCACCACCTTGCATACTAATTGGTCGTGGCTGGGCTCCGCCAATCGGACATGCCTGAAATAATAATAGTGCTCCCGCAATTAGACAGATAACGTTGATTTTCTACCTCGAACGCGAATTTACATTATAGTTGGGCACAAATTGTCTGTAAAATTTGAAAACGTGATCTCGACTAACAATGTTTTCTCTCTTGTTCGCAGACAAAGAAGAACAACCCAAACCACATAAAGAGGCCGATGAACGCCTTCATGGTCTGGTCGCAGATAGAGCGCAGAAAAATATGCGAGCAGACACCAGACATGCACAACGCGGAAATATCCAAAAACCTCGGCCGCGTATGGAAGACGCTCAATGACGAAGAACGCCAACCGTTCATCGATGAAGCAGAAAGGTTGAGGCAGCTACACATGAGGGAATATCCCGACTACAAGTACAGGCCGCGCAAGAAAACCGTCAAGTCCGATAGGTCGGGCCCAAAGACAGGAGGTGTAACGAAACCAAAACGCAAACAGCGAGCAGACTCCAATAACAACAGAGGCGTTGCCAGGCGAAGGAGACCGTCTGTACGGTCGCCATCGGTGCCATGTGTACCAGTGGAAACCCCTGCGCCTCCGCCACTGCCGGCGAGTCCAGCTGGCTCACCTGATTCTCCAGAATCAGCTTGCTTCTACGAAGACCATAATCGTCGCGAGCAGGCAGATCTAACAGATCTCTACTCCATCACGGACCTGCTGCCGCTTCCAGCGGACTGCGAGGTAGACCTAGAGGCCCTTACGACGGACATAGACTCGTTCGAGACAGCGTCCTCGTCATCGGGGTCACACTTCGAGTTCTCATGCACGCCCGACGTTTCGGACATGCTGAGCGAGATCGGCGTGGCGGGCGACTGGGTCGACCACACGTTTTCGTCGTATCTGACGTCGTCTTAGAGCGGTGTTCGGGTCGCCACGGCCGCTGCCGGCCGGTTCCACTGATCTCATGCGGTCGGCCAACGGGCCGTCCCCACGGAGGCCGACGACGCGGCGACCGCTCGCCGCTCCGCCTAGAGAGTGCCTATCCAAAATGACGTGTCGACATTTGGATGTAATGTACAAAGTTATTTAATAAGGATCGAGGGTGAAAATTGTTTTGACAACCGACCTCACGGTCGCGTTCCTGTTTGGTTCGTACGATTACTTTAATCGATTAGTTTTAAAGTTTCATTTTCGATAACGGCGACGCTTCGTCTAGGAAGTGGCATCGGGTCTTATAAACGTAGGCTGTGAGTTGGTTCTTGTATTGTCGTTTTGCTTTCGTTATTAAATTTTATAGTTTCGACACATAATGGAGGTAATTTCCAAACGACACGTCTCAGACGCATCTCAGTAAATAAATCCGTCTGCTCTCCGTCGCCTGGTTAGTTAGCCACGGGCCAGTCAGTCGCCCGCCCCACGCTCGCATCGCGTTGTCGCGCCGTATTCTTTGTACGTGTACATTACACGACTTAGCTTCTAGTGCATTCTAAAATCGTGAGTTTGCATTCTACGTCACACCTTCTTTATTATTTTATTAACATTTGTACTTTTAAGGGTCGTCTTTTTTTAATTTTGAAACGTCTTAGATCGAAATATGTATCATTCTTCGAGTAATAGAAAAATAAGACTAGTTATAGTCGTATGTCTTGCGTTCGTATATATTGTACGTAAGTTCACTTTATACTTTGATGCACACGTAGATGTTAGTTAAACATTATTATTTTACTATTGGAAGCTGATCGGTATGTCATTGGAAGAATTTCGGTGTGCGGGAATAAGTGTTTGTCTTGGTTGGATGCGGTGGGTCCCTACTAAGATGTTTGTAATTGGAACGAGTCTCGCGTACTTATTGAATTCTGTCGCTGCTGTATGTATAACAAATGTCTCTTCCGCTACGCGTTTCTCGCTCCCTCGATATGGAGTACGTAGTTGGGGTCCACTGTTTGATTTATATTGAATGTTTCGAGTCGGTCTTGTAAGTTAGGATTCGTAAAGTAAGGTTAATATTTGTTCAATGGTAAGGTATGAAATTATATTGTATAGCATGATGGCACCTTTGGATCGATGTGTAGGGACACTTTCAATTATAGTTTCTTTACTCTTCTCGCTACATTGACAAAACAATAATGTCTATAGAAGATACATATCAATAATTGGAATGCGTTGTACCGCGGGACGGCGGGTTATAAAGAAATATTATATTGGATGGGTCAACAAAATAATTGTTAGTTTTCAACACAAAATGTTTTGCTAATTCAAACTCTGTGATTTACGTTACGGATTTTCTAAATTATAAGGTTCTAGTGGAGACTGATATCGCATAGATTAGTTTTAGCAGCGCTAGCTTCTCTAACTCTTTTATTTTTGTTAATTTTGAATACTGGGCATAACATTTTATATTGTGGGAAAAAATTAAATACGTACATATTTTTGATATTTTGCATTGCTGTGGAATGTGGACTTCGGTCTTTTACAAATTTGTCAATATTATAATAGATAGTCAGAATATTTCGGGGATTAGATAGCAAAAAGATTATCTACAAACAAATAATAATATTTTAGGTAAATGAAATTAAAAACCATTTCGATTCCGATTTCCACAGCAGAGCATAAGCTAAACAAATTGTATTTAAAGAAAAAAATAAAAAAATGCTAAAATATCTGTCAATTCTTTGAAAATCGTGTCAGTTAAGGGGTAATATTTAAAGAAAATGTTACCTCATTCATTATTAAGATAGATAACCCTTCTACATAATATACCTGTTTTCAAATTGTAACAATATTTGTAGATATTTCTGTGTCCCAAAAATATAAGGGATCCGTTGTGCTCTAATAGGTAAGAAAGAAAATGCTTTACCTATATTATATTCTTTATATAATATATTATATATGTAAAAAAATCATGTATTAATTAGTAAGTGTCTATGGAAACCCATTTGGATAAGGAAAAAATGCATAAAAAAGCGTTATCTATATCTGTCTTGTGTGTCGTAGGGCGATAATATAAGAAAGGACGAAATAAATAAATTTGTGCCTAATAAAAAAAACTTGAAAATTCTTGTAATACTTATTTTAGTGATGCTCAAACAAGTATTTTAAGCGCGTAGTGTTTAGACGCTGTTAATGAACAAAACTTGTATAAAAGATAATGTAAGATTATATTATTCGATGCCAGATTTGCATTTTGTTTTATCATTTTGCTTTGTTCATATAGATCTAATGTAATTCCTTATTTCAATTTGCAATTACAGTTATCGATTTCACGAGTTGATTTCTGTTAAATCCGCCATCCGTTTCCCAGAAGTTTATATTTTCTTTGTTTTGTTCATTGTTTCCTGGAGCATCTTAAACTTCATAATTTTTTCAACAGACTTCATTATTTACTTTAAAACTTTAAATGCCAAATAAAATAACTTTAACGTATCTTATTAATAGCCTGCGGTTTGCAATTTCAAAGCAGTTTTAGGTACCCAACTAAATGGTCATCGTATATCATTAAAAAAGCATCCAATTAAATAATGATGTTGGTATTGTTGTTATTTTGTAATACAAAACAGGAGAATACTCCGTTTAACACTTTTATAATTATACATTTGCTGTTAGTTACATTTATCATTGTTTTGTGAGTGTTGTAAAATTCAACAACAATTAATAGGTATTGCATTTGAAAGAGGAATTTCATCAGATCAATTTTTTTACTGTTGAGCCAGTCTCTCCATGTCTTCAACTTTGACAATAAAGTGTCATTTTTCTTCTGCGTCCTTCGACTTTCAAATGACGTTTTTTCAATGTCGCTATTTCTTTTGCAACTTTTTTAAAATATTATGGGGCTCATTACCAATAATCAACGATTGAAAGCAATATTCACGTCTACGATAAGTGACATCAAGCTCAAATTAGAATAATTCTCTTCTACTAATAAAAATTGTAAGTCTGCCATTTCCAAACAATACACATAGCATAAGAAATTCAATCACACTTTTAAATTGTATTATTAATAATATATCACCGCATTAATTGTTATGCTTCGAATGAAAGTCATACCATTTGCACAATTACTATACACGTGTAACAAATAGAGTGAATTACATTTTTATTCGAAGCAACGCTACCATCCAGAGAATTTTAATATTACTTTAATATTTTGAATTGCAAAGCCGCTGTACAAATCTTGTAAATATGATTTTTATTAGTGGGGAGTTATCAAAACCCCAAGAGTATTTTATAATATGCAACATCGAATTTAAAATGTTGTAAATTAGCGCTTCTCTTTCAATAATTATTGGAGTTATCAGGGTTTAATAGTTTTTCATTTATGTATTTTAGATGTATAATCATTGAGATATCCCTAAGATTATCATTGCCTTCCTTGGACAATGTTCTTCGAAATTCTTTGCTTAAGGCTTCCTCTCTTTGTAGCCTTAAAGTTATTTTAATGAATACCATGGAAGTATATTTTAATCTCAGGTATGTAAGTAAGTATTGAAAAAATAATGTTTATAATAATGAAGTCAAAATAAAGCGACACTGTGAGAAAAAATTAGAGGGTATATAAAACGTCATAAGTCAAAATATCATAAAGGATATGTAGTTGTTGTAGGTTATTTATATAATATAAACGTATATATAATGTGCGTATAACACGGTCAAATGCTAGCACTTTACGAAGTAACTGGGTATTGGAGAAATGATTAGGATATTTCGCGTATTGTCTCGTTAGTTGTAGAACCAAGTAAATTGACCGTGTTATAAGTAATGATATTGTTGTGTATCCATTTATCGTGATCGCATGAAATTAAGCTTACAATCTCGCTTTGAACCCGACTAGATGTATATTTCCTGGCAGGCGAACATTAATGAGAAGTAATTCAATTGTATAATAAGAATTGGTTATTACTATAAATGCGATTAAAATGTTAGTGAAATCATTCACAGAACTGAAAAGTTGATATTCTCGTTACGTTGTTTAAAAAATAATTGATCGTAATTATATCTCTGTATCATATGTATCTACGCTATTGTTGATTTATTATAAGCATATTCTATCTAGTACTCTTCTTCTTTAGTTTCGAAACAAATGGGAAAGTTTCAAGTTGTAAATTAGGACTTTCTCTAGACCACAACCAGGCATTTGTAAATATAATAACTCATACAAAGACAAATTTGGTCGCAGCTTAAGTCGTTTTATGCAGCGTCCACGTTTGAAGCTATAGAATGCGACCAAATCGTCAATGCTGTTGTTTATTTGGTTGCAATAAAAGCCACAGCTAATGGTCGCGCTCTAGAGTGGTATGTCTCTAAACCTGTTTGCTTCGAAATATCCCAAAACACAACGAATCTTCTGTTCCCTTCTTATGTCCTCATGCACTTCATTAATATTAAATAGAAAATAATTGGTGTCTGTAACTCAATATAAACTATATTGTATTATCACCAGACCGTAGTACGCATATATTCGTTGTTATAGTAGAGTGTGTCATAATTATTGGTATCTATAATAATTATTAATAATTAATCATGAATAATAAAAATATAACGAAAATTTTCGCACAACTTGAGTCAAGGAACTAACGTAAGAATAAAGTTGATAGTTTTAAAACATAAAGGTTAAGAAAATGTTACTGTAACATGCGATTTTTTGTGTTAAAGCATTTTATATCCAGGGGGATGCGCCTGCTATTATTATATATGTATTGTCCAAACAATCGCAACGAAACCTGCGCGTGCGATGCACTTTGTCTTTAATCGTTGAATTGAAAAAGTTTTACGTTGATTTCCTGTATATACTTTGAACAAATTAGGAACAAAAAAATGGTCCATTAAATTTTAACAAATAATATTAAGGTAGATGCGTGTATACATTCGGAATATATGCTTTGGTGTACAATGCCAAACTTAATAATGATGCTATAAAGCATGGCTTTAACCAATATCGCTAAGGATTGGACTGATGTATTCATTTTCCAGCTTTTGCCATTGGACTTGTAAATATTGTTGGCCACGTCGGAAGCTGCATCATCTTTCCGATACCCTCTAGTCTGATAAGACGAACCTTCATCATCAATGGCCCCTGATACCTGATTATTAGTTTGTGTTATTCAATTTATACCAAAAAAATACGAAGCTCTTTCAACACTGTTACCGATGGATCTCTTTGTATGTAGCGATAAAACATTCGGCTTACCAAAAATTGGAAACTGCTGTTTTCAACTTTTTTTTGTAACATTGGTTTTAAAGATTGTACATATTAGATCAGTTTGGTTTATGTTTAAGTAATCTACCCTAAACGGGTACATTTATTCATCTTTGTCCGATAATTTAGGAGTTCTATTATGTTTAAGTTTTCATACAAGACATATGTTTAACATCGTTTTCCCCTCGTCCGTTGTATAAATTATTGTCACTGTATCTTTAGGTATATACATAAAATGTATGAGTAGTCTTTTAAAATGATAGGTACGATTAAATATTAATGTAGTTATTGATTAATACATAAGACAAACTGTAAATTTTGTATTTGTAATTTGTTTCAATGAACATATAATTATTATATATCGTAAAGTAAAACATCCAGTTTTTAAAAAATAACCAGATTTTTATTTAAAAATCCCTTAACTATTTTTTAGAAATATGAGAAATATACACGTACATAAATGAAATAAACATTACCAAACATAAAATAAATTCAAATTGAAAAACATTAATATATTTCAGACATCTTATTATTGGCCTATAAACTTAGTAAACCTGTCTGCCAACCCGCAGTAGGCTAGCGTGGTGGACTATAGCCTAATCCCTCTCGTACTGAGAGGAGACCCGTGCCCAGCAGTGGGACAATGTAATGGGTTGATGATGATGATGATGAAACTTAGTAATCTATTATAATCATAATACACCATATAAAAGTTGGTAGCTACAAAATATCAGACAGTATCAGAACCAGGATACCTACCCAGAAAACTGCAAATTGCTAAGTGTCTGAAATATTGCATATTAAATATTAAAAATCATCAAATGGTGTCAAAAACCATTTGATGATTTTGTTTGCTGTGTTAGTAATAATTATGAAGAAAACCATTGCAGAGAAATGACCTGGAGGAATGGGCAGAATGGTATAAGTATAAACATGATTAGAACGTAAGTATATTAAAGCGATTACCACCTAGGTACATGAACAATAAACGATTAGTACTACTAATTGAATATAAAGAAAGAACCAAGTGTAATGGATCTTTCGTAAGATAGCGAATTATTTTCTTATGTGATACATTTTACCTAAGTAAAACTTTAAAAATTACTTATGATAGAAAAATGTTATGAAAAGAGAGATGTTTTAATAATCGTTAAACCGATAAAGCGACTTAAATAATTTGCCTCTACTTAACACTTTATCATAACATACTATTTCACAAGTAGGTATTTCCCGAAGATTTAGGCAGTTAAATAATTTACCACCAGTAATATATTTTTTTGTCTTTATACTTTATAGTGTCGTGATGGAAGAGACTAAATCCCACGACAAAGGGAGTCTTAGTGTGGGGTTTAGGGCTGTATACAACTTAAATTGTCATTTTCAAAAAAAAAAAAACATTTTCATTTTAGTTTTTTCAATAAACCCACAGTTCACCGGTACATTTAGGTTTCAAATAATGGAGGCGAATCTATTGCCATGAACCGGGCAACAAATCTAAACTGCAGCTGAGCTGCTACTGATTTCATAGAGAAACCCAAAAACACTGCTCAACCTAAGAATCGAACCCAAGAACCTCTAGCAGTCGCACTTAGGTCCACTAGAGTGGAGGAGGTCACCTATTACGTCACTAGTACAGATTGCATGGTCTCTCCCACTCAGCTAAATGATAATGTTAAGAGATTATCAATACTAGGGCCATATTAAACTCTACCTTATGCAATTTCATTAAGGACCCTCACAAATAAGACCTCGGCCGAGGGTCCTAGCATCATGTTATTCAAATTTATAGCTTTAATTTCGTATGCCACAACGCATTAGATGGATCATTACTCATTTTTGATGACGTCATCATATTTGGAGCAATTTTGCAATGCCCTCAAAATTATAATGTTGAAATGTACGCAGATGGATTTAATTTTGACTTAATGGTTTCGCGAAATGGGTATGGGAATGACCCCAGATGTAACCGTATATGGAATGGGTGGTAAACAAATGGTGCCTGAAGGCACGCTATAAATTTTATTGGAGGATGCAACGCGTTAGATGAAATGGGATAACTAATCTCCATTCTTCAATGAAATTATGATAAGATTAGGGCGCACACCTTGAAGAAGTTAGGCATCGCCTTTGGAGGGATCGATTAATATATTTTTTTTTTTTTTTTAATAAAAGCTTACTAGCAATGTGGGTCACACATTACTAGTATTCTTGTTAACCCCTCGTGCTAAGCTAAATGCTTGTGTTACGAGTGGGTTCACGTCGGTAGTGCAATGGGTGGGGTTCGAACCGGCAACCATATGATCGCAAGTCCGACGCCCTAGCCATTAGGCTACCGACGCTTCAAATTATTGTTGGACCACAGCCTGCCATGGTCGTGGCTAATACAACGAATAACATAGTCGTGCCTCTAAGGAAAGGGAAGGTTATTGCGATTTAGGAAGGTATAGTATTCTAACTAATATACTAAACTCTAATAAATCAAAATCAAAATAAAGAATCAGAGTGTACGAAACATGAAGAAAAACTTGGAATTCGAAATTTTAATTTGACACATTATCTTTCTATTGAACGAAAAATCTCTTTTAAAGTCCAATCACAGTATAATACTTATGATGCTTTGTACGGGAGAATTCCCCAACGACGTAATAAAATGGTCTTATCACACAACCAACAGGTCTGTTCTTGGAGTGATATAATTTATAATAAATGAAATACTGTTAATGTATCGAGGTTAGCTATATCAGTAAAAAAGAGTTTACTCAATATAAAATTAAATACAGGAAAATGAAACAAAGTAGCATTATATATTGCTGAAGAGGAAGCTGCTTATTCAAAGAATATTGTTATCATTAAATAAGGTAAACTGTAAGTTAATATGTTTGTGAAGGTACAGTATATTCAGGAAGAAATAATTCATGTGAATGAAGACAGCGCTAGTAATTGCAAATTTAAACACTGATGTAAGATAATTGATGCAGTATATTAAAAATTATAAATAACATACATACATCATCATCATATTCAACCTTTGACTTAGCAGTCCAATGGTCATATCACTAGGCTATCACTGCACGGGGATTATAGGCGTAATGATAAATAAATATAATTACGCCTATAATCCCCGATACAGCCGTACAATCCCAATTCGCCGGTATGTTTAGGTGCTATTGATGATTTCAAGAAAAAAAACGGTCCGAAATGGGAATTGATTCCAAGACATCAGCATATCAGTCTCACTTATGATCACTAGACTAATGTGGTAGTAATTTTTATATGTTTATTTTAATTATTACTCCAATGAATGATCAAAGAGGAGAATGTAATATATTGCTTAATAAAAAAGAAATACCCTGAACTGTCCATCCACTTAGGGTAATCCATTAGGCTCCTACGACAGCCATAGATAGGGGAAAAGGGTAGCCTTTTCGAGCAACACAAACATTTGGACGGGATATTCCATCAATACATCTGAAACAATCAATCAATCAACTCGATCTACGCTGTCCCTCTCGTAACCGCACTAGAAGACAACATCAAAGGCGTTCCCTGAATCAAAAATCACATTCCTACGAAAGTCCTGCTTTCTACCCTATTAAAGCGACTGAACAACAAGAGCGTTGATTTTCTGACAAATACAAATTGAAATTTGCTCAACTATTATCATCGCCAAAAAAACTGCCGTTACCAACATTAAAGTTACGGCGAAAGGAATTTTTATTATTTGTGACGTACCTACCTGTATTGATTTTTTTAATTGAACCCAGGATCACTTAAAAGTATTGCCCCCTGAAAAATGGTGACCCTTCCAAAGACTGACTCTAGCAGGTGTAGTTTTACCTTGCAGATTGGTTGATCAGCTTAGTAGCCTTACTAAAAACTATATTATTGTAATTTAAAAATCAATGTAACTCGCAGATACGTCCTTTTATTTCCTGTCACCGGAGCATGCTTCGGCCGCAACGTATTTTTTCATCACGTCCGATATCTAGGCGCGTTCGTCGTGAATGCTAAGCAGTGTTTGTTATTCAGAGCCCAGCGTGAGCTTCTTATCTGTTACATTACAGAGCTAAATATTTTCCTCCTACCTACATATTAATTAAGTTGATTGATGAACCCCCTGTTTTACGATACGATGTGCTTTTCGGTTGTAAAGTTAGAAGAATGGGGTGCTGATCTTGACTGGCTTGAGAAGGTAGGAATTAATTTAAATAATTTGTTTCGTACAGAATTTTGGATGTTAAAATGTTTTCTGTAGATTTCCAGGATGAGCAGTATACCCACGTACATAAATTTTATTCCGGAGTGTAGGTATCTTATTGAGTTTTTCTATGCAATTCTTAGCAGCAGATTGGAGTTCGAATTTTTCACGGTCAATGACAATAGGCTCGCCCGCTCGCTCTTACATGGGATCTAAAATACACCATCGAACTATGGTTGTATAGAAGTACACGTCTGCCTAAGTCTTCGTGGAATATATGCGTGTTGATGGGTCTCCCTTGTTCGACCGAAAGGAATTTGAAAAATTTTCACTTCCCAAAAAATGTTTCGCATAATTTCATTTGCCAAATTATTACTTAGCAAAAAATCTATTCACAAAAAAATGTAAAGCAAATCGTTTACTTCCCAAACATTCGGTTTGGGAAATGAACGTTTAAACTAGGTATAACTTGTTTAACAACTAGTACTTTTAATTTTTTTTATTTAGTCAAATATTTCAGTTGCAATAACAGTTTTCGTCTTCGCTCTCTCGGCTCGTGCGTCATAGTTTTAACCTAACCTACCCATTTTTTTTAAAGAAGAAATTAACCTTATCTAAATAATTGAGTTCCGGGTAACCTACTTAAAACAATATTTTTTTTCTATTAATTCAAGTCGTGTCGTAGGAGGTCACAGTTTTAACCTAACCTAACCATTTTTTTTATAATTAACCCACTCTAACTACTTTTTTGTCTTAACAAATCATTTCACCAAACGTTTATTGTCTGAAGATTGTTTGCTGTAATAAATCATTTGATTAAAGACCAAATGCCATAATGACATTATACTTGGTAATATTTTGCCAAGTAAAAATTTGACCAAATAAAAATATGCGTACTAAAATCATTCGAAATATTGCAATGGTATAAAAAAAGGTTGCTAAAATTTGTTTGGGAAATGAAATTTTGTCAAAATCTTTTCGGCCAAACGGCAGGCACCCGCGTGTTGATATGTCCTATGACAGTAGAACAAAATAGGACAATGTCTGAGATGGCCTTTTGAAGTAAATATCATGTATAAGTAGCAAGAAATTGGGTGACAAACTAAATTTTCTCAGCTCTTAATCAAATGAAAGACTTTATCAACAACAGCAGCTGATTAATTCAGTCGTATTAATGCAACATGGGGATCGGTTTGTACGGGATGAATGCTAAGTAGGCCGGTCCAAATTAATTTGGTATGTTCTTGTAGAGGGCGGTATCCAGGCTCCTTGTACTCATGAATATACATAAACAAATTGAACATTCGATTTCCCATATTCAGTGGTGAGGCTTGGATTTAGGGTGGTGGTTAGTTAATGTCGTGTTGTTTTAATAGGACAGAAACATTAATACTTGATCGAATAATTAAATTGGGTAAGAGACAGAAAATGCAAGGGATTATCGGAAACTATCATAATTATACAAGGACTGTTAGATAGCTGCTAGTGTTTCTAAATTCTAAATACTTGTGTCGCACTTACTATTGGTTCAATTCAAGTAGCAATCTTGGAGGAGCCTCTATTGGTTCAATTGAAGTAGCAATCTTGGAGGAGTCTAAATCTACTGCTAGAATTGTCGTCAAATGACATAAATACTGAGCTGCCATTGAAACCACTAGACCCTCCAAATAATATTAAAAATATTTAATTCATAACTAATTTGTAACAGACGACGACAAACTTATGGCAGTTTTGAGGTCTTCGTATTGTTCATAAGTAAGTGACATTTAATGGCAACAGGCTCGCCCCCTATTACAGGGGACCTAAACATACCGGTGGAAAGTGGGTCTATATAGTACACCTCGCCTAACCCTTCGGGGACTACATGCGTGATGGTATGTATTTAATGACATTTTTGTTTTTATTGAGAAATAAAGTATATTTAAACCTAACATCACGGGCAGTGATCTCGGTAGCTTAGGTGGCTTAAGCGTCCGATGTAATTTTTATTTCATTAAAATTTATATATTTAGTGTACAATTTCGAAAACAAACCTTTTATTCAATCATAGCTTACCTACTGACATACCTTATTAAAAACATATTGACGCGTAGTATACCAAACGCCCCACAATACATATAAGTAGGTTATTTCTATATCAACCCACATTCCCCATATCAATTTTATCGCTCGCTCAACAAGCGTGTTTCATTCGCCAATCGTACTGGCAGACAATCTGTCGCTCAGATAAGACAAGAGTTATCTGGGCTATTTTTAGTGCCACATATACACGACGTTTCCTTGAAGGGGTAAACAGTATGAACACTCAAACAGTATGAACAGTGATAGCGTGACCTTTTTAGCAAAGGGGTTGGTTCTTAAGATACTGATACGAAAAATTTCAAGCACAAACTTGATTTATAGCGTTGATGATACTTCTAGAATGTTTCTTTCACTATGATCTAATTATTGACTTGTTTTCTGAGAGATACTGCCTAGCCGAATGTCTTACTATCTTAACGATCCAATCGGCAATATCGGATTGTAATTTTCTATTCAGATTGGAGTGACTTGGAGTAAGAAACGGGTATCCAGTTGCATTTTGTCATCAATTAATTTCATTTTTCTACTGCGATCTTCTTGGTGAGGTCCTAGGTTAAGGGCCTAATACCTGCAACCGGCGTGTGTGTATGACAATATGTATGAATCTGGACAAAGCCTACCCTTATGGGAAAAAGGCGAGAGTGTATGAATGTACCTATTGACTATGGTTAGGCTATGATGCACCTTGCTGGCATAGTGTGCAGCAAATGATTTTTAATTATTCATACGTCCCTACATGATTTTGGAAAGTTTTAGTTATGTGCTTTGGTTTCGAAATTAAGACTTATAATTAGCAGGCTAATGGTAACATAATTATGTAGGGCATCACTTGAATCGTATTTAACTGTATCCCTTACCCTGAAATGGAATGAGCTATCAATGGTTATAATTATTACAACTTCAAAACGATTCCGTCCTTGTTTTGTATATTATCTCATCAATTTAAAGTGATTTCGCACTTAAACCAAAGTGTTACAGCATTTTAGTATTTATGTTGCAAGTTTATTGCACGATCGAGTAGACTTGCAGAGATAAAATCTCTTATAACCTTGGCTTAAGAAGGCTAAAAGAGTATCTGATTAATACCATATTTATTTGGTAATTAAGATCATCAATCATTATGTTAAATTACGACTTTTTTGTAGAAGTAACAAAATATTACTTACTATTAATAAAACTCAATTGGCTTGGGCTGGTACCTCAGATAAAATAAAATGATATTTTTTAAAGGAATTTAGATACGCAGAAACGACGTCTTCAAAAATAGGCAATATAGCTCTTATTTCTGGTAACTTAAAAGTTTTTTCATGCAAAAAAGCATTTTGTTTATTTTCTTATAAGTATTTTTCTTCTTCTACATATTTTAAAGCTATGCTTTTGTCGATCGCAACACCTTTCACAGATCTATGTTAAGAGGTAATTCCTCGAGGATCCCCTTGATTTGTGTTGTTGTCGCGACCTATCCCTATACTATCTATCTATAGATGTTATTGTTTATTTATTCGTCGTGTAAGTCACTCAAAATAACAACAAAATCATGTCAAATTAATAAAACTTCAGCTTTAATTCCGTCCTTAAATATTTACCTACGTTATTTTTTCATGATCTGTCAATTTGACGTCACGACGTCAGGCGTCATTGGTGACATCCTTGCTGTGATATTGATATGCAATGTGACCTTTACATATCTAATTTTGACGATTAACCGATTACAGACTAATTCCGCGTAGATTTAGGTGACAAACAGGTACATAAACGATACTTATTTCAAGAGCATTTGATCAGTTGATTATTGAACTCGGCTGGCATAGGCTTGAATCTGCATGGTTACAAGCTGCAAGGTCAAGTTGTTCTTGAGGTGATTGGTCGGTGGATTGCGTTCCATCATCACTCCCCTGGTCTTCGGATACACGTCAGTCGTTTAGTATTAGTAGTGCCTTGCTGGCATGTCTACATGCCAGCATGAATGGGTCAGCATAACCGGGGAAGTACTACCCTCCCAAAGAATATAGACGTCAAGTAGCAGTATCAGTGCTGGAGGGAGGCTGGAGGCCCAATCCCTCCCTCAGTCTCCTTACTCCTTCCTTTTCCTTAAATAGGCTCGGCAACGCCTCTGCAACCCCGTATTTCAGATGTCCATGGGAGGCGACGACTAGGTACTTATCATCAGGTAACTCGCCTGCTCGTTTGCCGAGTTATCCTATAAAAAAACTATAGATTATTATGTATCTACAGTCGAAATATGTGACTGTCTGACCAATCAAATCAATCATTTTTTTGCAAACAAAGTGTACTGAGGGTGTGATTTTCGGCTTTAGGTACTGTCATTAGTTGAGAAATCAAATGAATTGTATATTAAAGAGTTGCAGTTATAATTACGTTTTATACGAGAACGTACATTTTGCGCAAAACACAACAACTTTCTCTAAACATAGACACAAACAGTGACGAAACCAGCTGATAACAGACGGACAAACAAGTCCTTATCAATTATCACCATCTGACCTTGAAGCGGGGAAGCGAGGCGATGACTTCTCAGGACATGATCTTGCCATGAGGCAAGGTAATAAGCCTGGTTTATGAAAGTCGCCATTTTACGATAGGTTTTATAGCAGGCTAGGGGTTAGATAAGAGGTGTGCCCGATTATTCTTGGCTAAGATAGATAGCGAACCTTTTTTTTCTTTAAAATAGATATGTTTTACCGCTGTGTTTTATCTCGAATGGAAAGATGTAGATTTCATGTACTAGGAACTATTGCCAATTTGCCATTAGCCGGGCGTACATTCAAATTCCAAGCTGCTACTTAACCAAATAATAGGTAGTTACTTTTGCAGTGCATAACCAGTGCGTCCTACCCGTGATGACTTACGGAGCCGAAACGTGGACACTCACTATTGGACTGGTCCAAAAATTCAAGGTCGCTCAGCGTGCAATGGAGAGAGCAATGCTCGGAGTTTCTTTGGTGGATAGAATTCGTAACGAAGTCATTCGCCAAAGAACTAAAGTCACCGACATTGCGCGAAGAATAAGCACGCTGAAGTGGAAGTGGGCCGGCCATGTCTGCAGACGGACAGATGATCGTTGGAGCAGACAAATGCTAGAGTGGAGACCGCGTTTGGGCAAACGTAGTGTGGGACGCCCTGCGACACGATGGACCGACGATTTAAAGAAGGTGGCTGGCAGCGGATGGATGCGAGCTGCTCAAGACCGGGATGGTTGGCGCTCTTTGGGGGAGGCCTACGTTCAGCAGTGGACGGCAATAGGCTGACATGATGATGATGATGATGATGACTTTTGCAGGACCTGAGAATTAAACCCAGATCTGACTAGATTAATGAGGTTGAAGCTACTCTTGAATAATTTATCTGTCCTTATCCCCATATTCGGCGGGACTCACTATTTGGCACTTTTTTATTGCAATAATTATGATGACCACTATTCGGGGTTCCTGATGATATCGGGCAGCTGCAGCCAGAAATGACAGTACTAGTAGTATTTATTACTAGCGTGTTATCAACTTGAGAACTTGTTTTATTTTAAATATCTGTTTGCGCAATCACTAATAAGAAGTACGCCAAACCGCTAACAAGTTTGTTAGCAGCAGTTATCATCATCATCCTCATCAACCCATTACATTGTCCCACTGCTGGGCACGGGTTTCCTCTCAGAACGAGGGGGGTTATGCTGTAGTCCACCACGCTAGCCTACTGTGGTTTGGCAGACTTCATGTGCCGTCAAGAAAGTCTCTCAGGCATGCAGGTTTCCTAATAATGATTTGGTAATAAAAGTTTACTGGCAATGTGTGTCACACATTACTATTAATCTTTTTAACCTCTCGTGCTAAACTAAATGCTTGTGTTGCGAGTGGGTTCATGTCGGTAGTGCAATGGGTGGGTTTCGAACTGGCAGCCACATGATCGCAATTCCGACGTCCAAGCCATTAGGCTACCGCCGCTTCTAATTTTTTTTGGAATTTGACAAGGCTGTCACTGTACAAATAAATACAAATATTATTGAAGTAGGTAACGCAGTTGTCTCATATACCCTGTTATTTCACTAG
Source organism: Subacronicta megacephala (assembly GCA_958496365.1). Taxonomy (NCBI): domain Eukaryota; kingdom Metazoa; phylum Arthropoda; class Insecta; order Lepidoptera; family Noctuidae; genus Subacronicta; species Subacronicta megacephala. The sequence continues at coordinate 12,726,354 of OY292530.1, read as the reverse complement.
CTACATTGCCCTTCAAACTGGAACAGATAAATAACATAAACATACCCTCAACGTATATTCCCGAAAGGCATGTTAGGCAGAGGTGTACTATTGTACACCCGTAGCTCGGCGATATGTTTAGGTCCTTGTAATAGAGCATGCCTATTTCCATTTACAGGGCACAAATCCTGACTCCGAACTGCTACTAAGAATTTCATAGACAATCAGTGCTCGATAACAATTCGCTCGACCTGGAAATCGAATCCAGCGAAGCAGTCGCGCTTAGGACCACAGGACTAATGCGGTAGTCAACAGTTAAAACAATATTGTTAGCACATTATTGCTTACTAGCTGAATATTTGGCGATAGTACCACCTCAGACTAAACGTACTCACACCTTCGTCCTAAAACCTACGTGACTATACACTTGTAGTTTTATCTATCTATAGTAATTGCGTGATAAAATTGCTATAAATTATTTCGTCAGCAATTTGCAAAGCGTCGGTAACTGCGGTTTGTACACCTGTTATTGTAGGTACCTACATGTTTCGCTTAGTAGGTTTGTTTATAATAATTACTACAATAATAATATATATAGCTGTAGGTATATGCGTTTGAATTATACATGTATTCTAGAGTGACAGAGCGTGTATGATGAATTTGTATAACATGATAGCGTGAAATCTATAGTTATTCATGAAAAAACAGCTCGATGGAAATCATGGAAAATTAAAAACAGGGTTTATACCGGACCATAGCACGTCAGTCATGGCGAATCTCACGAATCCCATAGACATGACTAGCGTTGCCAGGCGTCCGGATAAAGCCGGACATACTTAGGCTTTTTGATTGCGTGTCCGGCCAAATTAAACGGTGTCCGGCTTTTACTACGCTTTTTATTTATATACTGAGACACAAAATCCTCACTAATCTAGGGTGTCCGGCCTTTTACCCAAATGTCCGGCCAAACTGGTTGGTCTGTCTGGCTATAAGGTTTGGCGACCTGGCAACCCTAGACATGACTATAGGACTAGGTTAGGCAAGTGTGATTTAAGTCGGTAAGAGTCTGACATACCTGACAACCTCCATAGGTATATCGTCACTGAATTTGATAGATTAATAAATTTTTTGAAATATTAATATCATCTCTCGTGATTTTTCGCTACTTCCATATAGTAAAATTCATATTAGACAATTTAATACATTTCTGCATGAATAAATTAACTCCTATACCGTAAATATACAGACTATATAATATAGAATTTATCATCCGTAGGTGATTACTTTGCTAACCCTTTTTACCACACTGATTTAAAAATTACATCCTATAATTATAAAAAGAACTGCTTATAATAGGGCACAGTAATTACTCCAATACAAATTACTTCTAAAAATCATGCAAGGCAAGAAGGCAGCACTGACCCAGTATATAGTTATTAAGTATTTAGGTAACATTGAAACGCACGATATGCGAAGGGCGAGCTCTGAGCTACCCAGAAAACAGCTGCAGTACGAACAAACTGTATTGACTCACTTTTAGATAAAGTACAAGGTTAAATGCCGCTGCGTAGTGTTCGGACTTAGGCAAATTTATTGTAGTTGGTATGTTTATGTTTATACAATATGTATCAAAAAGCCAAATACTCGCATATTATAAGTTTTAAAATAAGTTTAAATAAAGTTATGTTTAAATAACATATAGATCAGATATCTGGAAACCAGCGCTGCGGCATTATGCTTTTAATGTCGCAGCATTATGCTGAGATAGGATCAGGATTCTGCCTTTTCTGATCTCGTGCAGTTTCACCTTTTTAATTGATTTAGTATATCAGTGTACGAAGTCAGAATAAATTTTTCTTTCTTTCTTTCTTATATAGAATTCCCATTCAAGAAAATCTAAAATCTTAACAATTTGTTCCTTTGCGCGGAATTGAATAGCGACGCTCTTCGACAAATATCGGGAGCCTCAAATCGCCGATTTATCAAAGGATGTCACTTCAACACACAGAATGCCACCACCAATATTCTCCTGGTACATTGGTCCATTGCAGTTGTCAAAACATTTTGCTTCATAAATTATATTGATTTTTTTATTGGACAGTTTTCGTGAATTCGTTCATTTACCTTTGGATATCGCGTCTGATAATGATATCGGGAACAACTGGGGAACTATGATAAGACTCTGTGGATTATCAATATATTTTATTTCTATTGATTTTAAGTAAAACAAATCCCGATTCTTCGATTTTCAACAATATTGTTTGTGCGTTTACAAACACAATTTTTCAATACAATGTACACAAACACCCAGATCCAAAACGTCCATCTGTAGGTCACGCAAATATTTGTTCTGTGCGGGGATCGAACCCTGTCCTCCATTTTCATCGTATCCAGTAAATTTGTAAATATTTTGAAACCAGATAATACAATAATAATATTTACGTACTAGGTAACGATATCCTTGAAGGCTTGATACCTACAGAAGGATTTAAATGATTCAAGTCCAATCTGGTTTGTTTTTAAAATATCATCTCCTTGGTCTTTTCCCAACAATGTTAAGGATGGCTGTCAGTCTAGCAAGCAGCGGATGAATATATAAGTATTTTTCATAATAATCGTAATACAATTTCTGAGCAATACCGATAATTTAAGAAGCATTCCGCACTTCTGAATACCTTTATCGATTGTCATTATGTCTTCGTATGACTACTGGGACCGACTGATTATAATATCCGCAAATTACACCAACTCCACTGCAACTAAATTCACAGCTAAGTGTTCAAATGTTTCCATATTGACGGGTTGATATTGATGGTCATGCCTGATCCATGTAATTTTAATTAGATTAAAAAAAAAGTGTCAAAAATAGTTCAAGTCTAAACAAGTAGTATTTTTGAACGTCTCTCACTTTTATGACAGCACCCCTCCTTGTCTTTGGAACCCAACAACACAGTATATGTATAGCTATCATGTATATAATATTTATAATTTACGATAAAATATTTACAATTAAGGTAAAAAAACTGCTCATTGCTAAAGCCTACTACAATATTAATGAATATATTAATGATAAAGATATAAAATAAATAAATATAACAATAAATATTAACATACTATAATATTGTATATATCCACAATAAAATGCAATTACTACAATACTAAAAACTATATGAATGATAATTAAATTAAATAAATAAAATAATAAATAGCAATATTATATGTTATTATTATAGATTACTAACATATTATATATATCCATGGTCCATTAAATTCATATTAAATTGATAAAATAAAATAAAAATAAATTAAAGTAATAAAATTTAACTAATACAACAAAATAACTAAAATGCTCCTCTCCTCACTCCTACTTCAAAAAACAATGTTGCTGTGCCCGACAGGGTCCATAATTGTGTCTATCTAATATAATAATCACCTGTATGTGTACATTATGGAATGCAATAAATATATATGAATATGAATATGAATATATGCATGACCGTGAGTCGAGACAGAGTGGTGTATTTTGCAAACTGCAAATAGAGATACGAAGAGTCACCCATCTGTAGTCTGACCATGAAGATTACGTAGCTTAGCATAATCGGCCTATAACGAGACAAGTGCCGATCGACCAGAATCAGGTCGCTTGCCAGATTGGGCCATTTTGACACATGGCTCCTGGTCGATCCGCGCACCGGAGGATAATGTTCCCACTGCTGGGACATAGGCCCGCTCTCGGTGAGAGGAAGTGGGCTGTAGTCCACCACGCGGGCCCAGCGCGGTTGGTAGATGTCTCATGTCTTCGAATTTTTGTTTCTAACGCCACAGTTTCCTCACGACGTTTTCCTTCACCGTTTTTAGAAGCAGTGGTGATGAAATAATTTACACAAAGTAAAGCACTTGTCTGGGTTTGAACCTATGATGTGAAGTCGCGGCCATTACCACTGAGCCCCCATCGCTCCACTTTATTACTTAGATTACTTAGCTTATTTATATTTAAATATAGTAAATTATTCGAACTCCAAACTTAGCTGAGTGCTACCAAGTCGATGCAACACGCGACCGGTTGATTCATCAGCGATACTTCCTACATAATTTATAATTTCATGGAGCTTATGCCTCGATCGCAATATCTAGGTTAATTGTTATGTACTATGATTCATGGACGACCGCCATTTTGGATTTTTAATCGAATGTTTGTATATCATTAGTTTTAATTCGTGTTTGTAGTGTGCATTTATTTATGTCATATTTTTAAGTCTTGTGGGTTATAGCGTGGCTGTTGAGCGTGAAGTCCTAATGGGTTTGATACTTGGGTAAGGCTAGGTCAATTTAAGGTATTCTTTGTAACAACCTGACTTAGATTTTCTACCGGTCAACGGCAATATAAGCTGTTTCCTATACTTTCTCTCTTTCTCCTTTCCCTAGCTTTACATACAGTGGCAGAAATCAGCCTTCCGCGTATTACTTCTACACTTTGCTCTGTTCAAGACATCGTCTTGGGAAATCTCATTCTCTCTCCCATGTCTTTTTGCACAAAAACTTTTCACCTGTAGATACAGAATCCAAAACTAGCGAACTGTATTTTCTTATAAAGAAACCATTCGGGAATTACAAGTACATTATATGTATATTTTTAAATAAAACCTGTAAGTCTAAGAATATGTTTGATATTAATATTTTAACTGCCTTTTTAGTCAATTGGTTGTAAACACGACTGCTAGTCTGCTACGCTTGACAGTCTAGGTTGGATTCCTGGCTTGAACAGTCTTATTGGATTTTTATAATATCTGAATAATGGATATGAGTTTAGACATATGCCCGTTTAATGAAAAAGAACTTGCCACACTATTACATGGAGCCTAAACATAACAACGAACCGTCCGGATACATAAGTACACCTCTGCCTAACCTTTCGCGGAATACAAGCATGATGCTATGTAGGTATGTAATAATATTTTTCGCAATTTATAGGATTTCGTGTTTATTCGCAAGTGCTATCAAAGAAATAATGGGTACAATTGTGTTAAGTTGATGTTTTTCCTTGTAACCATAATAACTGCCTACTGAAATTGATGATTAAATATCATAATATTGTGTTAATATTGAGGAAAACAAGGACATGGAAAGTAAACATATTCAGTTTCGTCTTGGGATTAGATTCTCTTATATTAATACTATCACGCATGTATACCCAAACATACACTTATACAAAGTTTACAAACATGTTTTACAATTATATGTTAATTGTTGTATCATTTACAACTTGCCACGGCATGGTAAGGGATAGTTTCATGTGAGAAATATATATATATATGTCAATAATAGGTACCTATATATAGCATTCACAGTAATGTTATTATTCATGGAGTATACATAGATCGCATCGGCACTTCCTGACGACTTAAGAAATACCAAAACAAACTTAGAGAATCTTTGTCTCTTTGCTACTGCTTGACCTGGGCATCGATACCAAGACCTCACTCTCAGTAGGCATGCTTGCAATGGATTGAGGGGATGGTAAAAAAATTGAGTATTCCTCTTTCGGAATATTTGCTTGGTGCTCAATGTGCTAATATATACCTATTGGTGCTGTAAGTGGAATAGCTCAGGTGCTGAAACCTTAGGTGCTCAAAAAATTGGTGCCGAAAGAGGAACACTCCAAAAAATATGTCGCGGACGGAAAAAATATATACTTAAAGGAAATAATATTCCGGCGTAAACAAGCAATGCAGTATAATCATTGTTGTGTCTCATCACGATACGCTATCGGTGATACTGAGGTCGTTCTGATAACGCGGTCAATGAACACCGATTATATTGTTATCATGGTGTCACCTTGCTATGTTGTTATCTAATTTTTTGATCGTGTCACTGTGACGTCATCGTCAAATGATAGGTCGTTGGCCTTCAATTTCCCAATTAACTTTCCATGCTGATTTGAAGCAATGTTTGTTTACAGTCAGCTGTTTTGTATGGATAAATAATTGCTATTATCATAATATCATAACACCATTATTTACGGCTGTATTCTCTGAAAGTTTTTTTTTTAAAACCTTACTAGCAATGTGTGGGTCGCACATAACTAGTATTCTTGTTAACTCCTCGTACAGCTAAATGCTTGTGTTACGAGTGGGTCCACGTCGGTAATGGAATGGGTGGGTTTCGAACCAGTAACCTCGAGTTCGCAAGTCCGACTCACTAGCAATTTTCCTACAGTCGCTTCAAAATTTTGCAGTGGTGTACTAATGTACTCCCATATTTTGCCAGTATGTTTAGGTTTTATGAATTAAGTGGCGATCTTATATAGCTATTGACGTTGAAAACACCCAAATTCCCTAATCAACTAAGTACTGATAATTTCCAACCTCAATAACTCTTTTCTCGATGTTGGGATTGAACCCAGGACCATATAGCGTAAAACCCTCGTTTATGAACACTAATGAAGGAGCTTATATCATATTTAACATAACATAACATATCATCAGGCCTTTGCCCAGCAGTGGGATAAACCGGGCTGATAAAAAAAAAAAAAAAAAAAAACATATCATCACGCCTGTATTCCTGCTAGGCAGAGGTGTACTAATGTACACCCACATTTCGCCGGTATGTTTAGGTCCCATGCAATAGGGGGCAAGCCTATTGCAATTAGCTGGGCACAAATCCAGACTCCGAGCTGCTACTGAGAATTTCACAGAAAAACACAATAACACTTTGCTCGACCTGGGGATCGAACCCAGGAATTCTAGCGTAGCAGTACCGCTTAGGACCACTAGACAAATGAGACAGTCGTATATTTAAGTTAAGCTTAAAGCCGAGAGAACAATAAATATTATGAAAAACATACGAATAAACAAGGCAACATGTTTTGTAAAAGTTTTTAAAACTGAAAATAAGCTGACATGGTAATGTGATGTGGGTAACTGCCACTCTAGTAGGGTGACGGCTGAATATGACAGGAAATACATACCTTCACGTGTAAAAATATACGAGTTACAGTCTTATTTCAGCGCTAGAAATTTTGTTGATTATGTAAAATATACCTAACCCAATTCACCTACCTACCTATATAACCTCTGCCTAACCCTTCGGGGAATACAGGCGTGATGGTATATTATGTATGTAAAATATAAGAGAAGAAAGACTTGACGGCCATTTAGTCTAGTGGTCCCTATCGCAACTGCTACGCTAGAGGTGTTGGGCTTCGATTCCGAGCAAAGTGTTATTGGGTTTTTCTATGAAATTCTCAGTAGCAGCTCGTAGTCTGGATTTGTGCCCGGTGAATGGCAATAGGATCGCCCCCTATTACATGGGACCTAAACATACCGGTGAACTGTTGGTGTACATTAAGTACACCTCTGCCTAACCCTTCGGGGAATACAGGCGTGATGGTATGTTATAAGAGAAGAAAGGTAGCCTTTGGCTTTCTCTAAGACCCTATCTATCATTCTTTTAAAATTCATCAAAATTCTGTCAAGCAGTTTAGACATGACAACATAACAAACAGTTAGATAGTTACTTTTGTATTTACGGATGTGACTGTACTCACGGCTACACATCAAGCTATAAAAATCCAGTTTATGCTGGCCTCTTATTGTATGGGAAGCCTATAGAATGCGAGATCAGCATATACTGGATTGTATAGGTTGACCTGTAGCCGTGTGTACACAGCTCATTTACGATTCTATATTAGAATAGATTATTGTACAAGTAGCAACATGATTTGAGCGGCAGGACAAACAAGGACGTAATAAGTAGGTACCTACTTGCTAGCAACATTTATAATGTGACTGTTAGTGTTAATGTTTTCATTAGTTCTGTACTTATTTATTGTATTATTTTATAATTCGTTGTATAATTTATTTGTATAAAAGTCAGAAGGAAGAGAGTTAGACATGTGAAAAGCGAGAAATTTAGATAAATAACTATTTTGGTAAAAAATTTTTTGGGTTCCGTAGCCAAATGGCAAAAAACGGAACCCTTATAGATTCGTCATATCTGTCTGTCTGTCCGTCCGTCCGTATGTCTCAGCCACTTTTTTCCGAAACTATAAGAACTATGCTGCTGAAACGGTTGGGAAGTAGATGTATTCCGTGAACCGCATTAAGATTTTCACACAAAAATAGAAAGAAAACAACAAATTTTGGGGGTTCCCCATACTTAGAAATGAAACTCAAAAATGTTTTTCTCATCAAACCCATACGTGTACCTACCCATACGTGGGGTACTATAGATAGGCCTTTAAAAATAAGAATGATTAAACTTAAAAAAATATATGATGTACGTTACCATGTAAACTTCCACCGAAAATTAGTATGAACGAGTTTTTTTTTAATACGTCTTAAATTGTAATGGTACGGAACCCTCCGTGCGCCAGTCCGACTCGCACTTGGCCGATTTTAATTTATTTACATACACAATCTTTCTGGCCCAGAACAAGTGCCCTTTGGCCCTACGTATATTTGATCCATGCAGAAATCGAACACGCGACCCGAAGTGAGAAGCCTCAACCCGAGAGATTAAGTGTGCTCCGGGGAATTCCCTTGAATTTTGACCACTGTTCGAAACAAATTTACGTTGTCCTAAAATGTAAATAATTTTACCTATATCAAATCAAATCCCTTTTTTAAATAGGTTAATAGTATTTAAGACTACGGAAAAATAAACTTGTACTTTAAATAACATGAATTCTATAGGTGCAAAATACAAAAACTGAACCTATATCGGACGCAACCAAGGTTGATTGATAAGGGGTCGATGACCCCGTCTAGCCCGCTATCAATATTATCTGTACTTAAATGAAATTAGATGGCAACTTAGTCCGTTTGTCAAAGAGGTCAATGACATCCCGAGATGTTTTGTTTTGATATAGAATTGTGTAGAAATATTTTTTTCTTCGATACAATTTTATTTAGAATCAGCTGATTCAATGTTTTACGTAGTGGATACGAGTTCGGTTCCTAAGTGCCTCACGCACTGAATTTGATTCCCAGTCCGAATACTGAGAATAGTACAAAATCTATATGTAATACATATAGATTTTGTACTATTCTCAGTAGGAGCTCAGTTAAGATTTAGTGTCCGATAGCTAGGCAATAGTCTCGCTCCCTCTTACGGAACCATACCTACTGGTTAAATGTGAATACGTTATGGGCAGTACACATCTTCCTTTCGGAGAATACAAGCATGTTTATATAATGATAAGAATCTATATTAAAACGTACATCAAAATGTGTTCTGTCTCATATGATAATAATATCATAGAATAGATCATAAGAACTATTAACTAAGATTTGACAAGAAACTTGGCTTCGTCTTGGGTTTAATAATGCCATCCAACATGGCAGTTCTGCCAGTCATTTGCGCACGTTACCAGACGTAGCAATATGGAGGAGTAAAATCTTTGAAACATAGGTGCGCTAAATTTAGGATTTCATTTTAATTTAGTCTTATTGCATCACTTCTTTTAAAGCTTTGTATCTTTCTCTCTTGATCATTCCATAACTATAGCTATAAAGGAACATATTGTGATGAAACTAGTACTAGCATCGTTTATGGTTATTTCTCATATCAAATTCGAGTCAGCCTTCAATCCCAAACATATCACACTGAAAACACTTCACACTGCAAAATTTTCTTATTTACGCAATCAAATTTATTCAACTCAGCTCTGTTCCTACTACATTCAAGTATCCTTAGTAACATTCAAAACTGACCCAACCCTCCCGAAGGACACAGGAATGAATAAATAAGTGGTGTCAATCAAGCGATGTCCCTCAACCCTTCGCCTTCCGTGCCGTGAAGCAATAACACCGACCTTTTCTGTTGCAATCATGTCACGTGCGCCCACCAATGACATTTGATAAGGAAAAGATAAAACTTTAGTGTGTTCAGACCACCTACGAGCGAGAATTGTGGGAATTGGGACGAGGAATTAAAAGGATTTGAATATAGGACTAGCTACACATGGCAGTTACTGTTTTCAAAGATAATGAATTTTCTAATGAAAGAAAATTTCTAGTGAAAAAAAAATTCAATCTCAGGCAGGGTTTGAACCTGCCTCTCTCTGGTTAAGTACCCCAGACACTTTACCAACTAAGCTACCGAAACCACTGCCTGTGATGTCGAATTTCTCTTCCACGTTTAACGTCTTCAGGCGACGTCAGCAACATCTATTGAAGACATTATTGTCTTTCAATCAGTTACTGTTTTTTTTAAAACCGTACTTCTAAGAGGCCAAAATCGCTAAGTTGTAAACATTGAGTTATTGAAAAAGTACCTACCAATGTACCAGTACCCAATGCCACCGATAAACTATTAGCTATGAATGACCAAATGTTTTTAGTCAGTAGGAGTCCTACATAATCCTCAGCCTTTCCTCTCGAGAGGCCGAGAACTTCCATGAGGATTTTTACATGAAAATAAAGGTACCCACCGGCTTCCGTCATTGTCGTCGATAATGTGGTTTTTAGTCAGGCGAGTCTGATACACCCTGCCTCCCCAGATGCAGTCAGATCCAGTCAGTGGCAGAAGTTCCATGAGAATTTTATACACATCAAGAAAAGGTAACTATAAATTGAAGTACCTACCTACGTAACGGATTCACTGTTCCCGCTCTTCTTTATAGAGTTAGTTGTCTCTAAGATATGTGTGTGTTGTAGCAAGGATCGAATCCAAAATGTGAAAAAAAAACCCATGACTCCATCATCACATAGAATTCTTTTAACGGCGCGTATACTCTCAAGGTCTCGGTATGCATCAGCAACTCCTCGGGTCTTAGAGTTATCCATGACTTTCAGGCGTTGACTTTCAGGGAGGTCATTGGCTCATTTGCAGACGTCAATATGATTAAAAGAATCCCTACAATAAATTTCGTATGTAACCAGCCTAAATAATGAATCCAAAGCTATATAATAATTATAAATGCAGTAAAAGAACCGCCATTTGTCATTGTAATGCCGTCACTGACCACATCATCGGTTAATTAAAGTGTTTTTTATTAATGATGTTGTTAGTTATAAAAAGTGGTTTACTCTAGCTTGTAAACAATTAACTGTGATGTTGTGAACACGGAAAGTTTAGATCTCATTTCTGTATTGCTGTGACTGGCTTTTAAAAAATCTATTATTTGCATCACTGCCTCATTAGTCTAGCGTGACTGCTATACTGGAGAGCCTGAGTTCGATTCCCAGGTTGGGTTTTTCTATGAAATTTTAGTTAGGACTTGTGCCCAGTTAATTGCAATAGGATCGCCCGTATTAGTACACCTCTGCCTTACCTCGCAATACAGTGATGTGATGTTATGTATGTAATTATTTAGATATCTGGGTGTCCCATTCCATATATAAGAATATCTGCGTACGTATACGTATATAATAATAGGTAGGTCTGTACAACGTAACAAGGTTTATAAAATTCATAAAATGCGATTTTTCAACCTTCACCATGTATTTTAAGCGATGCCATGGTCCATTGATAAAATTAAAATCAACAATCACTTAGACGGGTTTTGGATGGAATATTTAGAGCGATGGCTGACGCTGTGTTTGATGTCGCGTTACGTGTTCGCCCCTGGTGGTGTAACACCCGCCTTAGTTTGTATACAGGCTGTTTGTAGTACTAATAAAAAAAACACTATCGTGAAATTTAAGATAAATTTTATTAAATGTTTGTAAATAGTAAAATATTACTTATTCATAATCTGATTGAAAAGATTTTTAAATTACTAAAATTTACTCTATAAGCCATTTTAAACAAATAATCTAACAAAAGTCTTGTCAAGACTTCCTTAAATAAATAAAAAAGAAGTTTTATGTTTACAAAAAAGTAGTTTTTTTTCCTTAAAATTAATCTTAGCTTATAAAATATCGAACACGAAACAAAATCGTGGCTTTTAGTCAAATAAGGAAACATAATTATTCAATGCACGTTGCTCGCTACATATTATATAGTTTTTATCATTTTTATATACTAATGCAGATATTTAGCATATTTCTAAATACTAATATATAAGGAAGCGGTCCATGTTATTTTAATAGCTTGATTTGCATAGCATTAGTGGTTATTTGCATTCTAGTTTGTCTTGTAACTTGAAGTAATGTTTATTTGTTTTAGAAATTGCTATTTTGTAGTAATTGGAAGGGACTTTTTGTATAGGACTTCCTCAAGTCAAGCAAATACCTATTAGTTTGTTTTAAACTTCTAGAACCGACTACAAAAACCATAAAAAGCTGACATCTCCATCTCCCCAGAGACGGCCATAATAATGTGAGGTCAACTTATAATTTTATAAACTTTAAAGCGGCGGTAGCCTAATGGCTAGGGCCCGCACTTGCGATCATTGTGGTTGCCGGTTCGAAACCCACCCATTGTACTACCGACGTGAACTCACTCGTAACACAAGCATTTAGCTTAGCACGAGGGGTTAACAAGATTGCTAGTCAGCTTTAAGCATTAAGCTGAGCGAGGGCCGTTTCGCGTGGATGTGACGCATACTACCGCAATAGTTTTACTTCTTTGTTCATATAAAAATGTATTTTGTGTGCGTCCTGTCTATGTGAATAAATTTATTTTCTTTCTTTCTTTTCTTTCTTCTTTCTTTAAAAAAAAATTGTTATGTTTAACTTAGCGTGTAGCCACGTATAGTCTCCATAATATATTTTAAGGAAAAGTAAATCAGACATGATCGGGCCGATGAACATGATCCCATGAAGGAAGAATATTCTATAAAATCCATTTTTTTCTCAACAAAAAACAAAACATATAACCGTTTAAAACACGGTTACAAAAATAGAATCCCCCTGTATACTGTCATATTTCTGAGTAATTTTCTTGAAAGGGAAGCGGTGGTTATTTTGTTTATTCATTTGTAAAATAGATTTTGGGGCTCCCGACGCTCTACGATTCTGTAGCAACAGCACTTTGCGACAATTGGTTGTTGAATAACGTTTCACGTGTCATGTTAATGTTTAGTTACTTTGAATAGAAAACACATTATTATTGATTAATACTAACAAGATACACTAGGCTGTGTAGGCTATTTACACATCGATCCTTAGTACATTGGAGAGTACATAAACTCGGTCCCGGTTGATATACGAACTCCTATGACAACCAGGTAGCCCAAAAATGGGCTTACGGAGATCTGATGGCAGTCGCTTCATGTAACATACTGGTATTCAGCCACGTTTTTTAAACTGGAAGCACAGTTGGGAAAATCCAAAAATGACTATGGGCACGAAGATTTTCTCTTGTATTGTTATATAAATCTGAGCCCGTTTCCAGCTGGGTATGTTGAAGTCAGCCTTCAGTCTTTCTGTATGCGGCTAAATATCATTTTACACAAAATGACTGTAATAAAACCTCCGCATTCTAGAGGTAAACCTTGTTGTAAGGCTTTTTGGGCTTTTGACGGAATGGGACATACGCCTTGGGAAAACCGAGATTGACGGCTTAACGTGCAGATGAATCTGAAAACGTGACAGTTGAACCTTGAGGATCGCTTGATCTACGCTGAACAATCGATAAGTAAGATAAACAGCATACAACCAGATATTACAAACTACTGAAATTGCAATAGCTTTAATTAGGTTCACAATCGCTGAAACTTACCATAGCTTCCTTTCAGGTGACCCATTTCACTAAGAAACAGGAAACTTCAAAACGTCACCCGCCATTTAGTCAAAATTTACTCTTCAGCAAAACGCCAACATATAAACGGTATAATACGCTAATAAAACTCTTAACAGACGAAAGAATTACGCAATGAAGTTTAATTAAAAACGTTTTCAGCCATGTTAGGGTAGTACTTGATTAACTTGACGTTTCGGGCTTGGCTCGTAAAAAACTCGGGGGAAATGACGAACGCATCGAGAATTTTAGGGGGGAGATAGACTTAACACGAATTGTGTCGAAATGAAACCTTAACAAAAAAAAGTCGAATCGAATTTTATTGTTTCCTTGACTTAACATTCTTGAGATTCCGTTTGGATTTGGATTTGAAATTGTATACCACCCACATGCCGAAAAATGATAGGATAAGATCAACATAATTATGTAGTTAATTAATTAATTTCAAACGACGACGATGGGATCTGAAGGGAATTTACCTAATTGACTACATCATAATAATATGTATTCGTACCAACTCAATATCATGGAGCCATGGTATTCGTGATCACATTCAGCAATTTAAATCAGGACATAATGTCTGGTACAAAAAATCAGCTTCTATATCGAACAACTAAAAATACAAACAGAAACAAAAATACTTATACAAAAAAAAACTCCAGCATTTAATTTGTAGAAATCCAGTATAGCCTGGCCTCGTATTGTGCGAAAAGCATTTACAATGCGAGGTCAGTCAATACTGGATTTGTATAGCTTGATGTGTAGCCGTGTGTACTAGTAGTCGCTCGGTATATTTTTCTGTGCTAAGGAGCACAGTATAGGTAGTTTCTATATAAACTTTAATTATGCCAAATGTGATACGCGCAATGTGATTAAAAAGTGGTACAAAGGTTTTACTTCACGTATTAATATATAGATGGCGTTCTTCGTGATTTTTTATTTAAAGTCCAAGATTCCACAAAATTATAGTTAATAATTTACCTTTTTACCAAAAAGAGGAATATAATAAGAGAATCCCCAAACGTGGATAAGAAAAACTCAGTGTCGCTATCTCCTCGCCTTGATTCGTTGGGTTTTACGAGCAGAGTTACCTTATCAAGTGTGTACACTCTCTAAATTTATATTAGGAACAGTGTCAAAACATTTCCTTGTCGTTTTACGACGTTTTTAAATGAGAAACTTGGGGTTCCACTAGAGCTCATCACCTATTTTTTACAGTTGGGTTCCTGGGTTTCGGGATCCTTATTTAGTTTCGTTTTGGAAGTTATTTACGCGTGGTTTGCTCTATTATATTAGTTGAGTTAAAGCTCTTGTCTTGAACGAAAACATAACGGTGTAGAAAGATATTAAAATATGTGGTATTGAGGAGGCTTGTTTGTTAGAATGATGTTTCAGTCTCTCACTAGAGATTAGCCCAAAGATTGAGCCAGTATAATACTTAATATTCAATATTTATTGTATACCACAATGTAGTTTACATGGGTGGTAAATTTTACGATAAATTATGGACACTGTAGGGCACAGCAAGTCAGCGATGTAGCAATGTACAACTGTAATAAATTATCTTTATAAAATAAAATTCTGAGTAAATCTGAGAGTAGCATATAATGGTATTTTATTTTGCTAGAATTATGACCTGGATACTACAGTAAGTAGTACTTTACCTATTTGAATGTCATTTTGCCTTCATTAATACTTTCTTACTTTTCTTCTATGAATTATTGGGTAGTTGACTGGGTTGATTATTTAAAAATAACAGTCCTATTGAAAAATGTTATTAAAAATAATTCATATAAACCTGAAAAAAATATTAAAATTGACTTGCAAGGTTCCAAGATCCAAGCGAAAAACATTTTAAGTTAGTAAGATGCTCTTTGTCCCTTTCCCACAAAACAAGTTTCAGTATAAAATTTGTGTGTGCTCCCTATCAAGCATATACATAGCGGCCTTATTTTTTTAAACTGAATCTAATTTTATCTTTTTCTGTTGGGCTATATTTATATTCAACTTTTCTTATTGGACTTGTGATTCACAGACACATGACAAAACTGTAATTCCTGCTTTAAATTTCAGTATAAGTTGGCCTCGCATTGTATTGACTTTTCATTAAACGAGAGTTCAGCTTATACTTGTATTTGAGCACGACGACTGTGAATTGTCTTAAGTGGTGATTTTAGTTCCCGACCCTGTCCCAGTAGAAGAACAAAAAATGGGGTTGATAAACAAAGAAAAGGTACGTAGGTACAGTCGCGAGCACCAATATATAAACACTAGCTTTCCGCCAAAGGCCTCGCCCGCGTGGTTTCTCGGCTTTTCTGCATTCAATTTTTTCCTGTTTTTACATCATTTTTCATTTATGCTCCTATTGGTCTTAGCGTGATGATATATAGCCTATAGCCTGTCTCGATAAATGGGCTATCTAACACTGAAATAATTTTTCAAATCGGACCCGTAGTTCCTGAGATTAGCGCGTTCAAGTAAACAAACAAACTGTTCAGCTTTATAATATTATACTAGCTTTCCGCCCACAGCTTCGCCCGCGTGGTTTCTCGGCTTTTTTTCATTTGAATTTTTCCCATTTTTGCAACATTTTTCATTTCTGCTCCACTCCTTTTGGTATTAGCGTGATGATATATAGCCTGTAGCCTTTCTCCATAAATGGGCTATCTAACACTGAAAGAATTTTTCAAATCGGTCCCGTAGTTCCTGAGCTTAGCGCGTTCAAGTAAACAAACAAACAAACAAACTCTTCAGCTTTATAATATTATATACCTAGTATAGATTATTATTATTATTACAAAGTATAGATATTAGTAGTATAGATTCAGTAAAATTCAACTACGATTTTTTCTATAACTATCTAACTCTATTGATTACAATTTTATCAAGAGATCGTGTGGTGGTGTTGTACAATATTTCGTCTTTCAAGGAAATTGATTTCGGATTTCAGTGAATGTGTACATATTTTTTCTCGTGACTGTACCAAAATTAATGTACCTACAGAACCTTCAACGAATATTGCAAAGTTACCTCCTGTCGTTTTTTTTTAAACAAAAACCTATTCAAGATATCTAAAGTTTGAGTTGCCAAATTAAGTTGCAACCTACTTCCGACTTTATTATACGGTTTATACACCTTAGGGATTGACAAACTTTTTCTTCAAATACAGAGCCATAAGACTGAGATTGTTCATCACTATTTTGCTGTTCACATATTTCTTAAACTTTTAACAATAAGGTTCAATTTTGCGTGTTTTAAATTTTGCTTTAATATTGTGAACTCTTGAAGTAATATGCCTTAATACTTGATCTAAATAATGATAAAATGTTTTGTGCGATAATTTAGCTATGGTTCTCATTATTTTTTACATATTTCACCTGAAGTAAGGCTTAAAGTAATTCGAGTTTGTAATGGAACTACCTTGTAGGTACTGTTTTCGACAGAATTGGAGTGAGTTTCCTTGTAACTTGGTTTTTGGTTTGATAATAATATTCATAGCGCTATTTTGCGAGACGTTTCCATGTATTTTGAGGAATAGCAGGCCTACCTTTAATATTCTAACGGGTTTAAAAACGTACCATTATGGATATTTTTATATCTTTTTTTAACTTAGGCAATTATTTTAGAGCACGAGCCCCGTGATGCAGGGAATTGAATTTCATAAAAAAACAATTAACGCTAAGTACACCAAGACTCCAAATAATAGCCGTGAAACACAAAAATATTTGCCCCGAGTTGGAATCGAACCCACAACGACTGCAACCCACGGCGACCCAATGTGCAATGGCACCTAAAAATGTACTGGCGAACTGTGTGTATACATTTGTATACCTCTGCCTAACCCTTCGGCAATACAGGCGTGATGGTATATTTATTTATTTATATTTTGGAGATTATACTAAGTGACTGATGATATGAGAAAGAAGAAACTTAATATTATAGGGCAGAAGTCCTATACCTAGTTTAAAGTTTATACGTAAATTAGTACTTTTGTCCAAAGAGTTTGGGAAATTCCCCAAAAACTGTTCATATACAATCTTACCAATCACCTAACAACGTTTAGTAGCTATTGAACATAAATTTTTTAAACTTCCTACAGTGCCCCTGGTTGGCATACGAGGAATTAAAATTATAGCAAATTTTGTGCTTACATTAATTTCTCGATAAGTCGCTAAATATCATGCATAAACTCGTGGCCCACGAGTTTTGCAGGGCTTATATTCCTTTGGTTTATAATTTATAAAGCCAAAAAATTATCAAATCTGATCAATATCAAAAGTTATACGTGGTCATACAAAGCGAAAATAATTATTATCGTCGACTTAAAACCTCCTTTCTTTTTGAACAGTCCTTTTATTTTCGTCTGTTAAAAAGTTAAAAAATTTAGGCTGAAAATAGCTATTAAACTTTTCAATACAAACCTCTTTCATTTTAGCTTGCCGATAATACAAATTCATTTATAGAGATTGCAATAAAGGAGAAATGCTGGCCGCATAGATTTCAACGTTCTGTTTTTAAAAATTTTGGCGACGCTTCCATAATTTTTCAATGTTTTTTGTTTCTTCTGTAGTGTTCATGTGAACAATTTTTGTAAAATATATTTAAATATATCGTTAAATTGGTGGCTCGGATTGCAGGTTTTAATTATTAGAAACAAATCGAATTGAATATTAAAATATACGTAAGTAATTGTATTAATCAATATCTGATCTACATAAGACATCTTTTGTTTAGAGAGTCGCGGAGGACTGTCGAATCATTTTGATCAATCTGTCGATTCAATATCGTTGTGCTAAATTAATATTATTGTAGATGAATCTTCGTTTCAATCACCACGCCTATCATACAGATTGGTGATTTTTTTTTTATGGTTTGGTGCTTTGAATGCGTTTCTCTAATTTTGTCTGACGAAAAACAAACTGGATCGTGACATCCAATAGCTTATAAAGTACATAAATGAAACAACTAATTTGTATTGTATCATAGCTCCGTTCGCATAGTTGCTTGGTTTGGCTATTACCTGGAATATCATCCAAACCTTCTGCGTCCAGTACCTACAACTATGTACCTATATCTTTTTTATATGACGTCATACGGGTCGAGGAGTTTTTCGAATAAATACTCTTCCAGGCTTCTGGCTTTTTTTCATGTTGGAGGACAGAAAAACCGCCTAACATGTGAGGATGGTAGCAAGATAGAGGATCATTACTATCCTACCGGGTGGTAGGATCAATTGATCTGATGAGATAGCGTACTGGATTTTGTTGACTTGCGTTTCTTTCTAGCAAGCGTACAGGAAGCTCTGTGTACTTGAAGTGGGCAAACATTTTTGTTATGTAGTTGTAAATTGTAGCTCTTTGTTATATTGTCACATCTTAAGGCAACCATCGTATGACGCCATTGATTATATTAATAAAGAACAGGCCTTCGCAAAGCATAGTTCACCTAAGGCTACTCTCTGACCGTGTTTTTTTTTATATTTAGTTTTGAGTTTCATTTTGTGTTCTTTTAGTAAAAAAATATATTAAAAAGGTATTTTTCTAGTCTAACGATTTCCTGGTTTCAGTTAATTAGTGCGATAACTATGTCAGCGTATTGACACTTCGTATTCTGTCATATTGCTATAGTTGTATTAAAAAATATTTTTTCTTGGTAAATCTTAAAAATTACAACTAAACCCTTATTCACCAGTAGCTATGAAAATATGCTTATAGGCATCACAAATAATTGTCGGAGCAAGGTCCTCGGATTTTATTCCCTAAAAACTCTCTCCTCTAAAATCAATACTCCAGCTACAAAAATACATTTGCAACTCACCAGCCCAATCTAGTTAGAAATAAATTGCAGCAAGCCGAAATCTATTATTATGTTAAATAGGTAGCCTGAACATTGCACTTTTTGCGCGCCCGCTCGGATATAAACATGCTGTGTCGCTTTGCATCGTCCTTTGTACATGACACAGAATAGAAAATTGTTACGAAATATTGCAGTTGGTTCAGTATTTTTGGGTACTTTTTTTTTGTTTGCTTTGTCGAGTTAAGTACGAATATTGTAACGCCAATCGTTATACGGAGTTTTTAATTATAGTCTGTTTAAAAGTGATGATAAAATTGAGAGGTGTTGTTAATTTTGTAATTACCAACTACTTTGAAGTGTTCTGGTTATTGGAGATAAAAAAAAAAAAAAAAAAAGTTTTCTCCCTGTTATTTTTGTCGACGTCGACGATTATTTTTGTTGTTAACAAAATACAAATCGTTGTTTGCTTGTCTTTATATAAATAATTCTGCTGCATGTATCTGTTCTCCTCAAATCATGGACAAATGTTGATAGATTAATAGATTCACAATTTCGACCGGATAGGTGGTGCTACAATCGGGTTCTAATTACAAAGTCGGGGCGGGCCGCTATACGCTAGTTCAAATATAAAGAATATCTAAAATGGTTATAAAAGCTCCATAGAATACACATTCTATTTACATACAATTACACAATTGCTGATTAGTAATCAATTTGTTGGTTAGTTTGTTGTCTTTAGGCTGAGAACGAATTGAATACGTAGCAAAATAAGTCATTATTCGAATATATAATCATTTTAAGGGGGCTCATACAAATGTACCGTCTAGTCTAAAGAAAAATACGTTAAATGGATTGCAAATGAATAGAAAAATTTTGTTCGTTTAATCTTTTGTTGTCACGCTGCACTTCACCATATATTTTTACTCTGTAAAACCAGAAGAATTCTCGTTACAGTATTCGAGATAAAGTTAAAATATTATCGTACGGCATCGAGGCGAATGGATCCAGCGCGAATAAATGTACTAATACATTTGGAGAACAACAGCTCAATTCCCCCATTGTAGGTTTGGACGTATCGTCTCAGGGATGCGCAGAAATGCAACGAATTGTTTCTTTGATTTATCTGTTTGGCGAATTGAATAGAAGGAATTCTTTTGTGGTAGCGAAATTGTTTGTAACATAACTTATTGTGATGCGCTAAACTGTTAAAACTAATATTTAAATGTAAAAATAATAAAATATAAAGTCAATATTAGTAGTTCAGACATTTATTCGTAGTCTAGGTGTACTTTCTGTTGATGATGTTATAAAATATTCGGCGAGTATATTATATTTAAAAAAAACGAGTTCTAAAAAAAAATTCGTTGTTAGTTTCCTCTTTGAAAATATCTTTGAATGCGTCAGAAATAAATCAAAGGTGGCCTGTTAGTTATTTTCTTTATTATAAATATACTGACTGGTTACGTTGAAATTGAATTTATAATGAATACATACAAATACAATCAGTGAATTCCTGCGACAATTAATATATTGTTACGATTATAATAATAGTATTGAAATTTCTAGTGGATTGGTTTATTTCAGTTAATAATACGAGTTTATGGAATATTTCACAAAGAACTGAATTTTCCAATTAAAGAAAATTTCTAGTGAAAGAAAAATTCGATCTCAGGCAGGGTTTGAACCTGCGTCTCTCTGGTTAAGTACACCAGACGCTTTGCCAACTAAGCTACCGAGACCACTGCCTGTGATGTCGAATTTCTCTTCCACCTTCTACGTCTTGAGGCGACGTCGGCACCATCTATTGAAGACATTACTATGTCTTTCAACCAACACGACTGCCTTTACAGGTAGTTCAATGTCGAACGATGTTGCCTAACCGTATTATGCTATGGAATATTGTTTATGTAAACCGAAACGTAGGTACCTGTTCCGACAACTTATAATTGCTCACAAATGTCCATTTATATTATTTTGTAATAATTTCAATGAAAATGTTTTAATTTAATTAAATGCTTTCAAAAAGGAAACCAGATTTAAATATAATCGTTATTTTGCACATTCAACCACTTTTTACCAGCCAACGTTGTAGTCCATAGTCTTACCTGATTTAAATGAATACTGCACACGAAAACATGACTTTACATCTGATTGGCGCCAGTCTTATAAGCGAGGATGGCAGCCATCCGGACGAATCGTTGACAGCAAATTCATGTAATATTACCTTTTTAATAACATCATTAAAACGATGTTTTTTTAAACTAGGTATATTATAATATACCTAACTTTGTTTGTTTAAACCATATAAATATGGTTTAAACAAAGAATACTAATATAGCCTTAGCTTGCTCAAATTTTGAGGCGTCTTTTCTCACTCAAATTTCGAGGCGTCTTTTCTCAGAAAACACGCTTCCATTTTCAACTTTAGTATTCTGTAGCAATCTTAATACTTACATAACATAAACCATAGGTATGATCTGGTTCCCAAACTCTAAACAAATACAAACTATACTTATACCTAAAATTCAAACTCAAAACTTAAGTTTTCGGAACAATAGAATTCTCTACGAGATACCAGGGCACCCCTGATCGGTATTTAACCGGACATATCCGTGCGAATGTAACGTCTTGTGGACGATATTAGAATGTCCGGGTTTAAAAGATCAGCGTTCGAGGGCGGTGGATTTTCTTTAGTTGCGTTGCATGCTGGCTTACTTCTGGTGATTTTGCTTATATTTTATTTGTTACCCAATCTTATTCTACGTTTTGTGAATTCTAAGTCACTTTTCCATTGAAAATCATGATTTCTAAGTTCAAAAACTCGTATTTTTAAGTTCAAAAACTCGTTGTTCCAATTTGTTCTACTAAACAGTTAAACAGCTAAACAGTACTTTTATGGTAGAATTGATGGGATATTTTTTTCTCAATAGTCCTACGATATAAGTACAAAATAGTCGAACTAATGGGAGTCTTTATTCCCACTATTTCTACTTGTTCTATTCCACAGTTCCATGGTAGAACTAATGGGTATTTTTGTTCTCACTAGTACTACGTTTCGAATATTCCCGAATAGTAGAACTAGTGAAACTTTACTTCCAAGTAGTTTTACTCTAAAAATATTGTTGTTTGTTTTGAATGAAATACTTAATTATCGAATCATTTCCAAAAAGTGTCCCACATTGATTTCGCTAATTTATTAGTTTAAGTTGTGCATTTCTTGGAAAGTCATCATTGTCTATTTCAATTTTTCGTCGTCTTTGTTGTGAAGAAGGAAAATGTTTATCTTTGTAGTTACGCATTGAAGACATTAATGAATAGTTATAAAGAATGCGAAATATTTGCAAAATATTTCCTTCATTTTTATTTCTCGTTATCTCGCAAAAACTGAGTTGATAAAAAATAAATCGTTCAAAAACTTTACTTTTTTTTTGTAGTCAATCGCAACCACGACCAAATGTTCTTTTTTTATACATGCACTAGTACTAGTACTTACGTAGTACTAGGTTATTCATAATTTGAAGGGCACTGAAGTCAGGTTTGTACAGGTCAGGTTGATGGAAGGTCATTAAATGTTTTCCTTAACTTTGCGCTTTTGGGCGCAACATTATTCTCGTCTTTAAGGCCCTGAAAAGACGAAAATGCAGCAGCATTTCCAGCTACCTTTATAAAGATAATATTGTTTCCTTGAGTTTAGTCTTTTGCCTCGTATCGTCTATTGTGGATTTATTCTTGATTTTATTGCAACAAAGCACAGAGGACTCTCTTGTAGCAATATTAAAGTGACCCCTTTTTATAAACCATCCTATAGTGTCCGCAAACTTACGATTCTATTCCCTTCCTGTTTTATAAGACTTAGCTTGTATCCTCTATAAGAGCTCTGCTTTGTTTATTCTCCAAGTGACTTTAGACACTTTTGAATCCAAACTGGATAGTTGAGTCTTTCATCACGTACAAATATATTTTTCCCTGCTGCCAAATCTATAAATTGCCATCAGATAGTAGATAAGAAGTAACATAAAGGTTGTCTTCCTAACAGTTGAAGCCGTGATTACTATGATTATACTTAGTTTTAATCAATTCTATAACAATTTGTGCTCACCCCTCCTATTAAACTCTTCTCTTAAACAAACTTAATAAATTAAACTGCAGACGCCATTTCCCACCGGTCCGTGTACAAATTAAATGTAATCAAAAAACATCCATCCAGTTTTATGATGGTCGTAAACTGAAATCCCAGCCATCGAAACTAAGGACGTAAAATGGCGGCCAGACCCGCTGATATGGGATTAGGAGGCGATGCTGCAAAAATCAGGTGGATCGGACTATCTTAGGTCTGCAGGGATGATTTATTAGAGACTGCTGTACGTCTACGTACGTGTTTTTTAAATTTAAATTTTATCATACTCCAATTTGTCGTCTTAGCTTTAGCGTAATTTTGTGTCTATTCATTTTTACATTATATTTGTTAAATACAGAACTACTTTCTAAGGATTTATCTATTTTTGTGGTGTCTAACCAAGTTTACGCGTCCGAAGTCATACCTAAAAGCTAATAGAGGCCTATTTTAAGCGACTTCAAAAGGGCCGCGCCACTTTCCAACTGATTGAATGATGATTTCAAAGTCCGGAGTAGCGTGTCTTGAATTGATTGGTTGTCTTTGCATTCGTCGAATTCGAGACAAATGACTTGACAGGCAATGTTCATATCTCTAGGCTATCACTGCCCTAGTGATTCAACATATAATCTAAAATAAGGGTTGTAAAACCCGTCTGCCGCCACACGTTCGGATGATACGGACTTAAATCGATGCGGTTGTGCAGGGGAGGTGAGCCGATTTCCAAGCCGAACTCGGCTTTCGCTCTACAGGTTCCCTTTTTAAACTTTCGGCTAAAATATTTTGAGAGAAGAATTTCTTCTAAATGTTTTTTCTTTGTATTTTTTCCAGAGTGTTTAAGGTACGTTGTCGACTATCGACTTGATAGTGTCTGGTATTATAAACTACTATTACATTTTTACTTAACTATCTGTTTCCCTCGGTCTCACTTGGATCCCAAGGATATCTTGGGACGACAGGTAGCCTATGTCTTCCCCATGATGCAATCGTATCTACATGTAGAATTTCAAAAAGCTATCACAAAAACCTTGAAACTGTCAAAATCCATGGAATCTTTAAAATATAATGGTGTAAAGTTGTTCATTGTGGAGCACATAGTTAGAACAGGATTTAAACTTAGTTTAAACATATGACACGTTCGTCCTCTGACGGACTCTTGAACAAATCTACCTTGTTATAGTAAAGAGGTACATACTTTGTACCTCTTTTGCTCGATCGATACCGATTTGCTCGATCTCCTCCTTTTCGAGTCAAGACTCGTCTCATTATGTCTCCGTTTTCAAACGCATCAATTCGTTTATTTTTCATGATCAATCCTAGATATCCTAAGCTCCGGAATTTTGCTTTAGAATGCTTTAGAATCTTCTAACAGTTCTAACTCGGCGTTTGCTATAAATAACTTAATTTTTTATGATGACGAAGTGTGATGACACATATTTTTGGAACAGCTGGTTATCTCCCAGTTTTTGGTTTTTGGCGAATTCTATTGCTGCATAATACAAGTCTGGGAAATAAGAATGGTGGAACTCAGGGTGCTCTGATTGACTGCGAACTCTACTGTATGCCAGGTTAGGCTCCTCAGCTTAAGCGGAGGCCCACCTTGTTCAGATGTCCGAGTTTGTTTCACAGCGTCTCACTGTATAATTTTAATAAAAGCGTCTATGTATTGTACTGATTTCAGGAACGAATATTCCCACACCAGTTTTAATAATTCCAATCACTCATCAGCTATGACTGTTCTCAGACTCTCCAGCCTGGCAACCTTGAAACTCTATTAAGGATGGCCATGAGGTCTCCGGGACGAGATTTTGGGGCAACTGAGGTAGCGACGACAGCCTTCCAGCGTTTTTGAAAGATTGAGTGATTGCGGGAAGTTATAGACTTGGATATGGTCATCAATGAGGTTAGAATAAAGGCCAAAGTTTCTGATCCATCATTGCAGGATCTTTATGCCTAGGAGGATCTGCTGGTAAAATTCCGTCAAATGAAGAGCACCAGGTCACAACCGTTCAGTGTTCTCATGGTAGATTCTTCTAATTTTAGATTTGATGGATGCTGAAATTATAAATTCCGCCATGGTCTTGGTTGGGATTCTGGTCCTTCTAAGTATTTCCTGTCAAACCGATCGTATTTTGAGTCGCGACAAGAAGTTTTTTAATGGAAAATGAATTATGCATTAAAAATGTTTTCCAACGTATTTTTTATAAACTAAAACTGTCCATTAACCTTCGCTAAATTTGGCAGGTTTAAACAGTGAATTTAGTGCTAGGATATAAATACAGAAATAAAAGATTTAATTCAATTTGAGCGGTGTAATATGAGAAATCTCTGGTGATGATGTATCTTTCGTATCACGTTGCTGTGACTGGTCCAGCCTTTTTGATGTTTTTGTGATATGTTTAACTGTATTCGTGCTTATTAATATGCTTCGGATATGAAATTTTTCTTCGCATCTGAAACGTTCGCATCGCATAATAACAACATATTTTTGTATTTGTTGTGTTCTTTAAATATATCTTTACTTATTTAATTATTGAAATATAAGAATAACAGATGATAATGTCACAACATTGTAACTGAGCTCGGCCTTTTCGATGTTGTTATATTCCACTTTTTTATACTTTATTGCACACTAAAAACATAATATGTATGATAACAATTTCAAGTTATTTATTTATATAAAAATAAATAAATAACCTTATGCGGCTATCAGTATGCGTGACAGCTTGGTGTGCTCTCAGTGTGAAGGGTCACTTATCCGCACGCTGACCACCGCAGGCGCAACTTACAGTGTCAAGGGTCACTTATCCGCACGCTGACCACCGCAGGCGCAACTTACCTTAGA
This sequence comes from Subacronicta megacephala, assembly GCA_958496365.1. Classification (NCBI taxonomy): domain Eukaryota; kingdom Metazoa; phylum Arthropoda; class Insecta; order Lepidoptera; family Noctuidae; genus Subacronicta; species Subacronicta megacephala. The sequence continues at coordinate 12,699,994 of OY292530.1, read as the reverse complement.
TCAATCGGCTTAATTATCACTTAGGTACGAGCCCCCTCGCGAATATAGGCGTGATATGAAGTCTCATTTTAAGTCATATTTCTTCCTATCTTTTTGTATTTTTTTAGGCATTTTCCATGCAAAGATTATTAAGTTTTTATTATACCTGCCCGCGGTCGAATTTTTCCTTCACTATAATAAAAACTTAATAATCTTTGCATGGAAAATGCCTAAAAAAATACAAAAAGATAGTTAAAAGGTAAGGTGGCATCGTACGACATTGTACTTGCTGTAAAGCATGTCATGTCGGTTGAGAATCACATTTTCAACAGATGTCACTGACGTCGCCTCAAAGACGTAAACATTAAAAAGGTGAAGGCAAATTTCGACATGGCGGGTAGGGGTCGCGGTGGCTTAGCGGTCATAGCGTCTGGTGTACTTAACCAGATGACGCAGGTTCGAATCCTGCCCGCGGTCGAATTTTTCCTTCACTATAATAAAAACATATTTCTTCCTTTTCGAAATATCGTGTTTCCAGACAACATTCAATTAATCTTCATAAATAACTGCCAAAATCAATACAAATATTGTAAGTAGGTACCAAAATAAACGTGTCATGTGATACTACAATTCCACAGCATTACCCATTCGGAATATATAATAAGACTTGTGGGTTTTCGCGCCACATTTTCCTCAAGCTGTACCTGAGAAAATGTGTTACATATTTAACAATATAGGTATTACACAGGAATACGCTTGTTTCGTAGAGTGGGCTGATTTTAGACTTAACGAGGAAATTTGTGAATAATAACACGTTTCTATCAAGCAACATTTCAAACTAAGGAATTCATCATAATTTTTCGATAATATACCGAGTGTGCCGCGAAGGGTTAGGCAGAGGTGTAGGTACTGATTTACACCAACAGTTTGTATGTTAAAAACCCACGTAATGAGTCGCAGGCCTATTGCCTTTAACTAGGTACTTACTTGAATTTCATAGAAACCCACACCCAAACCCAACTGTGAACTGAACCCACGACATCACTCACAGGAGCCGCCCTTGTGATTAGTATGCCAGTTAGGTAATTATGGAATTCTGTGCATTATTAACATGAAATGACAAATCCGTAACAATAGTAAATATTTTTTTTAATGATCTTGATAATTATCCAGACCCACATAGCCTGCGTGCCTGCAGCCATAGGCACTTCAAACAACATTTTCAATCCATAAACTCCATACAAATCCAAAACGCAAAATTATAAATTCCTTATAACGGCTGCCACAAACAGAATCAAACCTCATTCTATTGAATTGGAAAGCTGTCATTCCTGACGCGGACTGAAACACTCCAGTTCAATTGTTCCACGGTTTTTCACGATGTTAGCTTCTTGAAGGCGTATTTCTCCATTTTCGCATGTAAAACAAAAATTTCCCGCATTTTCGTTTGGATTCGCACCGAGTTGCTGGCGGTGACGGGATTTTGATAGGGTGTCTATAATTTTGCAGGACATCTTACGTAATAACATACAGGAGTCCAAAGTTAATAAAAAAGTTTCATCTAAAATGAATAAATAAAAATTTTCCAGTTTTTATTGGTAGTCGATTTGCAATCCATTGTGAAGTTTAGGTAATACCTTATATTTTTCTTTGGCCTTTACTTGTTATAGGTATCTACCACAATCATTATGTATATACTCATTTTTGCTTGTAAGAGTTCATTCATTCGTTCCCTTGCTACTCAGTTCAAGTACACTTCAATTTTTATGATCCATTTTTCCTAGTCCACTTTCATATTTCTTTGACTTTTATAACATCTAAAACTTGTCTTCCATTGTATTTCGTATCTCGTCTCTTCCGAGTTGAACAACGTCACTGTGGATTGAACTTCAAAAATGTAATGTATTAAGGACAATTAAATTGTTTCAATATACAACTACATAATTTAGGCCCATATGGCATGGGCATATAAGCGCAAAAAACTTTTTCGCAATTAAATTACAAATAAACAAACAAAAAAACTGTGTCATCTATTACGCGCGATTAGAGAAACAACATAATTGTTAAAATGTTTTACAAGAAACACAACAAACTGATTCAAAATCCCACTATTAGGCGCGACGCCAAGAATTTTCACTAGGCAGTCCGAACAATTTATTTTCTTCTCGTATTGTTTTATGAGTTATTAATAATGGTGAAACGACTCTATAATTATGGGTCGTTCCGTTAAAAGCTTAATGAATTTGCGAGATTTCTGTTTTTATCGCTTAAATTAAGTGTTATCCCACTTCCTCGGGAATAAAAGAAACGTGGCGTGTCTGAGATGTTGTTTTGTTTCGTGCTTTCGGGGGCAAATGATGGACATAAATTTTGTGGGTGATAGCTCGAAAATTGGGTTTCATTTTTACTGTATTGCAGTGGTAAATCGTTTTGTTTTTAGTGTTCCATTTACCGTTTGTATTCGTCATCATATAGCTTGCATACATTTACCAACTCATTAAGTTAATTACTAAAAAAGACAAAATTTTAATACGATTGGCATTTTTTGTTGAAGTAGATTATTCATTTAATCTCTTGTCTGCATAATTATTATAATGATAATTACAAATTAAAATGTTACGTTTATTCTAATTCTTTTCAACCTTGATCTTGGCTGTTGTTACGGTGTCTTATAAAGATTATTGATTTTCTAAATACTAAGATTTTATAGCCGTAGTAGTTTTCTGCAATAAGTTCTGGCAACGCGCGGAGGTTTTTCTTGTCTAGTTTGTGTTAATGTGTTGTTTTTTTTCTTAGTCTCTGCGACTCAACTACAGAGCGTAAGGTCCTGGGTGCCGTACCTAGTACTGATCGTTTTTCTGCCATCAAACGCTAGCAACTATCTGGGGTTCGAATTTAAGTACGGTAAATGGGAGAACTTGTGAAGTGACAAGCAGGTTGCAAAATAATTTTTAAATTTTTCACCAGCCAATAAAAGTCAACTAATATACATAATATATCAACATTACAACATTTCTGACAGAACCTAGAATTTATCCCACAAAAATCCAACATTATGGCCCCCCTAGAATCGCTGGCGAATAGTTTCGCGTCTGTCAGTCGCGTTTGAAGGGGATTTATTATTTTTATTATTGTTTCGCACAACGACTCAGCTTGCCTTATTTCTCTCCTTAAGTTATGACCGGCAAAAATAGAGAGAATTACCCGAGACGCAAGGCGTTATTAAACCTTTTTGCTTCATCCTTGGGTTTTGTAGTTCCTGTACCTACTGGAATTTATAAAGAAGGTTATAAACTCGGGGATTTGAAGCAATCGTGTTTATTTGGGTTGAGATTGGCGGTTTCGGGTTGTATTTCTACAAATTTATGAGTTTTACTTTATTAATATCGTTAATAAACCAACTAAGTAGTAAATCAAATAAAAAGGTTATGTAAAATTTGGTTCACTTGAATTTTAGATAAGATTTTCCGCAACAAGAAAAATTATAGGTTTATATTTTCAACAGGGAGACAGAAAACTAATTTTTAACATACCATCATCACGCCTGTATTACCCAAAGAGAAGTAAGCAGAGGTGCACTGATGAACACCTACACTCCTCGTCCCATGTCCACTTAGAATTTCATATTAAAACTCAATAACACTATGTTCGACGTGGAAATCGAACCCAAGACATCTAGCAATAGCAGTCGCTCTTTCCTAGACTAGTGAGGCAGTCTCTTTAATATTTTAATATTAAATTGAACTGGGAATTCATCGTTTCAACAATAAATAGATTTTTAATTTAAACAGTTTTCAGAATTAAGTTTAAAGTAAAAGAAAATATTTTAATTCACTTGTGATACTAATGTGTAATTTGTTTTGTTTACAAGAAGAATGTCTTAATTACCGCTACCTATCTCACTCACTCCAGAGTTAGATGTTTGCAACATGTTTTGTCGTCAGTATAAACGCAAAGTTACAAAACGCCATCTAACTGAAAAAGAGCACAAATGCAGCAGCCAATTTAGCGTGACTTAATACTTGAAGCCTTAACCCTCGCGGAACAAGTTGCCGGCCAACTTCGAACCGACTTTATTAAAATTCAAACTAACTGAAACTTCTTATTGGCAGCCTTTGTAATTTTAAACTCACTTTTAGGACTAAATTGTAACATTTTATAGTTGAAGCCTGATTTTTGCTATATTTCTCAGTTTTTTTCGGCTTTTCTTCTCAGAGGTCGACAGATAAGAAATGCTGGCGCCATCTAATTGAATTAGTTAATTAGTCGAATTTTAAAAGTGCAAGAGGCTCGCTCCCTTCGGGGAATACAGGCGTGATGGTATGTTATGTTATTACTATTATCTGGAGTTTAAAAGAGACCATGATTCTCTGAGTTTGTTTTGACGTTTCTTCTCAGAGGTCATCAGACAGGAAATGCAAGCGACATCTACTTTAAAAAAATAAAATACCAACTTGGTTTACAGGATCTATTTACAGAAATATGTCATATAATTTATGAAAGGGAAAACATTTTAAAATATTATATCTCCTATTTCATTTATCAAAATTTTTGTTGCGTTCGCAAAAAGTGTATGAACTGCACCAGGTCTAACAAGTGGTTCGGCTCGGTTCAGGATCGCATAGTTGTGCGCCGTCGAAGCGAGCAGATGAGTGACGAAAAAAATTGCACGATATTAAGGGTTCTGTAGGTTACGTTTTGACGTGAAGTAACTTGTAAAATGACAGTAACAAAATTTAGCAGTTTACATATTCTTTATTATTTTTTTACCGTCGTAAGGACAATTGTGGGCAACAGGTATTTTTGGCGCTTTGAGGCCCAAAATATTGTGTTTATTATATCTTGATTATATAAAATTCCAATACAATTACTGACTTAATATCTGATTTCTGATACAATAACTGACTTACGTATCTACTTTTACTGGAAGGATTTCAATATTTTATTTCCGTCGCTATTAAAACTCATTTCTATATTTCACGTTACCTAAACTTATTCTGTTATTTTATTACAGAATATGGTTAATTTACAGATATTCTCAAACAACATAAAATCAAAGCTTTAAAGCTGTCACTGATATGAATCCCTCCTCACGGACCCCTAAAAATGGTCCGGTACATAATTGAAAATGCCTAAAATAACCGGAGTGCGCCGAGATACCGCCACGATACTCGACGGTAACAATTTAGATAATTTTCTTTAAACAATATTGTCGTTGTATCAAGGCTTGTTATATTAGATTCTTTCTGAGAAGCTCTCGAAGGTTGTATCGATTACTTTTGTATTGATTTCAACATGTAAGGGGTTTTGCATCAACTTTTTCAAGGTTGAAATACCTGCACAGAACTTTTTATAGATCAGGTACCGTTTATATTTTTGTGTACCTATAGGTTTTTTGTTAATAGGGCTAGGCCGTAAAAATAATTGTTTCTCTATTGCCCAATAATAGTAACGAGCAAGTATGTTAAAATAAACCAATGACATTTTGCATGACGTGGGAATCGAACCGAACACTCAATGTGTGCCAAGCTTGATTAGTAGACAACAAATGCTACAACGAAGGGCGGGCAAGGAGTTATTGAACGTAGGGAGAGAGGGGGGGCTACTATTGTTATTCGGTGGCAATAATAAAATAAAATACATCCAAACACATCCACTCCAAATCAACTAGCTACCTATCCAAATAGGATAGTATCACAAATATATTCGGGCCACGAAACAACTGATCATTCAGGGGACCGTTCGTCGCGTAATTTTGCTTTATGACGTCATTTCACGTAATCCCGCTGCGAATTTTACGCGTCGTTTGCACGAATCCGTCTCGAGTTCGCGTAATGTTACGTGGGATTAATAATTTTCTAGTTTAACACGGTGATAAGTGCTGATTGCTTTTGAGATCTGTTTTCTTTCCGCTAGTTATTGTTTGTTTATTTATTTATTGTGATAGTTGATCCGTGTTGATGTTTTTTTTATTATATTAAGAAATAAAATGAATACAAATGTAGTTATAACCAAATTAAACCAATAATAAAATTAAACTTCGATAATATACTATCCACAATCTTTTTCACAGATTAAGTACTACTTCCAATACTACATTTGCTAGCAGACATAAAAATACATTTGTTAGCTGATATTTGTAAATAATATCATATTGTTGTATTTTATCCTTTTTTTTTATTTTTTATTTATTGATTATATTATATTATCATAAACTGTTTTTCGACGTTTTAGTTTTGGTAGTTTTTAAACCTTATTTCATATTATTCATATTCATTCGATTTTTATAATAATAATTGTTAGTTTATATTTTAATGGTTGATCTCTGGAAATACATAAATTGGATCAACATTTATTCAACACTCAACAGATGCACATGTATTTTTCCCTGCAACTTTTACTATCCAGACAAGCTTGTCTCGTTATAATCATAATGTAAACCAAAAGATTTAAATACGAGGAGATGTTAAACACAGTATGACAGAATATACTTACGACAGTGTAAACAGATTACAATAGTGTTACACATACAAATTTACTTTCTCTCTGCCCTTCGCAGTGGTTCAATGTACGATACTGACTAGCTACCGTGAGGTCTAAAGCGGGAAACGAAGCGGGGAGATTGAAAGTTTTTTTTTTCAGGATATTGGTTCATCCTGCCAATCCTTTTTTCAATGTCGAAGTTGACTTAAGTCCCCCAATAGCGGCTGAATATAATTATTTGAAATGAACCTACTAAGTAATTTAACCAAAGTTGGTAATATGTGGCTTTAATGAAATGTGACTTAAAAATATAATCTATGTAAACTACTTATAGAGTCATAGAGTAGTAGTTGTAGAGTAGTAGATTTGTAGAGTAGTAGAGTTGTAGAGTTGTAGAGTTGTAGAGTAGTAGAGTTGTAGAGTTGTAGAGTTGTAGAGTTGTAGAGTTGTAGAGTAGTAGAGTAGTAGAGTTGTAGAGTAGTAGAGTTGTAGAGTTGTAGAGTAGTAGAGTAGTAGAGTAGTAGAGTTGTAGAGTTGTAGAGTAGTAGAGTAGTAGAGTAGTAGAGTAGTAGAGTAGTAGAGTAGTAGAGTAGTAGAGTAGTAGAGTAGTAGAGTAGTAGAGTAGTAGAGTAGTAGAGTAGTAGAGTAGTAGAGTAGTAGAGTAGTAGAGTAGTAGAGTAGTAGAGTAGTAGAGTAGTAGAGTAGTAGAGTAGTAGAGTAGTAGAGTAGTAGAGTTGTAGAGTTGTAGAGTTGTAGAGTTGTAGAGTTGTAGAGTTGTAGAGTAGTAGAGTTGTAGAGTTGTAGAGTTGTAGAGTAATTGAATTAAAATTTGAATTTGTCCAGTGAGCTCATAGCGCTGGAGGGCCTTACATCGAGTTTCGCCCCTGGCTTGTGCCAAACGCGCAGATAGCTGCAGCGATACGCGCTATCTCGATCGGCTGCCAAGGTGCGCACCACCAGACTAGTCGACGACGCACGATAAGTGTTTTTATTTCGGGAACTAAACATTGACACGGGAATCACGCGTCCGTCTACTACTGCGTCAAACTAATTTAACTTCTTCTTTAATAACGGATGTAGTCTCAAAGTTAGACATAATGTACATTATGTTTTAATTAGATTATGGTGTCAAAAAGCGGAAGAATCGTTGAGAAGCTGGTTGTATGTTAAATAAATAATTCAGTTTCTTTAGATCTCCTTTCTTCTTTAAATCTCCTTTCTTCTTTAAATCTCCTTTCTTCTATTAATCTCCTTTCTTCTTTTATCTGGACAACTACATTGACGTGAAAACTTTTCTAATAATATCTAATCATTACGAAGGTAAATTGAAAGAACCTTTCTATATTAAGAATATTATAAGATTTATTATCTTCTGATTCAAATGTCTACCTTTTTCCACAGCACCCATTTCTTCAGTCATAATTCATTCTTTTTCAGAAATAATAATTTCTCCCTGAGAATTCTCCAGATTTAAGGGTAATCCGTATCTAGGTATATACAATTCTATTCTAGGTCTTTAGGTGTCAGTCTATAATTGCGTCTAAGCCGATTCTTTGAGATGAGAAAATTGGATATAATATTCTTAAGAAATTCTTGTGAGAATTTTTTTGGGGTTCGCCCTATAATGTTTATAGAACTTAGCCTTTGAGTTGTTTGAATGGAATATTCCCTTTGATATTTTCTTGCAAAGATTTTTATTTGTATTATTTATTTCAGTGGTTTTCTAGTATAGGCTATTTTATTACATTAAACTGGATCAGTCTGGTTATCTTGCTTTCGTTTTAGTGTAAAATAGGTATTTATGTGTAATCGTTATTATTTATCGTGTAAGATATATGTTAGGCTAGTTGATTTTTATGTAGTGAGTATTTTGTTCAAAATCAATAATAATACTTTGGTATTACATATTATGTTAGTCCATACTCCATTTGCCCATAGCATTAGACAAATAACTGTAAAATAGGGATATTTACTGTATAGTAGAGACATTTACTGTATCTCAACATATAATAAAATTGTAACAGGCCGATGTCTGTACATTGAAGGTATTGAAAAAAAAAATAACACAGGGGGTCTTTATTTAAAGCAAGAGAAGCCAAAACAATTTTTTTTAGATATTTTGTCTGTCTGTCTGTCTGTCTGTCTGTCTGTATGTTTGTACCCGCATAACGCAGAACATAGGCTACATTTTTCCCCAGAAAATAACTTATTCACAAAATTTAATATTTTCCGAAGCTCAGGTTGTTCTGGAATAAAATCATAGATGGCGCTGTTTAAAATTTTTAAAGGTTAAATATCAACCAAATACTATTTGGCTTGGTTCAATAGAAAGTAGAAATCGGAAAAAATATGAGTAGAATACATAATTTATATACCTACTTTGTTGCACACAAAAACACACAAAGCTAAACAGAAATTACAAAAAAGAACAATGAACAAAAAGGTGACCCCATTCCTCGATTTACATTTTTCCCAAAACAGCAAAGAATAGTAAAAGAGTTTTCACCTGTAAAAGGGTAGCCAGCCAATAAAAGTCTGCTTATGACAAAATATTAGGAAGTGCCAATGAACAGGACACTGAAACATTTTCCTGGAAGCCCTTGGTGGAACAGGCAAAACCTTTTTGACATGACTGAAGCTGAAGGGCGAAGACAAGGGAAGATAGCACTAGGTGTCACCACTTTAATCCCTGGAGGTAAAACTGCCCACACTGTTTAAGATACTCTTCGACCTGGATATAGACGTGAAGTGCAGCCTAATCGTTTGGGAGGAGTGTACGCCGGCGCACAAGAAGGCCGTGGAAGACGTCAATTGGACTGTAAGACATCTGACGGAACGATCACATCATGAGTAGAGTTTCTGTTTCATTTCTCTATCAGACTCTATCCGTTATAACCCGAGGAACTAGAGTAGACGGCCCCGGGTACAGAAATTGAATCTGATGCGAAACATGGATACTAATTTAGGTGGCAACTTCCATGAACAATTTTTTTAATCGTCGAAGATCCATTTCCCGAATTGAATGGGGTAGTAACCATACCGGAAAACCTTTGTAAGATTGTTGCTTCGGTCAAGGTACTCATTCATTTCGTTGATAGAGATGTATTTCAAAGAATTTCATTTTTTCATTCCATCTTCATTTTTTTTACATTTTTATCCCATTTACATAAATTTTAACGCGTGCAGTATCTCCTGATCGTATGTTTCGCTACGACCATAAGCAAGTCGCAAGGGTAGATACTTCAAGCCGCCGCCCGGTGTCGTCCTCAGGAACAAATGTTTCTCAGGCGACAACTATGTGTTTTGTGTGTATGTCACTATGTGTGTAGGCTCCTATGGGTGGAATATGAAATGCTGTATAATATGTCACCGTAAAATTGCAAATACCGTAAGATTATAATCTATCTTGCAAGATTGTAAACTGTCGATAGATTCTGAACTCAACTGCTTACAATTAAATGCATTATTTTTCGGTAGATTATAATCTATCGAAGTGAAACCGCAAAATTGTGAAACGGCGACGGAACGGAGCTTGCGCGCTGATTGGTTAAACGTTTTTTGCAAAAAATAAACGCTGTTTATCTACCCATTCCAGTCCAATTTATTGGGTTTTAATTTTTAACTCTCTAAAAAAAATATATGCCTATTAAATTCTAAATTCTACGAGTATGAAGTCGTGGTGAAAAGCTTTTTATAAACAATCAATTTTTCAAACAATTATCGCTATCTTCTTCCAACAAAGGTCGCATTGATTAGCCTAAAATGGCGTACAGATGAAAATTATCTATCTAATATATTACGTTCAGTAGATTCGAAATGAGTTGATCGCCTATACGTTGTATGTAGCTTAATATATTTCTTTACTGTGTTTTGTGTAATTAGCAGTTCAATGGTAATCATTATTTTGGATGATTGTTTAAGAAAGGTGATCAATTCGATAGTTTTTTCATAGTTAACAAATTAATAGAGGCAGTATGTTGAAAAAAATATGTTTACATAAAAATTAAATAGCCTGCTTATTAAGGAACGCTATAAGTAATACTATACGTAATATAATAAATGGGAAAGTCTGGATGGATGTTTGTTGCTCAGTCACTCCAAAACTGCTGAACGGATTTGTATGAATGTAATGTACATAGTTTATTATCTGTGCTAACACATGAGATGAGACTTTTTGCCTTCCACGTGGACGAAGTCGCGGGCAGAAGCTAGTAGTAGAATAAATTGATTCGTAAAATAGAATACATTTCTACATATTTATGGTAAAAAAATTGAGCTTACTAGACGATTATATTGAAATTGTAATATCATTCTAACGATATTCGTTTAATTTTAAGTAGCCCTTATCTTTATTAACAGCCAGTACGCTGCAATATAAAATTAAAAATAATTAGATATTTAAATTATAATGGCGTTATATCGTTATTCGTTTAATTTTGTGATAAATACGAGTTTAAGTAGGTACCCCTTATCTTTATTATCAACCAGATTGCTGCAAAATAAAAATGCAATACAATTAGAACAATCCACAATCAAACCGGTTAAAACTAGCCTTCGCCTAACAAAAACCAATTCAAACCGGTTAAAACCAGCCTTCGCCTAACAAAAACCAATTCAAACCGGTTATGTGTACACAAATGTTGATGCGAAAAATGCATGTTAGTGAATAACAATTTATAATTATTGTTTGCACAGGTGTTACTTGTGAAGTCATTGTATCGTTTCTAGCTTGAATTAAATAGTTCCTTTATGGTACTTGTTGTTTTGCAAGCTCCGTGCCAGGTTCCGCACGCGGAGTATTGATTCAACTCATTAGCAAGCATAAAATAACTTCCTTCGACTGTTTTACATAGATCTCTCTGATTGTAGATCACTGAGTCAATCGTTAGGTCTTAATTTGTTTTTACTTGGTACAAATAGTTCTGCAAGCAAATCGAATAATATGCAAAGGCCTTACCTATTTTTAATGGTTGCCTAGACAGCAATAAATTCTTAAGAACTTGTGGATATCTCGATGTTCTCTTAATTCGCAAAGTTCGATCATCAGTCGGTCGTGGAGAATATCAGAAATCCCATGGCCGTCAGTATAGGGCCAGAGTAATAGTATGTTATAGGCAAGGCAGGGCAAGGGTAAATAGGTAATTGCGGTTTTTCGTCGGTACAAATCCGACATTGCACCCTTCACTAGTAGCAGCCCATCCATGAGGATTTTTAGCATCCCAAAAAAATGGTCCTATTATCATCGACGACCGTGAAGAGAAAACCCATAGTCGAAATTTAAACTTCCGAGTGATTTAATGGGAACTTATTCCAAAATTGGTAAAATGTGGCCTGAATCCGGTAATTGACCTTCCAAGATATCATTGTACGAATTAATTGTAATCAAGCTATTTTTCAAGACTTGCAGGAATTGTTGGAGTCGTCATCATGTCATAGTAGGGCTGCGAAGTACCCAAAACTTTTTTAATAAAAGTGACTACACATTGCTTTCCATACATGTCACAATGCCAAATAAATTATCCTCTTCGCCTCGTCCCGAGTACATTTGTCGGTCTCCTCGAAGTTCCAATTTGCAGGCTCATCTGTGCAAATTAAATAATTCAATGGTGTTTCGGAATTTGGGTCGGTTAATTGACAAAGTGACCACGTTCACGCCCAACTGCGGGTCGTACCCTTAAACAATTACTGGACAATAGATTTGGGAACACCTGGTTCTACTCGTATTAATAAATTAAATGCTGTTATTGGGATTACTTTAAAGATATATAGTATAGTATAGTATAGCCTGAAACCATTCCCATTCTTAAAAGCTATAGTTATACAGTTCAATATATTCGTATATGTATGTTTGGTGCAGCTGAATGGATACTGTTTCTTCCTATAAATAGATCTTCAAAGGCAATTTTACAAAATCAATACTTTAGGTTCTTTTTTGTCTGAATAAATATCGAAACTCACTCAGATCATAGTCTGTTTTAAAGCTCAGATTATGGTATTATCAAATAATGATGTAAGTCTTAACAATGTAGGAATTGCATTTTGATGAGTACCATTGCAGCTTTGAGTTCACTTACCTCGGCTGATACATACATCAGTCATTGTGAAGCCCAATCATAATAATTTCAAGCGAAGCGAAGCTCGAAAACTTCATCATTGTGAAGCCCAATCTTAATAATTTCAAGCGAAGCGAAGCTCGAAAACTTCATCATTGTGAAGCCCAATCTTAATAATTTCAAGCGAAGCGAAGCTCGAAAACTTCATCATTGTGAAGCCCAATCTTAATAATTTCAAGCGAAGCGAAGCTCGAAAACTTCATCATCATCATCAGCCTGATGCAGTCCACTGCTGGACCAAGACCTCTTCGTTTCATTTTCATAACTTGAGACTTATGAATGAGGTTTTCACAGCCATCCACCATACTAAACAAGGATATGATAATTACTTAAAATGTACTTATTTCAGACGTTGTTTTCTCTTGACCTTTGATAGGTTGATGGTAAACTGCTTGAACAACTGGTCTGGAACAAAACTTCATTATAACAATGCTTGTCTTATCGAGTGATGCAATTTTACATTACATTTCCATCATCCTCTTGTCCCTTTAACAGAAATATTCATTTGCTATGGATAATAACTATTCTGTAGGTGCCTCCTGAATCCCCTTGTAAAAAAATATGCTTAGTTAGCCGCTGCAAACGTCATTTCATCAGTATTATAATAACATAACATAACATCCCATCACGCCTGTATTCCCCGAACGGTTAGGGATAGGTGTACTTATGTACACCCACACTTCGCCGGTTTGTTTAGGACTCATGTCATAGGCGGCGAGCCTAATGCCATTAACCGTGCACAAATCCAGACTACGAGCTGCTAGTGAGAATTTCATAGAAAAACCCAATAACACTGCTCAACCTGGGGATCGAACGCAGGACCTCTAGCGTAGCAGTCACTCTTAGGCCAACTAGACTAATGAGGCAGTCATATCTTATATATTTTAAATTAACACAGGTAAACTTATCACCTGTAAATAAATGTAAATTTTTTCATAATTATGAAGGTACTGAATGGCAACGATTGAATAAATTTTTATGTCATGCAAGCATAAGCATAGTCTTTAAAAGGAATCCTAGGAGTGGTCGCTATGCATATGTTACTATAACTACCAATTTTTTTTCTTTAGTTGACGTCACGATTTCTACTGCCATGAACCTAGATTTGCAAAAACCAAAAAAAAAATGAATTTGGCGCCCTACAAGCCTTAGCGACGTATGCCAAATTTTCAGAATAGTAACGTTTTTTTGTTTTTTCAAACTGTTTTGGTTATTTCTTTTGGTCTCCTGCGTGTGGCCGAATAAATCTTTTTCTTTCTTTCTTTCTTTCTTAAAGTTATAATACTTGCCATTTTATCTAGACCCGCTGGAGAGACCCCTAGACCCTTTGGATTATAGTTCTTTAAATATGATTTGATAAATTAAAATACGTCATCGTTAGATTCGACTTCAGTGTTAAATTTTACATCCATAACAGTCTAGTAAAACTAATATATTATGGTTAAAGAAATCCTAGGTATTATGGAATTCAAGTGTTTAAAAATTTGATTCTTCAAATAGAATTACGCCTCAAAATCAAAGAAAACACTCAAAGAATTTTTATTGCTCATTAAAAAAATTGTGCAAGTGGTGAACACAAGGGCCGCTTGCTCGTAAATAAATTGCCTAAAACAATTGACTACAAAGTGACCACGCCGAAGTGTATCGAAACAATATTTGTGTAGTTTCGTCTTAATCCCAGGGTCTGACGCGAGCGATAAATATTTATTGCCACTAAACGTGAAAGGTTTGAAGTGGAAGCGGGAGCGGGTACAAAGACAGAATTTATTTGTTTGTAAAGCTGTTCTAGAAGTGCTGTTTAGATTTTGTAATTATGTTTTTCGTTTGAATTCTATGTAGTTAATTATGTTACTATTTTATTTAAATACACGACACCTTTACCAAAGTGTAATTCTAGACTTAACAATTTATTTTCTTCTAATGTAATTGTTCCCCTAACTACAAACAAGGGTCAAATTAGCTAATTTAAAAGCAACCCTATATTATTATGGTAGGCTAAATTCTAGTTATCTTTATTGTAGATACTAGCAAACAGAGAACCAGATTTCTGTTTGCTAGATTAAAATGAATAAGTGATTAATGCGAATCAGATATATACGCAGGAAAATGTAAATTGTTTTTAACCAAACATCCGAAACAAATACTTAGCTTTGAATAAAAACGAGTATCAAGTTAAGTTCCAATCTTGCACCAAACATGAAGATATAAAATCTATTTGTGCGGTACCCGTTGATTTGTCTGTAGATTGTACAGTAATTGTAAGAACCCCTTCCACCGATGTTATCAGTATAATGGAGAACATTTGTTGAGCTTTGCAAGATGCCTGATTGACTAAGTTCTATTAATTGTACTCGAGAATGGAACCTCAATTGTTTGAGCCGCAATGTTTCTAGATAATTGAATGTTAAATTTTAAATGGTGATGCTTGCCGATTGAGTCGTCTTTCATCTACCGTGAGTCTTCAATAGAAATTGATTAAGTATCTTGATTGTCTTCTATATGAGGTCGAAGTTGTAGCTTTGGGTGTATGATTCCTTGCGAATTATTCACCTGAAATTGGTCTAAGCAGTGATGGTAATTTTAGTCACTTTTTAGGTTCGTGGCTCTAGAAGTGTTGGTGCGAGTAAAATCAAAATGCAAGATAAAATCTTTACGTAGGATAATGTTTAATAAAATTTTGTTTCTATCCGTATATATACATGTTATGCTATGTGTATGTCATCAGAAACCTGGATATCTTATGCAAAATTGTCTATTGAGAAATTCGTTTTTTATTCAACATGTAGGGACTCTTTTCGTAGAGATATCTAGAAATTTCACCAGACTAGAACTAGAATATAAGACTAGAATTTTAACCAAGATTAAGAAATATTATTTTGCTTATATTTACAATTTTGTAGTTTATAGACGACCCAATCAAATACAATATGTTAATCGCTCTATCAAAACCAAATATGCTTACACAAGGAGTGAGTTCACCCTGATAGTTCAATAGTTCAATGGGATTGAATTGAACTCACGACCTTTGCCAGTCATTGCCTTAGCCGCTGTGTTATTGTCACTTAAAATTATTAATATCACATTAGAAACATTATTGTTGTAAATTAGACATTTTATGTCTACTTTAGTAACAACTTTCATTGTATTATGAGCTGATACAATCTAACTTCTATGCTTTGCACGAAATGAAAAAAATAGTTTTCTAATGAGAATTTGAAATTATTCAAATGTTGAAATAAAAAAGTTGTTATTAGAAACCAGTATTATTCAAATGTTGTTTGGTTTCTATTGTCAGTTTCAGTTTCTTATTTTTTATGAGAACCATTTTCAATTATAATGTCTTTAATCTTAGTTTTGAATGAATGGGTTAACATACCATTACATCTGTATTTCCCGATAGACCGAAAGGTTAGATACTGATGTTATTTGTGACCCATAGTTCACCGGTATAGGAAAGGTAGGTCCCGTTCACACAAATACACCCAGTACTGAAAGATTTAGGAATACAATCAGAATAATACGACCTCTGATTTAGGAAACTCAAAACTATGTAAGGATCAAATAAAATATCGCAAACTACCTTGTGAACTGTCTATTCTCCTAATCCTGTTTTCAAAAGGAGTAGGTACTATATACTACAGGATAGATAAAAATAATTAAAAAAACATGTTAGCCCTTAATATCTTATCAAAACAATATCAGCTCAATAAGTTATTGTTTGTCTACTCTTTAGATTAAAAGTTTGACATTGGCGTGTACTTTCATTTATAAGTTCTATAACCTTAGGAGATTAAAGTTTGATCGGTTTGTCAATATTTGTGCATTTTATAGTACTAATTATTATTTTTTTATTTATTATTACCATCGTATTGTTTCGATAAGCCGATATCAGTTTTTTCTTAGTCGTAAAAACTGACAATGTGCTCGAATAGTAATTCATTCATAGATAATAATTAATTCATACTTAGATAATTCATAGCTTGAAAACTTCTTAACATTACATACATACATACAAGGTTATTATTGGTAAAATATTAACAAACTCAGATTTTGATGATCTAAGACCTACCTTAGTTTTTTTTCCTAACTATGGGACCTTTGACTGCGTTAAGTTCTTAATATTGAGCGTATCTTGGAGCAAAATTTTATTTTTAATAACATCATTCAGCGTAGTAGTCGTTCTTAGGACCATGAGACTAATGAGGCACTCATTTTATTTTTAACCTTTTGAACGCCATTGTCACATATATGTGACAAACGAAATCTTACCCTGAACGCCAACGTCACAAATATAATTATGACAAAATATAAGTACGTCGCACCATATTATGAAATAAACAATTTAATCATCACTTTAGTGTGTTTTCACTACCTTTGGTAATTTGACAGAAAAAGTGGCCTGGCGTCAGGGGTACGGCGATACGTTTATACTCTGGCGTTCAAAAGGTTAAATTAAAGATATTCCCATCACTTTAGCCTACATTTAATAAATTATTTTCATTCTATATTCTTCATTGTATTAGCAAAATAAGCCGAAGAGCATCAAACGCTAAGACCAACAATAAAAAATAAAATTCAGAAGCACAATTTCCTGTCTTATTTTGACTTTAATTCAGCCCATCAGAAACATCAAAACATGCTGCCTGTCAAGAAACGAATCAAAAACAGAAAGTCAAAACAAAAATTTCTGAATCTTTTCTCAGAATAAATAATATACAAAATCTTAACAAATCACCGATTTCATAGAACAAAATGGAAACAGAATTGTACACGACATATTGCTTCCTTCTGTTATCTGTATTCAAATGAAAACTTTATTCAAGTGGGCGCAGAGATGTAAGTGAATTGAGTCCTATTTAAAAAACTAACGACTTCCAAGAAAGCTGTTCCATTCTTCGATGATGTTTTAATCGTATAATAAGATTATGGTTTCTTGTAATTCTATTAAAGTTTTATGTTGCAGTGATTTGATATGGAGTGTGTAAATTTTAGTGTTGTGGCTCCTTGTCTAAAAGTAAATTGCTCTTTGCGTGGGTTAGTGACTACATATCTAGAAAATTTTCCTTTTTATTTCCTTTTAAAAATAACGCCTGTATCCCCGATTAAATCAGAGATTACTGATTTATACTCACAATTCAGTTTGCTAGTTAATTGATTAAGGCCATGTTAAATAGTGAGCTAGCTTTATTCCATTAAAATGAAAAACTATTCAATTTACTAGACCTGTGATACGAGCCCATGACGTCAAGTTCCACAGTCACGGTATGCGTGTAATGAGTCGTGTAGTAATTACTCTGAACTCAGGTCTGAAGACTACTGTTCGACAAATTATTCTTAAAATTACCTTCATATAAGCTTGATTTCCCGTAAATTCTTCACAGTTATAGAAGAATAAACAGTTCATAGCTATTTCAATGCTCCAAAGCTCCACGCCACCAATGACTTTCATTTGTTTTTCTTTCTCTCGAGTCCATTGTCGCAGGTGGCAATACTGGCGTTCTACAGGGAGGAGAAAATAGTGTGGGGTTTAATTCTTCATTTATTTATTTTTTAAATAAATTTGTCGTAACTGTTATTGATACTTGTACCTTCCTTTATCACGCCACGTATCCACGTTCATCACGTAGAATCAAGATCTAAAAATACAAACTTATTGTTATAATTTTTGTAATATGTATTTATTTCTCTCTTCAACAAAGCTTCTTCTTTTTGTAAGTTTTGTTGTCGTTATGATAATTAAATCTTGATAAATTCAAAGATTTTATATTGAAAATCTGTTCTAGATTTAAGGATACATAAACAACCTTCGAAAATCAACGTCTCTTTTTAGTCTAGACAATAATAATTCAAATAATTTATCACAATATAAGGTAAAATGTCAATTCGGACTACCAAGTAGTTTCAAGTAGATAAGTACTGTTAATTCTTGATACGTAATGTAATTTAATTATTTCCGAAACCCATGACCCCAATCCCAAATCAATGAATAATTAAGTAAAACAGCAGCACCCTGTGAATAAACATTTGTAGAGCGGGCACCAACCAACGCTGGACGCAATTAGCAGGTACATTGAAATCGCATTATTGGACGTCGCACGGAAAGGATCAACCTGTAGATGTTTTTTTGTGGAGAAAAAATCAGTGAGGGTTTAAGTTCGAATAAGTTTTAAAAGTTTGAAGTCAGGACATCTGGTGGTACTACTTCGTATATTCAGAGTTCACATTTAGGATGATTACGTAAGCTAATTAAACTTTTAAAATCTAAGTCTAAGCAAACGTATTTAGGGTTAGGCATAATAAATAAATCCATGAGATTATTGGTGAGGGTTAGAGGAGAGGAGGTTATCTTTCATTAGGGTTTTCACAGAAACTATAGATTTTCACTTGCTACGATCCTGGTACACTACTTTTACGCTGGATCAATAGGTGAATTAGCTGTCAAATTACAATTATTAATAAAATTACAAACATATCTTAGTCATAAACATTAGATCCACTTCTGTGCATATATTTTAATTTTCTATCACGTCTTCTGCAGTCAAAACTTACCTCTAATATCACTATCCATAAACTGCGTACACAAAAATTATTAACTGGAATTAAAGTCGAGAACTTTTTTAGAAGTTCAATTAGCTTATACTGAAATTTGATTGCGAAGTTTCATCACGGTGAACTTTTAAGGGGCTTAGCAGCAAGTTCAGAGTCGCCTGGTATTTTGGTTTCTTTTTTGCTAGTTTTTGCCACTGCTGAGCAAAGGCCTCAGTCTGGTCATGTACCTAGAAAATTGACTTTAGAGACTAAAATATTTTAATGGCTTTTTTTATACCGTTCTTGCTCCACTGTGGATTTTCCTCCTCCTATTTCGCCATGCCGAAGTTTTAATGAAAGAAAGAATAAGATTTATTCAATGATAATTTATTACCACAATTATTTTTTACCACAAAGGTGTACATTTGTCCAATATATATAATTTAACAGTAAGGTATGTTATATGATGAGCGTCTTAATAAAAACGTAAAGTATATATTTAAAATTATTACAGCTTGAAATATTCAATACTAGAAATACATTGCGACCTGTAAACTAACCCCTAGCCTCATCTTGTCGTATCTCATTTTGGATGCTGATACTAATAATTTTAATCAGCCTGGTAGTGTGATGGATTAAAAATCACTCATTCTTTGATTATTAGTATCTGACATTTAACGAACCCCTATTCTTATTTCATCATATCTCATTTTGAATGCTGATAGTAATATAATTGGAGAGTCCAATATAGTGAGGAAACCTGCATGCCTGAGAGATTTTCTTGACGGCATGTGAAGTCTGCCAACCCGCAGTAGGCTAGCGTGGCGGACTATAGCCTAATCCCTCTCGTATTGAGACGAGACCCGTACCCAGCAGTGGGACAATGTAATGGGTTGATGATGATGATGATGATGATGTTGTCCAATATAGTTGTCATACTAAAGAGTTTTTAACCGACTTCAAAAAGGAGGAGGTTCTCAATTCGTCTGTATGTTTCTTTTTTTTTTTTTTTGTTTGTTTGTTACGCGATATCTCCGCCAATTGTAGACCAATTTTAATTATTGTTTTTAACAACCAAGTACTGTCAGTTTATAAATAATGAATGACATGTTGTGTTTTTTTGTTTATGAAAAAATAGAGAGACATGGTGAAAAACAGAAAATTATAGTTTTGTAAAATTCAGATTTTTTTATTTGAGACAATCCCCGAATTTGTACATGGTCCTTCGAGCCGGATCTGCACTTCATCACCCGGGGTCACTAAAGCAAGGATCTTCATATCTCTCCATCCGGTCGTCCCCATCTCGATCTTCCCGTTGGCCAATTTTGTAAAATTGTATTCAGAATTTTTTATTTGAGACAATCCCCAAATTTGTACATGGTCCTTCGAGCCGGATCTGCACCACCCGGGGTCACTAAAGCAGGGTCTTCATATCTCATCCGGTCGTCCCCATCTCGATCTTCCCGTTGGCCTTTCTTACTGTTTCATGGAGTTCTTCTCAAGTACTAGTTAAAATATTGATGATTTGTGGCAATGTTTTCCCTGTATTGGACATTATTCTTTTCTTCGCTATGTGCTCAAAAAACGATTCTTCGAATTTCTGATTCCTATGACCACTGAAGCACAGCACGGTTACTACTTGATTATATATCCCCGAAAGCAATCCAGACTGGTTTGCAAAAGACATTTTGGGGTATTGAAGGCAAATTTACCTTAACGTTACAGGTGCTATTTCCCTGCTGTCTGAAATAACTTCCCATCTCCTCGCGAGTGAACCATCGTGATACGTCAGTAATTTTTGATAATATGAACAGATCCTTAAAATTTAAATGAGGTTTGAAATTCTGCTTATCCTTATTCTTCTCTGGTTCTTTTAGATACAAAAATGATTATGAATTATAATTTAAGCATAGTTGATTGCGAAGTTTCATCACGGTGAACTTTTAAGGGGCTTAGCAGCAAGTTCAGAGTCGCTCAGTATGTTGTTTTTTTTTTTACTAGTTTTTCCCCCTGCTGAGCAAAGACCTCTGGTCATGTACCTAGAAAATTAACTTTAGAGACTAAAATATTTTAATGGTTTTTTTTATACCGTTCTCGCTCCACTGTGGGTTTTTACCTAGTATTGTGTTGGGTGTATTCACACCTCCTATTTCGCCATGCCGGAGTTTGAATGCTGATATTTATTATTTTAATCGTCATCATGATGATATGGCGAACTGCCCAAGACCGGGATCGTTGGCGCTCATTGGAGGATTACATACGTATGGCAAATAGGCTGTTATGATGATGTTGATATGGTCCTTGTTGTCTGACATTTAACTAACCCCTTAGCCTTATCTTGTCGTATCTCATTTTGGATGCTAATAATAATAATTTTAATCAGCCTAGTGTGATGGATTAAAATCACTCACTCTTTTTGATCAACTAGTATCTGACATTTAACCAACCCCTATTCTTATTTCATCATATCTCATTGTGAATGCTGATAGTAATATAAATAGGAGAGAGAGAGATTATTTTAACAACCAAGTACTGGCAGTTTATAAATAATTAATGTATTATGTATAAGTATTATTAGAAATATCGGCGTTGATGATTGCCTTTTACCTATGAGTTTTATATGAATCATTATTTTTTTTTTAATCTGAAATTTTACTGACCTTATCTCAAACTGCCTCATTAGTGACTACACGAATCGAGCCGAGAGAGGTCGAGCAAAATGTTATTCTATGAAATTGTTAGTAACAGCTATGACTTTGGAATATGTTCCCGGTGAGTGACAATACGCTCCTTTTATTATGGGAGCAAAACATACCGGTGAACTGTGGGGCGCACATGATTATTTGTTATCCCCTAGTCTTATCTCGTCATACCATATCTTGAACTAATAATATTGTGGCTTCATTGCAGTCGTTAGCAATATTAATCTTTACTATCAGCCGTTCTTCCATTCATTTGTATTTGCATTGTACTTTTTAAATGTCAATGCTAGTTGCATAACCACATAAATATAGTGGTCCCGATGGAAAGGAAACTATAGAGATACTTAAGCTATACTTTTCATTAAAGAAACAGGCCACTTTAAATCAGTTTAAAATACAAACTGCCTCACAATAAAGACCTTACCTCTTTCTGACACGTTTAATATTCCACTTATACCTTAAATTGTCTCGTTTTCAAGATATATCTGTTGCAGACCTACCTATTGTACCCTGAGGACATACAGCTCGCCGTGCACATTGGATATTATTTAGAAACCAACATGCAATTGAAATAAAACCTTATTTTGAAACCGATATGCTTCAAATTCGGAATCACGGAAGAATATTTCAGAAGCCTTCATTATTTTAGATTGATTTGAACCTTACAGCTATAACATAAGGTTTATTCTTGTTTTTTCGAAGGATGGGTTGCACCGTTCTGTTCAACCACGGTTATCGACATTGGATAAAGGGCCAACCATTAATCGTACTAAGATAATATCAGTCCAGTAATCGCAGATTGCTAAACGCTCTGTTAGTATGCTCGGGCAGTGTCGATGGACCCTTAGTTTTAAGATTATATACTTAGGGTTGCCGAATTTAAGGTAAACAAAAAACGTACCTACCTTTCAACAAGTTTTTGTAAAATGTAAATACAGTTGTTGTTTTCAAGAGATTATATTATAATAATTTTAGGTCATTGAAGGTTTTAAAAAATTAGAACAACCTTTACATTTATCATAGTAGGATTCGTTTCGAAATTGAATAAAATAATTTAGAGTTTAGATTTTAAGGTCTATTAAATCTACTTATTCAGTTTTTCGAAATTTATTCGCTTTTTTTATTCGATTGCTCGCTGAAATCCATGTCCTCAAACGCAAAAACTAAATGTAGCGCAAAAAAACAATAACGTAGCGACTGGACCAATTTTATATTTGCGTACCTATAGTACCCAGCGCAGAAACCATCCGTAGTGCAGAAAACAATTGCTCCGTCACCATGCTTATCGTTTCGTTAATAAGTAGATTTAGTAGACCTTAAAATCTAAACTCTAAATTATTTTATTCAATTTCGAAACGAATCCTCGTTTCATCCATCCGTAGTGCAGAAAACAATTGCTCCGTCACCATGCTTATCGTTTCGTCGAAAGTTTTGACAAAAACACTTTTCCCAAACCCATGAAATGCCTACCGATTTCATACATTTTTAAAGCTGTCAATCTAAAACTCGTCCATTTTAATCAATACTCCTCTTTATGTTTATTTCATACATACAATACATCCATATTTTCCATACAACCATTACCATGGAAAAAACCTTGCATTAAATATATTTAACACAGGCTTCGTTATTGTGCAGCGACCTAGCTATCCTAACAGGTACCAGGGCACAATAAGAGTACTAGATGCGGTACCAATTAACATTATGTAGGATTGACAGACAGACACAAAAACATTGAGTGACTTAACGGCGACTGGATGTTCCACTGTTCAGTTTTTTTTCTTATACGGTTTACAAACAGTCTATAGAAAGTAGTCACTGTTTTATCGGTGTATAATTTACAATGCTTACATTTTTTCCAATGCGTAGAGGATACGCAGAAAGTTGTTTTTTTTGTCATCTGTCTACTCTTGTCTCTCTATAGAGAGACACATGACAACATAGTTGTGGGTCCGGGTAGCTCAAAGCGTACAAAGTTTACAAAGCGTCAAAAAAGACAGCTCATTTCCCCAAAAAATCAAATCAATAAAACTATTAAATGGCTTATCTAGAAAAGCTAAGTCCACGTGACTCGCGGCCACGTAGGCTCGAGCGGCAAAGACCTGAGGCCAAGGACACGGGTTCGATGCTCGGTGAATAACATCATGTACACTGCATCTAGCGAACGGTGATGCATTGAAAAATCACTTGCTTGTTTACAGCGCTGAAATGGTTTTAATTCAATATTTTATAAGATTTTTTCCTTGATAAGTTAGTAACTTTTCGCGATGATGTCTTAACGTCATCATTTGATCGGTCAGCTGGATCGGTGAGCTGGATCGGTGAGCTGGATCGGTGAGCTGGATCGGTGAGCTGGATCGATGAGCTGGATCGATGAGCTGGATCGGTGAGCTGGATCGATGAGCTGCTGGATCGGTGAGCTGGATCGATGAGCTGGATCGGTGAGCTGGATCGATGATTATATTTATGGTTATGCTTTCTCAGGATATTACATCGGATAGAAATCTACAAGCAAAATTTTAAGTACAAAATTATTGCCTAAAACTATCATTAAAAACGGTTAGTCAAGATAAACAGAATCCACAGTAGTTTTTGGAATATTTTCACTTAGGCTGTATATAAATAATAAGAATTAAATCGAAATTATTATTATTAAAATATAATATATTTTTTTTTTTTTTAATTCCAGAAGATTTTGTAGTATATGTAGTGTAAGAAAAGTTTTTCATGCGCACAGGACTTGGAACCTAATTTCCTTTTATACAATTACATTATTTGTATATTTTTTAAATGTGCAAATATAGCGTCACAAAATTTCTGATAAGTATAAAATATTAATAAAATTTTCGTTAATCTGTTGAAGCTGTATAAGTCAGCGTTAATTAATTACTCATCTACAGATTTCAAGGGATCGGATCTTGACCTCAGAGCACCGGTCAACGACTTTACCTTATGCAAATGGGTGTTTATTTCTAAGAAAGGCTCCAAATAAGTTAAATCTGAGTTGCAGCGATGCTTAAAATCGAATTATGGCCTTCATTCCGATACCATCGTTTTTTTAATAGTGTGAAACTGTAAATATAAGTTGGTTTATAAAGAATAAATCATTTGTATTCTTTTAATTTATTTATAGAAAACATTATCCATATTGATGTTAGTAAGGACACAATACCATAAGGTATTACTATGTTAGAACTTATACTTAACTAACAATTATTACTTACGAAATGTCGCATCATCGGGCTTCCATCGTATTTATGAGCCATAGTTTTCAGGAAGCTGTTGCTAACGCTGCGCGTTTTTGTGCCATACGGCTTTGTAAACTATCAGTTTCAAAAATTTATGTAACGAATAAATATGAATCTTAAAATAAAATATCAATCTTATCAAATATATATACCTACCTTCAAAAATCAATCTCATCATATCAAATAAATATCAATCTTATCAAATAAATATCAACCTTAACAAATATATATCAATATATATAATCATATAGGGTATATATCAATCTAATCATATAGGGTATATATATCAATCTCAAAACTTCAAGTTATATGAATGAAGAAGTAACTTATTCTAGGACATGAATTGAATTCTCAATTCAACTAAAGTGGTACCGCTGAATTATTTAATATTCTTCTGCTTTTAGTAGCAATGTAGCAAGTGAAATAAATTGTTGGGCAATGAGAGTTCTGGGGTCTTCTAACTGGGAGTCTCCAGGTGACAGCACGCTCATTACTGGTGTTGCACATTAAACAATATAAATTGTAATTTGCGTTATTAATATCCCACCTTTAAAAATTCAAGCTTCCAGTTTTTAAAAAAAATACCTATCCTCTTGCAACCAAAGATGTTTCTGATTACTATCCTATCCTATCCATATTTCTCAAAAACCCGACTATTTCCAGTCCTTAGCCTGGCGCACTAATTTACGGGCGCACCGGGTCGTCGCACCGCCTATCGAGGGCCATCCCACGCCTTGTCTGGGCTGTACGTCTGCTCTTATACAACCAAAATCGAAACGTTCGTCCCAAGCTCGTGTACGTTCGGATAACTTCGGCTTTTGCTGGTGAATGTTCTCTATGAAATTCTGACTCGTATTTTTTCAAAAATTCTGGATGGCTGCTGGCAGCTACTAGGTGTGGACAGACGAAGATTGGGATTTTTGGTGGTCAATAGTAGAGGGCTAATTTTGTTTAGGGGTGGAAACCTTCAAATGCATTCGGTCTTTGGGGATTGGACCGGACAGTGTGGGATTCTTACCCACTAACACCCCCCTGGTGGCCACCATCAGCACTATAGAGGGGGCACTGTGTTCTCTTAATAGATCACCCCAGAAACCCCCTGTGCAACGCCTGTTAGGAAACATCCCTTGAACCATATTAGTGATTGCATTACAGACCTTTCACAGGTCAAAGGTTACAAAATCGTACTAATATCTCAAGTCTAAGTTATAATAGTCTATCTAGACATCTAGACATGCTGTGTCTACTGGTTACTAGACAGACTATGTCCTGGTGCTCCGAAAGCAATTGCAAAAACCTGAACTTGAATCATTTCGGTTCATATTCGCATAACCAGACATTACTGAATATCAATGCATCATCATGGAGCTCACTTAGTATATGAAACAGCCGCTAATATTAGTTATGACGTAATTACTGCTAGTTCAACATCCTGTACTGCCTTTATATCACTAGATGTGGCCTGTTCCTCTCGCCATAAGGAAGCGTTTAACGTAATTATGAAATAAATAGCGCTTTACCGTTGTTCGCAAATTAGCAAGATTGTTTAAACGATATTAGCACTTACTGCCTGTGTAGTTTGCCCTATTTATTTGTGTAAATTTACTGCGGTACGTGAATCTAGTAAATCTATTACTATATTCAGTCCCGAGTTCAATAGCAACTTTTCGTAGTCTATTTATTTATTTATTTATATTTATAAGGCACACCAACAACTTATTTACAATTACATAATATGATAAGAGTTAACATAAATTATATTAGTCTAGTCGTAATTAGCTTTAGCTAGCGTAATTAAAATTACCTTCAATTTTAAATAACACAACGCCTGTATTCCCCGAAGGATTAAGTATAGGTGTACTAATGTACACACAAATTTCGCTGGAAAAGGACACATGTGATAGATTCGAGTATATTGCCACTAACCGGGCACAAACCCAAAGCTACTCGTAGCTAAGAATTTTATAGAAAATATAACAACACTGCTTTATCTAGGAAATTGAACTCAGGACATCTAGCGTAGCAGTCGTGCTTACGACCGCTAGGTATACTAGAGGCAGTTCTTAAATTTATCATTGATTATCAGTTGAATGAAAACATCGTTAGGTAACCTGCCGGATGGATTCTCGTAACTGCGTAAGAAGTCAGCCAACCTGGGAGTGCCAGCGTGGGCAATAGAGTTAACCCTCTCCTTCTGAGACGAGGCTCGTGCCCAGCAGTGGGACACTAAATGGGTTGATGATGATGACTTAGTTGCCGATATAAAGTTAATATCACAATATTTCGACCGCCCTGCCATCGTTAAACCTTTACAACTTTCTGAATATTGTATCTACGAATTTGCGACTTTCATTGATAGTGTTTAACAAATACCTTCGTAATGTTGACGTAGTTGTTTTTCTTTTTAAAGCTTATTTCTATATTCTTGTAAACCCCTCGTGCTAAACTAAATTCTTGTAAGTGGGTTTACGTCAGTAGTGCAATGGGTGGGTTTCGAACCGACAACCACATAATCGCAAGGCCGACGCCCTAGCTATTAGGATACCGCTACCAAATTATTCCTATGGGGCGCGTTGCAGATATAAAAACCATAATACTCTTTCAGGCTCTAGTTGCAAATAAAACAGATATACAAAAAATTATAACCTTTTGGGCTTAGTATTAAAAAAGGTCATAAGTCTGATATGAACGAAGCCTTACGTCGTAAACTCAATTAGCCACGCAATTGTAACGATTGTGATCAGTTAATTTATTATAGGAGGTTGATTTCATCGATTGATTGCATACCTTCGTCACTATAGTTAAATGATGATTGAATTAAACTATGATCGGTCGTAAAAAAGGAAACACCTTTGATGTAGGTAATATACATGCAATTAGTTTACCCATTGGTAGTAGTATAGTAGACTGCCTCAATGGTCTAGTGGTCCCAATCGCGACTGCTACGCTAGCGGTCCTGGGTTCGATCCCCAGGTCGAGCAAAGTGTTATTGGGTTTTTCTATGAAATTCCCAGTAGCAGTTCGTAGTCTGGATTTGTGCCCGGTTAATGGCAATAGGCTCGCCCCCTATTACATGGGACCTAAACATACCGGCGAAATGTGGGTGTATTTACATAAGTACACCTCTGCCTAAACCTTCGGGGAATACAGGCGTGATGGTATGTTATGTTATTGGTAGTATTACTGGAACAATTAAATTAAATCTCAATATCTGAGTTGTGTGCAATTCATACTAAGTTTTTATTTTAAGCTATTTTCGTCCCTGCATCGCAAGGCCTCACTGCCCCTTTCCCTCCATTTATTCATATATTGAAATAAAATTTGAAAGATCGATATTTTTTTAAAAAAATAGCTTACTATCTATATTTTTTTTTTCTGCACAACCTCAATGAGCTTAGCTAAAATCACTCCACTTTGAGTACTAGCCACAAAGCCAACATCTCCATTGTTGGTACATGTCAGGGATCCATAAGATGATTGATAAGTGAGACCGGGAAGTATACACATTTTTATCCCTACATGAGGATCCGGAACATGATCAGAGGTAGTTGATGGTGCTCTATGTCCTTCAGATCTTGTATTGGTGGATAAATTAGTTAATTGTAATGTTTTGCGATCCAACTCAGAAGTGTAGGCTGTCATGCTGGATGATAAGCCGTTCCAAGCTACGGAGAGATGTTCAAGTGAGCTTTGAAAGGATCCTTGCTGCTCAAGAATCATCTCGGCTACTGTCTTCAGATCAGTGGAAGCCACAGCAATCTCTGCAATGTTTGTTTTCGCATTTCTGGCTAATGCTGAGGTGTAAGCAGTGATCGCAATCTTGATTGCAGCAATCAGAGGATGTAATCCTAAGGAGCAAGTCTGGATTAAGTCGTCCAGGAGCTGGCTCATATCGTCTCCGCTCAACTTGACAAGATGTCTATACTTCGTACCAAAATCATTTCTGTTATCATTTCCTACCACACTGATTTCCCTCATCACCTGGATGATCCTGTCATCCAGCGGGTCCTCTAACTGACACCAATAATTTTTAAGCATTCCAAGTAACTTTCTGATATCCTCAGAGGACTGAGTGCACTCACCAGGACATGGTTTTGGAATGATCGAGGTTTGTCCTACCATCCGATCATTGAGCTGATCTAATATGTCAGAAGTCAATCCGATCTCCGAAATGTCTATGGTAGTAATTGGTGGTTCAGACATGATGTTGAACTGACTAATAATCTGGTCCTTGACTTGGGGAGGAAATTCGAATTTCGGCGTATTCTCAGGTTTGATGGTGGAAACAAGCGAAGAGAGTCGATTAAGAAAGATGTTTACAAAATTTTGCATTATTTATATGAGTCGCACATTACAAGTATTCTTGTAAAGCCCTCGTACTAAGCTAAATGCTTGTATTTGTAGACAGCAGTGCCGTTACATGAAAGACTAGTCCCTTTTTCATCGCTTAAAAGCTTAAGCTCTAGAAGATATCTAGCATACATCTTCTAGAGCTTAAATGCCACATACATAAATAAATGCAAAATACATAAATATATTCAGATTCAAAGACAGGAATAAAACATTTCCAGTTGTTTTAGCTGACATGCAGGATTCTGTTCAGCGGTTTTACTGGAAACTGCTCTTGCCTCTGTGTCAGCGTATATTTTATTTAAATGTTAATATTATGTTGAAAACCTCGTGCCTATAAATACCATGCTTTTTTTTTGTTTACTGAGGGAAACCTTCAAAAGGCAACCCGTCTTTGGAAATTAGACCCCGGACAGTGTGGGAGTCTTACCCGCTAAAACCTCCCCAGCAGCTACTATCAGCACATGGCTGAGGCCACTGTGTCCTCTCAACAGACCAACCCAGGACCCCCTTGGTATATCCCTGGGGACACTGTAAAGGGGTCTTCTCTGAACCCCACTGTACACGGCAGCACGTGACCACTGTGCTACCGTTGTCTTCTTTGAGGTGAGAGCGCGCAGAGTCCCGTTAAGCACTCACGACCCCAGAGGCCCCCCTGTCTTAGGTGATGCAGGCGGGGTTTTGGCATGGCGTCTAGGCGTTTGCCTACCCGGCGCTTTCTTCTCCAAGGATCATCGCTTTCAAGATGCCACTCAGCGGCCTCCTTCTGGACCGGATTTTGTGGAAAGTGCACCTGCAACTGTAAATGCAAATGTTCAGATTGTGATTTTCTTTGTAAATCAATAATATATAGCGGCGGTAGCGGCTAATGTTGCTGGTTTGAAACCACCTACCCATTGCACTACCGAAGTGAACCCACTCGTCACACAAGCATTTAGATTAGTACAAGGGTTTAACTAGAATCATGTGCGACCTACATTGCTAGTAAGCGTTTTAAAAAAAAAATTGTGGCTGCCTAAGAAAAAATAAAAAAATACTGAATTCTCGTAAATCTCTATAAATGCTTTACTTATACGAATAATTAATATTCATGCCTTGTATGACACCCACACAAAGATGGGTTCAATAAGTCACCAATAAGTCACTTTCAACGATTCTTAAAACATCTCTATATTGTACCTACACCCACTCGTGTATTACTTAATGATATAGATGCTGTATTATATGTATAAATGTATTAAAACTAACGGCAGATAATGAAGTCTGGGCTCTCTTGTTATTAAGGCAGTCATACACTGTGGTGTAATCATCATCATCATCAACCCATTACATTGTCCCACTGCTGGGCACGGGTCTCCTCTCAGTGCGAGAGGTATTATGCTATAGTCCACCACGCTAGCCTACTGCGGGTTGGCAGACTTTACACGCCGCCAAGAAAATCTCTCAGGCATGCAGGTTTCCTCACGATGTTTTCCTTCACCGTTTAAGCGCGTGATAATTAATTATTAATACGCACATGACTTCGAAAAGTCAGAGGTGGACCTTGGATTCGAACTCGAGACCTTTGACTTGGCAGTCCAATTGTCATATCAGGCAGTCCAATTGTCATATCACTAGGCTATCACTGCACTGTGGTGTAATATTAGTGGTGTAATATTAAGATGATAAAATATATATGGGACTTCGAACTAAAATACTGTATTAAAGTTATAAAATACTAAAATTGCTGTGCTCTTACAGGGTTTCATATTAATACGAAATTTTTGCAACAATTTATGTACATGATGATGAAAGCAATAGGTTTTAATGATTCTACAGAAGTTTAAAATGAAAAATAGATTTACATAGGTACGTACATACACTCACGCCTTTTTCCCGCAGGAGTTGGCAGAAACGATGGACTGCCGCTTGCTACAACTCTTGCATATTATCTTGCTTATCTTTCTAAAAATAGATATAATCTGTTTAAGGGCTCACAAAATATATAGTTAGCTTTGTTCCGACATCAGGTTAGCCTGTGAGAAACACGCTCGATTTCTGTCATGTAGAGCATCTGTTAAGAGCCTTGCAGATTAACCCCAAACTCTTGTGTCACCGAAGAATTAAATTTCTGGTGCATCTGCATATCCTTTGGTACTTTCTTTTAATAGTATGCAGTTTGAAACACAGAGCGCTTAAAATAGTAACATTGCATCGGTCGCGTGGTTTTTATACAGTTTCATACCAAGATCAGTGCTTAATACCATCGTGGTATTACACAGCAGTTGCTTAATGCCTTTACTTTTAAAACCCACGCTCTTATTATAAATTATTAAAGGTCTTCCAGTTTAAAGCTGCATTAGTCTGATCGTTACCTTTGCTGATTGAGTATGAATAATTTTAATATTTTATCTTCCATAATAATTGTCGCTTCGATGGCCTTAGTACTTGAGCACCTTGAAATTCATATCATTATTTTACAAAATAACAAACCAATACCTTTTGAGATTTATAGCAGTGTCCCGTTATACAAAATGTATCATTCTTGTATTGCCAAGAAACGTCAGAGATATTATGTTGCCAACGCTGAAAAAATATACTTACCTACCTAAAAATAAAAACAAAAATGTGATTTTAAACATCGAATAATAACCTAACGATAACTTTAACACTGGCTCTAAACGGCAAGCAAAGATTCAAACAAAAATTACCCCTATTTTTAACCCTAAAATGCCAAAAGTTCGTCGACAAACAAATATCAGTATGTGAAATAAAAAACATCGCAGCCGAGAGATTAATGCGACCAATATTCCAAGGGGATGCAACTCTGGGTGGTTTAAAAATGTATTAGAAAACTTGTATGATTTATTGATATTGGATTAGGTATTTTTAGGGTTACAATTTCTGTCTGCATCGTTTTAGGGTTGAAACTTCAGGATTTGGAATGTAAAGTTAACATTGATATTTGTTTTTTTTTTATTAAATTAATTAGATCTTTATTTCATACTAGCTTCCGCCCGCGGCTTCGCCCGCATGGTTTGTTGATAAAAAAGTAGCCAATGTCCTTCTCCAGGCTACAGACTATCCATATCAAATTTCATCACTACAATATGCTCCTGTAAACTATGTTACATTATTTGTTTCGTTCAGCGAAAACATGTAGATTTTCCGAATACGAAACACGTGAGCAAGCTAATGAACACAACCGTCAATGACGTCTGCCCTCGCGCGTCTGCCCGCGTTCGGGTCGCGCACTTGGTGATGGCGCATTGCTTAGACCGCCCCTCCACCCCCGCTCTGCGCGCCGCCGACTAACGCAGGCGCTTAATGACGCTCCACTCAAGTCAATCTTATCGTGATATATTTCTTAAACTATTCGTCTAAATTACTTAGTATAAAAGACAATGTTGGTCTTCATTCAATACTGAATGCATTAAAAGTATCAGTTTTCATAAAAATTTGCTAAATATTCTAAAATGAGCATTGTAAAAAAGTATCAAATTTAAATGTAATTTATGGCTTGTGATATATTGTTTTCCACATAAAAGATAGATATATGCTATCGCTGACTTTTATTTTGAACTGTTTTTGGCAAACAATCCCACGATACATTATCTTCATTTAACTTCAATGGTTTAGGCAGCGCACGCCAAAATAGCTCTCAGAGGGTAGGATTTTTTCCGATTTACTTGATACTTATCGTAAAATTATGGCCAAAAGTACACAAAATCTTTATAGATTGTAGCCTATGTGTTATTCTGATGTATAAGCTATATTACTGTAAAGTTTCATCAAAATCCGTTCAGTAGTTTTTGCGTGAAGGAGTAACAAACATCCATCCATCCATCCATCCATCCATCCATCCATCCATCCTCACAAACTTTCACATTTATAATATTAGTAGTATTGGTGGATAAATTAGTTAATTGTAATGTTTTGCGATCCAACTCAGAAGTGTAGGCTGTCATGCTGGATGATAAGCCGTTCCAAGCTACGGAGAGATGTTCAAGTGAGCTTTGAAAGGATCCTTGCTGCTCAAGAATCATCTCGGCTACTGTCTTCAGATCAGTGGAAGCCACAGCAATCTCTGCAATGTTTGTTTTCGCATTTCTGGCTAATGCTGAGGTGTAAGCAGTGATCGCAATCTTGATTGCAGCAATCAGAGGATGTAATCCTAAGGAGCAAGTCTGGATTAAGTCGTCCAGGAGCTGGCTCATATCGTCTCCGCTCAACTTGACAAGATGTCTATACTTTGTACCGAAATCATTTCTGTTATCATTTCCTACCACACTGATTTCCCTCATCACCTGGATGATCCTGTCATCCAGCGGGTCCTCTAACTGACACCAATAATTTTTAAGCATTCCAAGTAACTTTCTGATATCCTCAGAGGACTGAGTGCACTCACCAGGACATGGTTTTGGAATGATCGAGGTTTGTCCTACCATCCGATCATTGAGCTGATCTAATATGTCAGAAGTCAATCCGATCTCCGAAATGTCTATGGTAGTAATTGGTGGTTCAGACATGATGTTGAACTGACTAATAATCTGGTCCTTGACTTGGGGAGGAAATTCGAATTTCGGCGTATTCTCAGGTTTGATGGTGGAAACAAGCGAAGAGAGTCGATTAAGAAAGATGTTTACAAAATTTTGCATTATTTATATGAGTCGCACATTACAAGTATTCTTGTAAAGCCCTCGTACTAAGCTAAATGCTTGTATTTGTAGACAGCAGTGGCGTTACATGAAAGACTAGTCCCTTTTTCATCGCTTAAATATGCATCTTCTAGAGCTTAAATGCCACATACATAAATAAATGCAAAATACATAAATATATTCAGATTCAAAGACAGGAATATAACATTTCCAGTTGTTTTAGCTGACATGCAGGATTCTGTTCAGCGGTTTTACTGGAAACTGCTCTTGCCTCTGTGTCAGCGTATATTTTATTTAAATGTTAATATTATGTTGAAAACCTCGTGCCTATAAATACCATGCTTTTTTTTTGTTTACTGAGGGAAACCTTCAAAAGGCAACCCGTCTTTGGAAATTAGACCCCGGACAGTGTGGGAGTCTTACCCGCTAAAACCTCCCCAGCAGCTACTATCAGCACATGGCTGAGGCCACTGTGTCCTCTCAACAGACCAACCCAGGACCCCCTTGGTATATCCCTGGGGACACTGTAAAGGGGTCTTCTCTGAACCCCACTGTACACGGCAGCACGTGACCACTGTGCTACCGTTGTCTTCTTTGAGGTGAGAGCGCGCAGAGTCCCGTTAAGCACTCACGACCCCAGAGGCCCCCCTGTCTTAGGTGATGCAGGCGGGGTTTTGGCATGGCGTCTAGGCGTTTGCCTACCCGGCGCTTTCTTCTCCAAGGATCATCGCTTTCAAGATGCCACTCAGCGGCCTCCTTCTGGACCGGATTTTGTGGAAAGTGCACCTGCAACTGTAAATGCAAATGTTCAGATTGTGATTTTCTTTGTAAATCAATAATATATAGCGGCGGTAGCGGCTAATGTTGCTGGTTTGAAACCACCTACCCATTGCACTACCGAAGTGAACCCACTCGTCACACAAGCATTTAGATTAGTACAAGGGTTTAACTAGAATCATGTGCGACCTACATTGCTAGTAAGCGTTTTAAAAAAAAAATTGTGGCTGCCTAAGAAAAAATAAAAAAATACTGAATTCTCGTAAATCTCTATAAATGCTTTACTTATACGAATAATTAATATTCATGCCTTGTATGACACCCACACAAAGATGGGTTCAATAAGTCACCAATAAGTCACTTTCAACGATTCTTAAAACATCTCTATATTGTACCTACACCCACTCGTGTATTACTTAATGATATAGATGCTGTATTATATGTATAAATGTATTAAAACTAACGGCAGATAATGAAGTCTGGGCTCTCTTGTTATTAAGGCAGTCATACACTGTGGTGTAATCATCATCATCATCAACCCATTACATTGTCCCACTGCTGGGCACGGGTCTCCTCTCAGTGCGAGAGGTATTATGCTATAGTCCACCACGCTAGCCTACTGCGGGTTGGCAGACTTTACACGCCGCCAAGAAAA
Source organism: Subacronicta megacephala (assembly GCA_958496365.1). Taxonomy (NCBI): domain Eukaryota; kingdom Metazoa; phylum Arthropoda; class Insecta; order Lepidoptera; family Noctuidae; genus Subacronicta; species Subacronicta megacephala. Next base: position 12,664,522 of record OY292530.1, on the reverse strand, counting down.
TCTCTCAGGCATGCAGGTTTCCTCACGATGTTTTCCTTCACCGTTTAAGCGCGTGATAATTAATTATTAATACGCACATGACTTCGAAAAGTCAGAGGTGGACCTTGGATTCGAACTCGAGACCTTTGACTTGGCAGTCCAATTGTCATATCAGGCAGTCCAATTGTCATATCACTAGGCTATCACTGCACTGTGGTGTAATATTAGTGGTGTAATATTAAGATGATAAAATATATATGGGACTTCGAACTAAAATACTGTATTAAAGTTATAAAATACTAAAATTGCTGTGCTCTTACAGGGTTTCATATTAATACGAAATTTTTGCAACAATTTATGTACATGATGATGAAAGCAATAGGTTTTAATGATTCTACAGAAGTTTAAAATGAAAAATAGATTTACATAGGTACGTACATACACTCACGCCTTTTTCCCGCAGGAGTTGGCAGAAACGATGGACTGCCGCTTGCTACAACTCTTGCATATTATCTTGCTTATCTTTCTAAAAATAGATATAATCTGTTTAAGGGCTCACAAAATATATAGTTAGCTTTGTTCCGACATCAGGTTAGCCTGTGAGAAACACGCTCGATTTCTGTCATGTAGAGCATCTGTTAAGAGCCTTGCAGATTAACCCCAAACTCTTGTGTCACCGAAGAATTAAATTTCTGGTGCATCTGCATATCCTTTGGTACTTTCTTTTAATAGTATGCAGTTTGAAACACAGAGCGCTTAAAATAGTAACATTGCATCGGTCGCGTGGTTTTTATACAGTTTCATACCAAGATCAGTGCTTAATACCATCGTGGTATTACACAGCAGTTGCTTAATGCCTTTACTTTTAAAACCCACGCTCTTATTATAAATTATTAAAGGTCTTCCAGTTTAAAGCTGCATTAGTCTGATCGTTACCTTTGCTGATTGAGTATGAATAATTTTAATATTTTATCTTCCATAATAATTGTCGCTTCGATGGCCTTAGTACTTGAGCACCTTGAAATTCATATCATTATTTTACAAAATAACAAACCAATACCTTTTGAGATTTATAGCAGTGTCCCGTTATACAAAATGTATCATTCTTGTATTGCCAAGAAACGTCAGAGATATTATGTTGCCAACGCTGAAAAAATATACTTACCTACCTAAAAATAAAAACAAAAATGTGATTTTAAACATCGAATAATAACCTAACGATAACTTTAACACTGGCTCTAAACGGCAAGCAAAGATTCAAACAAAAATTACCCCTATTTTTAACCCTAAAATGCCAAAAGTTCGTCGACAAACAAATATCAGTATGTGAAATAAAAAACATCGCAGCCGAGAGATTAATGCGACCAATATTCCAAGGGGATGCAACTCTGGGTGGTTTAAAAATGTATTAGAAAACTTGTATGATTTATTGATATTGGATTAGGTATTTTTAGGGTTACAATTTCTGTCTGCATCGTTTTAGGGTTGAAACTTCAGGATTTGGAATGTAAAGTTAACATTGATATTTGTTTTTTTTTTATTAAATTAATTAGATCTTTATTTCATACTAGCTTCCGCCCGCGGCTTCGCCCGCATGGTTTGTTGATAAAAAAGTAGCCAATGTCCTTCTCCAGGCTACAGACTATCCATATCAAATTTCATCACTACAATATGCTCCTGTAAACTATGTTACATTATTTGTTTCGTTCAGCGAAAACATGTAGATTTTCCGAATACGAAACACGTGAGCAAGCTAATGAACACAACCGTCAATGACGTCTGCCCTCGCGCGTCTGCCCGCGTTCGGGTCGCGCACTTGGTGATGGCGCATTGCTTAGACCGCCCCTCCACCCCCGCTCTGCGCGCCGCCGACTAACGCAGGCGCTTAATGACGCTCCACTCAAGTCAATCTTATCGTGATATATTTCTTAAACTATTCGTCTAAATTACTTAGTATAAAAGACAATGTTGGTCTTCATTCAATACTGAATGCATTAAAAGTATCAGTTTTCATAAAAATTTGCTAAATATTCTAAAATGAGCATTGTAAAAAAGTATCAAATTTAAATGTAATTTATGGCTTGTGATATATTGTTTTCCACATAAAAGATAGATATATGCTATCGCTGACTTTTATTTTGAACTGTTTTTGGCAAACAATCCCACGATACATTATCTTCATTTAACTTCAACGGTTTAGGCAGCGCACGCCAAAATAGCTCTCAGAGGGTAGGATTTTTTCCGATTTACTTGATACTTATCGTAAAATTATGGCCAAAAGTACACAAAATCTTTATAGATTGTAGCCTATGTGTTATTCTGATGTATAAGCTATATTACTGTAAAGTTTCATCAAAATCCGTTCAGTAGTTTTTGCGTGAAGGAGTAACAAACATCCATCCATCCATCCATCCATCCATCCATCCATCCATCCTCACAAACTTTCACATTTATAATATTAGTTTAGTAGTATTGGTGGATAAATTAGTTAATTGTAATGTTTTGCGATCCAACTCAGAAGTGTAGGCTGTCATGCTGGATGATAAGCCGTTCCAAGCTACGGAGAGATGTTCAAGTGAGCTTTGAAAGGATCCTTGCTGCTCAAGAATCATCTCGGCTACTGTCTTCAGATCAGTGGAAGCCACAGCAATCTCTGCAATGTTTGTTTTCGCATTTCTGGCTAATGCTGAGGTGTAAGCAGTGATCGCAATCTTGATTGCAGCAATCAGAGGATGTAATCCTAAGGAGCAAGTCTGGATTAAGTCGTCCAGGAGCTGGCTCATATCGTCTCCGCTCAACTTGACAAGATGTCTATACTTCGTACCGAAATCATTTCTGTTATCATTTCCTACCACACTGATTTCCCTCATCACCTGGATGATCCTGTCATCCAGCGGGTCCTCTAACTGACACCAATAATTTTTAAGCATTCCAAGTAACTTTCTGATATCCTCAGAGGACTGAGTGCACTCACCAGGACATGGTTTTGGAATGATCGAGGTTTGTCCTACCATCCGATCATTGAGCTGATCTAATATGTCAGAAGTCAATCCGATCTCCGAAATGTCTATGGTAGTAATTGGTGGTTCAGACATGATGTTGAACTGACTAATAATCTGGTCCTTGACTTGGGGAGGAAATTCGAATTTCGGCGTATTCTCAGGTTTGATGGTGGAAACAAGCGAAGAGAGTCGATTAAGAAAGATGTTTACAAAATTTTGCATTATTTATATGAGTCGCACATTACAAGTATTCTTGTAAAGCCCTCGTACTAAGCTAAATGCTTGTATTTGTAGACAGCAGTGGCGTTACATGAAAGACTAGTCCCTTTTTCATCGCTTAAATATGCATCTTCTAGAGCTTAAATGCCACATACATAAATAAATGCAAAATACATAAATATATTCAGATTCAAAGACAGGAATATAACATTTCCAGTTGTTTTAGCTGACATGCAGGATTCTGTTCAGCGGTTTTACTGGAAACTGCTCTTGCCTCTGTGTCAGCGTATATTTTATTTAAATGTTAATATTATGTTGAAAACCTCGTGCCTATAAATACCATGCTTTTTTTTTGTTTACTGAGGGAAACCTTCAAAAGGCAACCCGTCTTTGGAAATTAGACCCCGGACAGTGTGGGAGTCTTACCCGCTAAAACCTCCCCAGCAGCTACTATCAGCACATGGCTGAGGCCACTGTGTCCTCTCAACAGACCAACCCAGGACCCCCTTGGTATATCCCTGGGGACACTGTAAAGGGGTCTTCTCTGAACCCCACTGTACACGGCAGCACGTGACCACTGTGCTACCGTTGTCTTCTTTGAGGTGAGAGCGCGCAGAGTCCCGTTAAGCACTCACGACCCCAGAGGCCCCCCTGTCTTAGGTGATGCAGGCGGGGTTTTGGCATGGCGTCTAGGCGTTTGCCTACCCGGCGCTTTCTTCTCCAAGGATCATCGCTTTCAAGATGCCACTCAGCGGCCTCCTTCTGGACCGGATTTTGTGGAAAGTGCACCTGCAACTGTAAATGCAAATGTTCAGATTGTGATTTTCTTTGTAAATCAATAATATATAGCGGCGGTAGCGGCTAATGTTGCTGGTTTGAAACCACCTACCCATTGCACTACCAAAGTGAACCCACTCGTCACACAAGCATTTAGATTAGTACAAGGGTTTAACTAGAATCATGTGCGACCTACATTGCTAGTAAGCGTTTTAAAAAAAAAATTGTGGCTGCCTAAGAAAAAATAAAAAAATACTGAATTTTCGTAAATCTCTATAAATGCTTTACTTATACGAATAATTAATATTCATGCCTTGTATGACACCCACACAAAGATGGGTTCAATAAGTCACCAATAAGTCACTTTCAACGATTCTTAAAACATCTCTATATTGTACCTACACCCACTCGTGTATTACTTAATGATATAGATGCTGTATTATATGTATAAATGTATTAAAACTAACGGCAGATAATGAAGTCTGGGCTCTCTTGTTATTAAGGCAGTCATACACTGTGGTGTAATCATCATCATCATCAACCCATTACATTGTCCCACTGCTGGGCACGGGTCTCCTCTCAGTGCGAGAGGTATTATGCTATAGTCCACCACGCTAGCCTACTGCGGGTTGGCAGACTTTACACGTCGCCAAGAAAATCTCTCAGGCATGCAGGTTTCCTCACGATGTTTTCCTTCACCGTTTAAGCGCGTGATAATTAATTATTAATACGCACATGACTTCGAAAAGTCAGAGGTGGACCTTGGATTCGAACTCGAGACCTTTGACTTGGCAGTCCAATTGTCATATCACTAGGCTATCACTGCACTGTGGTGTAATATTAGTGGTGTAATATTAAGATGATAAAATATATATGGGACTTCGAACTAAAATACTGTATTAAAGTTATAAAATACTAAAATTGCTGTGCTCTTACAGGGTTTCATATTAATACGAAATTTTTGCAACAATTTATGTACATGATGATGAAAGCAATAGGTTTTAATGATTCTACAGAAGTTTAAAATGAAAAATAGATTTACATAGGTACGTACATACACTCACGCCTTTTTCCCGCAGGAGTTGGCAGAAACGATGGACTGCCGCTTGCTACAACTCTTGCATATTATCTTGCTTATCTTTCTAAAAATAGATATAATCTGTTTAAGGGCTCACAAAATATATAGTTAGCTTTGTTCCGACATCAGGTTAGCCTGTGAGAAACACGCTCGATTTCTGTCATGTAGAGCATCTGTTAAGAGCCTTGCAGATTAACCCCAAACTCTTGTGTCACCGAAGAATTAAATTTCTGGTGCATCTGCATATCCTTTGGTACTTTCTTTTAATAGTATGCAGTTTGAAACACAGAGCGCTTAAAATAGTAACATTGCATCGGTCGCGTGGTTTTTATACAGTTTCATACCAAGATCAGTGCTTAATACCATCGTGGTATTACACAGCAGTTGCTTAATGCCTTTACTTTTAAAACCCACGCTCTTATTATAAATTATTAAAGGTCTTCCAGTTTAAAGCTGCATTAGTCTGATCGTTACCTTTGCTGATTGAGTATGAATAATTTTAATATTTTATCTTCCATAATAATTGTCGCTTCGATGGCCTTAGTACTTGAGCACCTTGAAATTCATATCATTATTTTACAAAATAACAAACCAATACCTTTTGAGATTTATAGCAGTGTCCCGTTATACAAAATGTATCATTCTTGTATTGCCAAGAAACGTCAGAGATATTATGTTGCCAACGCTGAAAAAATATACTTACCTACCTAAAAATAAAAACAAAAATGTGATTTTAAACATCGAATAATAACCTAACGATAACTTTAACACTGGCTCTAAACGGCAAGCAAAGATTCAAACAAAAATTACCCCTATTTTTAACCCTAAAATGCCAAAAGTTCGTCGACAAACAAATATCAGTATGTGAAATAAAAAACATCGCAGCCGAGAGATTTATGCGACCAATATTCCAAGGGGATGCAACTCTGGGTGGTTTAAAAATGTATTAGAAAACTTGTATGATTTATTGATATTGGATTAGGTATTTTTAGGGTTACAATTTCTGTCTGCATCGTTTTAGGGTTGAAACTTCAGGATTTGGAATGTAAAGTTAACATTGATATTTGTTTTTTTTTTATTAAATTAATTAGATCTTTATTTCATATGTTTTTAATTACATTCATAACGATTTGAGGGGTTTCGTAGGCACTGATTTGTATTTAAAAGTATGTCAGAGAAGAAATTCGAGAAGAAGAAGAAATAATTCTAATTTATAGGTTGGTAGGTACTTTATTAATTAGTTGCTAATATAATATACTTATTTGTATTTTAACTATTATAATTTACTGTGTAGCATCCTTATAATTGCATCGTTATTTTAAGCGGAAAAATACTATTGTTGATGCCTATATTTATTTAAAAAAATATGTTAGGAGCAATTCACCTCATACACGCGTTCCACAACCATTTCCTCGTCCAATTGTGTGACGCGAAACAAATATTAAATATTAACTTACCTACATACTAACACATTATATTGAGGCGCATATTATAATCAAATAGAAAACAATAGAGTTGTTATGTGGTTTTTTATTACACGGTTCGTTAACCCAGGTCATCTGTCAGTGACCTTTGTGACGTCATACGACCGCATGTACGTAAAATTTTGCCTGGTTTTGAACACTTTCTAGATTATATTAATGTCTCATTCAGTAGTCGTAGTCCTCCTCTAGACTAAAGATCCAGGGTTCGATTCTCAATACGAGTGGTGTTATCTTTACCTGCGCGGTATAAGTCATCTCAGGTTTTTTTTTTAAAAATAGCTTACTAGCAATGTGGGTCGCACATTACTAATAATCTTGTTAACCCCCCGTACTAAGCTAAATGCTTGTATTACGAGTGGGTTCACGTTGGTAGTGCAATGGGTGGGGTTCGAACCGGCAACCACATGATCGCATGTCCAACGCCCTAGCCATTAGGCCGCTTCAAAATTATGTTCAGTCTACTCTATGGTTACAACCATTCACTCATTCGTCCCTGAAAGTTAATACTGGGTGTGTAACCGCTCATACAGATCACAGCAATTAACTGTTGCGAAGGAATCAAATAATAATTATAAATCAGATTGCTCATAGCTCGCGTTGCGCTGATAGTAAAAGGTTTTAAAAGGTTTAATTAGGGTTTAAAAGTATACCGGTTATATAAAAGACTGACATTGTGCATTAAAATCCATTTTGTTATTTTTAGTATTTAAAAAGTTCATTGCCCCGGTTTTTAACCTTTAAAATAACCTCCCTAACCGTTGTACCAAAAAAAAGTAATGAACATTGTCACATTTAATTATTTATTTTCAACAAAAACTAAACCCAACATTTCTTGAAAAGAGATCCAAAAATCAACGCCAATTATAACAAGAATTAGTGATGACACACACTCCAATAAATTATCGTTATCGATACTCTGCACGCTCGGGGACAACGTATCGACAGCCGACAGCAACACGAATACAATTTGTAAGATAAAATAATGTTTCGGGTTGCGAAACGTTGCGTCACGAACCGACCGAGAAGCATGATTAAACTTGCAAAAGCAAAATACAGCCGAGTAAAGGTTAGTTGGCGGTTAGTGGTGGGACGCGGTGTCGATGAATTCACTGCAAAATTAGAATATGAGTCTAAGAAAATTATCCTTATTTTCCCTGAGCGAGTTTCATAAACTTTCCGTTGCTTTTATTTTTTTTAAGTATATTAATAAATACAATACTTTTGCTGTTTCATATTCTTGCGATAAATGATATTTAACATATTCTTCTTCATCGATTTTATCTAGATCTTTGTAAGTGTATAAACCTGTGGACGTTTTATGTTTTTTTTTGTAATTCATTACACCACATCGTTTACCATATTCCCTAGTTATTAAAGGTTGATGTTTTGATATCTGCAATCTTACTGATCGAATCGATGGATATTGCTAATCGAATTCCTTCAATATTTAAAAGTATTTTCGATTGATGTATGTTTATCGTATAAACATCAATTCTTCTTTGCTTGCAACTTCTTGCAACTTGTATAATTTACCTAAACAGAAAAAAAAAACACTACATCGATAACATACTCGTAAGTCCCTTATCGACATTATCACCATCACTAAAATCGCACGGTACCGATCATTGTCAATGGGTTCGTGATCAAAATATACGTATCCGCTTATTATCTTAATAATTTTGTATACAATCTCGAGCAACTGAGTCATTTTTGAGCCAGCCAAGGTTTTGTACCAAACGATCTGTTTTAAACTAGGCAATGGTTTGTTTTACGGTGTGATTTTTTATGGGACGTCGTAAAATTTGTATTGATGGCTATGACTGCGTTCTCTGTATGGAGTGCTTTTTAATGTGTGGTTTGATTCCTTGTAGAGTAAGGTACAGACATTAGATATATATTAACGGGAAGGCCGAAATATAACAATATACATACTTATCATTACTAAACTCTGAAACTCTGTAAATTAAGTATAATTTACAATAACATCGTACTTTGTTTATATTGTCTCACTGCCTGCTCCATGAATCTAGTGGTCCTAAACGTGACTGTTACACTAGAGGCCTTGGGCTCGATTTTCAGGTTAAAGTGTTATTCATATTATTTTATATTGTATTCATATCCATTTTACATAAACATACCGGCAAACTGTGGGTGTACATTAAGTACACCTATACCTAACCCTTCGAGGAATATAGGCGTGATGGTATGTGATCAATACTTGACAAAATAAAATATAGTTTCGTTTTTAGGAAGTACTTGGTTTATTTAAATCCCCTTTTTTATTGTAACTCCTGCTTAAGTAGCTCTTGTTTTTGTCTCTTTTGATCATGTTCTTTCTTAGTGTAGTTGGACAAATCGGTCTCACGTGTTTTCTGTAAAAAAGACCATTAATTCAAGTATGTAGTTGGCAGAAAAGCTATACTAAATACCTGTTTTTTTTTTTAATAAGCAAGAATATCCAATATTCATAACCAAAACATCATTCTCATCAGCAGCATGAGAATGAAGACCAGATATGGACTAGCCCACGGTGAAATTTAACCTCTCGGTGGTTGCATAAAACTATTTAATAAACTCATAATTATGTACCTACCTTTCCTGGCGTTTTTTTTCTTCATATTATTTTTTTTCTGCTGCAACAACTTTGTGCTGCGGTATCTTGTTGTATCGGAATTAAATTTTTCAGCAAGTTATCTCCAAGCAGCATATTTTTGTTGGTTGCTGGCATAGTTCGTTTTATTATTTGTTATTATTGGATAATCCTTGAGCAGCAAATAAGTTTGTTTGTTTCCTCTTTCGAAAAATTAGAGCTGCGGTCCCTTGAATTAATAAAATAAATTAATGCATAAATTATATTGTAAATAACGCGAGATAAGTCTTGAATGATTTCGGTTATAAATAAGTCAAAGTTCTTTCGTATTATTTTAATTGATTTATAGCAGTTTGAGAGGTTTGACATTTAAACAGTCAAAACGACGTATCTATTTGCTTTTCTTAATTAATTATGGCCAAGTACTATTACATTGAAAAATATTTCCTACCAAAACCCACAGGTATTTTAAAGGAAATGATTTTTTATTATACTGGCAATATAATAACCACTATAGTCAAAATAGGTTAATTTGACTATAGTGAAAATAGACATTGAAAAACATAGTAGTTCTTTAACCATTGGTTGAGGAGATGACTATGGTTAATCCAACAAATGGTTATACTGTATTTGACTACGGATCAAAAAACTGGGCCTTTCATTGGTGAACATAAAAATGATCTCACGCCAGAGTATTCTCCTAAGGTTCCTAAAATGATTGATTTCATTTTTTTTTTTAGTTTTGTCTGAAAACAAGCCGACGAACCACCCTGATGGTAACTAGTCATCGCCGCCAATAGACACCTGCGATACAAAAGAGTTGCTGACGCGTTGCTGACCGTTAAGGCCCCTACGGACTGCGGACTGTCAGAGCCGCAGCAATCGTTAGTAGTAGTAGTGCCTGCTGGCATGTGTACAAGCCAGCATGAATGGGTTGGGTCCACTCCCACAGAATATCGACGTCAAGACGTCAAGTATTAGTATGCATACTGCTGCGTTTCGAACGGTGAGTGTGGAGCGCCGGAGGCCCAATTTCTCCCTTCCCCTCCTTTTCTTTAAATAGGCTCGGCATCGCATCTGCAACACCTTTGGTTTTACAGATGTCCATGGGCGGCGATGACTACTTAATCAGGTAGCTCGCCTGTTCGTTAGCCGAGTTATCCCATAAAAAAATTGAGGGAGAACTGTCTCTTGCTCGCAAATATCAAAAACGTAAGGGACAGTCGAGTTATGCATCCCATTTAGCTGATATCGAGATCTAACTGCTACATAGTGCCTAAGAACTGCTCGCATTTAGCAGGATTGGAATAAATTCTTCATTTATTTTGAAGCCGCATTTGACCTACTAAATGTATTTTTTTTTGCATCTCATCTTCTTTACCTACCAAATTGGATAATAAGCCCTCCACCTGTTTCATTTCTAAAGTTAAGAAATAAGGGGTCTTTGTGAACTGACATTCTGTCGATCGTTCAAATCTTTCCACACAGATAACTTAGTACTAAATAATATTACCTCGTCTTTGTGGAAAGTAGTACCCGATAAGTTACAAATTATCTTAAATAATTAGACCTCCAGGGCCGTTGTAAATTTTTTATGAAGTACACAAATAATGGATTTTTCTGTCAAGACGTTTTTTTTTTTCTTTTAAATCACCTAATTAAGCTATTCAAGTACCTAATTCGAAAAAATATATTTTAAGGAGTATAATAATTAAGCGCACCATTCAACACGAATTCCATTTTTGAATTATGACAATGGTTACTGCTTTGGACTACAACACCATGAAGGTTTGTTATCATAGGATTCATAATTATGTTACACAAAAGTGTAAAGTATAAGTTATCCGTTTTTTTTAATATAATGATAATTCAATATTTTATTTGTACTTTTCGAGAAGGGTAAAATTGTTTATATGTATATCATTGTTATTTGTGGAGACATTAATACATTCATCTTTATATTTTGCAGGTTATGAAGAACAAAGTGACAACACGAATTAAAAAAAAACTTGCTTACTTGCAAATTTAATATGATTATTGATTTTAATTTTTTAAGTTGACATTATCATCTGTGATTTAACGAGTATTCAAATCGATTGAATGTAATCGATTCTAGATTAAGTATACGACTTCTGTGTAGACCATGATTAAATTTTTGTTGTTTTTTTTTAACGAAAGCTACGGATTGTGTGGATTTTATGAACAGAATCTGGACACCATTTTTTGTATCGAGTGGGAATTGGGAACCATATTATCTGCTACAGCAATTCTCTTTGCAAAGCAAATAAACAAAAACTCTGTCTTGTATGTACCGTAATTTCGAAGTTCATAGTTTAAATGATCATTGATATTCCTTCGCTATAATAGCCGTGTACCAGGATCAGTATTTAAAAAAAAATAGTAAGAATATTAATTCTAAATTTGAATATGTCGAGAAAGAATAGCAGCGACACATTATATTGTTTTTTTTTATTTCCGAACGCACTTTATTATTCTGTAACTGTTTTTAACACAATGTATTTTATCTATCAATATAATTATGACATTTTTAATTGATCCCATTGGGTTTGTGTACGTTCGTAAAGTGTCGTGAATGGATCATAGCGTCAGACTCAGGATACCCGCTATCTGTTTTTAACTCTCGAATATGCTAGTGATTGTGAGTGAATGTGAAATGAATGAAGATGCCAGCCTGCCTTTAGGTGGCTTTTCAGGTTAGTATACCTACCTAAGTTTTGCTCTCACTATCGGCATCGTGGTAGATGTTCCAATTTTGAATTTTGTGGAGAATTATGCGTACGCGGCTACATGACAAACTAATTATAATGTTACTATATAAGCTCGCCTCTCATTGTTATGAAAATCGTACATAATACGATGCCCGAGGTCAGCTTGTAGTGGAAATACATAGCAATACATATATATTATTCATAACCTTTTGTATGTTTTACTTAGGTACATGTATCATGATTATTATAATACTACACCTGCTGTCGTGATATCCACTGAAATATCAATATCTCCATTAGTTGTAGAGCGTAGGGTAGATACTAGATACCTACTTCACACCCAAAATATACACATCATCAAATATATACCTACACATCAAATATATACATGTCATCACTTAAATATCTTGTGTGCAATAAAATTGATTTTGGTAATATTGTGCAATTTGCAACATATTTACATCATTATTAATTTTATTTGCTGGATAATTAGATTAGATAGATAGATAAACCCATATCGATCGCAGTTCTGTAGGCACATGCGCATTTCATTTAACAATTTCTATACAAGTGTTAGATGATGCAATTGTACTACAATTGTCCAAAAATCATGTCGGGACAAGTTAATTTCTATACAATATGTCATTGTATATAATGTTAACACTTCTTATATATACATTGCTTCTTGAAATGTTTTCAATATTGCAATATGTAAAGAAAATACGTAATGTATAGTAAACTATGAAAACTGGTTGTATTATTGGTGCGTAGTCTACCTGTCCCGACTTGTCGGCCGGGACAACTCACGCATAACCAATGACCTCGGATTACTAAGAGGTGTGGCCACTTAGTTTTTAAACGTTAAGTATGATTCACTGTTATGCTAATTTTATTTCAACATTAATTTACTATTTTACCGGCTATTCTGCGGTAAGTGTTGTATAGTGCGTAATTAAAGAGGTTGAATAACGAAATTTACGAATGAAAAGTAAGTACCTAATTTAAATGATGATTCAAATTTTGAATGAACTGTTTATTTTGATTTGTCTATTAGGTAAGTAGAACTACTTAATTAATTGGGAATCTCTGCGTCTAATGACTAGTTAATAGGTAAGTTCTCGTTTCATGATTAGTTATTTTTAATTAATTATAATTAAACATGGTGTCCACGGGACGTGACACATGTTAAATAGGACACTCACCTAACGTACTTATATCTAGAGATGCAAGTATTGTGTATGAAGGTACTGCCTTTTACATCAAAGAAGAAAAAAAATGCAAAGATATTCCGGGTGTGAGCTGGTACTCTGGTAGATATTAAGTAATTTCAAAAATTAAATTATTATTTCTCGGTTTTGGTGAGTGTTTTTGTAATTTAGCATTGCTATTCAGTATTATTACAAATTTAAAATAATACTTAGTTTATATTATGAGCGGATTTACATTATTTTTAAATGTGGCTATATCTTATAGCACCTCATTACGTTTGTAGTCATTTGGATCTACATTACTGTCATTACACAAGTAATTTTCCTAACATATTGCGGAAATAATACCTAATCGTGCACACAGAACGACACAAGTAATATGATATGACCTTTCATCTTAACACTATATAAACTCTTCAACGTCATTGACACACTGAATCACCGATGCCCGTTACCAATGACTAAGAATTAATTAAATCTGCAGGATCCAATAACATGCGGGAAAATAAACTATAATTGTAAAAGTATAAGATTCATTATGCAATGTTTTGATGAACTACCGTTACCATCTCGCGAGGGATCGGAGAAAATCGCGCCAATTTAGGATTTTGTTTTAGTTGTAACTGTTTTAAATTATTTTGATGGGTTCGATAGCCGGACCTAAAACCCGTGTTTATGTAAGGAAAATAATTTTAAAAGGTTTTTTGTTAGTTAATATTTGAATGGTCACGTTTTAAAACGATTGAAAATCTTGTATTTGGATGTGGCATATGTTATTTATCTTAGGCATAAGGAGTCAACGAACGTTGTGAATATATTAGTAAGTACAGTCGCCAGCTTATCAGGTTATACAAAACTGTAAAATTTCTCCAAATAATTTTAAACTTGAAAATGTTGACGATTAAGTTCAAAATCAACTGAGAAAATTTAACATTTTGTGGTAACCTGATGTGCTGGCGTACACATACTCACGACATTTTCAAATGGGACAGAGACTTGAAAATAATATTTGCTACGATAAATAAAGAACATTAATAGATATATCATTATGCCTAAATCTACATACGGTTAGACGAAGGTGTACCAACCTACTCAGGTGCATCCATTCGCTAGTATGTTTCAGGTGCCACAGGGGCCGAACCTATGGCCATCAACTAGCTGCTATAGAGAATTTCTTAAAAATATCCAATGACATCGAACCGAGGACCTCTCTCGCACATTTAACTATGAGAGAAACACAAAAAACAGTGAAAAATTATATTTACTTATCCGTGATTAAAGTCAAGTACTTGATTGGTTTCGAACCGGAAATTGCGTTTATATTGCATGATAAGTTTGCCTATGGGCTGACGGAATTCTATCTTTATAGTTATAATATAATATTATATAATTTCTTCTTGTAGAAATTAGGCACGTATTTTTTATGCAAATGCCATCACCACTAATATATATTCTTAACAGTTACAACTACACATATAAGCTACTATAGGCCGACCGTATAACTCGCGTATCGCCTGCGCGGTAATAAGGGAGCGGGGGCGGGTAACGCTACACACGGAGTCAATAATTCAAAGATTTATCTCGAGATAGACATTGTTGGTAAAGAATAACATAATACCAACAATGTCTATCTTTTTTAAGTATCGCTAACATCTCCCCCCGCTCCCTTCTTACCGCGCAGGCGATACGCGAGTTAAACGGTCGGCCTAGATCTGATATTTCCCATTAAAATATGTACAGTTCCAACATATTAAAATATGTACAGTTCCAACATACTTATTAGGCAACTAGACAAATACTTTTTATGGTCTAATTATGCATGTTATTTTCAATAAATTCAACAGTAGCGCCGGAGGCCCAATTCCTCCCTCACTCCCCTTCCTTCTCCTTTTCTTCTTCCCCTCCCCTTTCATTGTTTGCCACCTTAGTGATATTCCCTATTGAATTAAAACCAGTACAAAGTCCTCCAAATCGAGGACATCAAAATTGCGATCCGATTACAACACGACACATTCCGATTGACTAATTAAGGGACAATGCGGTCGATAAGATAGCACAGCACTACTGATCGACACAATGATGCAGAAGTGCACAGAGTGACGTCATTTGATACGCTTTATCTTATCTCAGTGGAAAAGTGGGTGGGATTCGTAGACTTTGTGGCGATGTTTTAGTCAATATCTCTAGCTGCAGTTCCGTGTAGGCTAGAATAACATACCATCACGCCTGTATTCCCCGAAGGGTTAGGCAGAGTGTCAATGTAAACTCACATTTCACCAGTATGCTTAGATCCCATGTAATACGGGGCGATCTTATTGCCATTAACTGGCACGCATCCAGACTCCGAGCTGCTACTGAGAATTTCATAGAAAAACCCAATAACACTTTTCTCGACCTGGGGAAACCAGGACCTCAGTCTAGCATAGCAGTCGACTTGTGTAGGCTAGAATGATTGGATAAAAACGGCTACTTTGTGTACTTTTTAGAGGTGATAGAATTCTAAGGACATAATTGTGTAAGATATAAAGTGATTTATTGCTATAACCAAGACGTACAACTAACACCGGTATAGGCATAAAACATTAACACATACATGCTTAAGGAAGGTACAAACAGGGACAAATTAAAAAATAATTAAATGAAAAACACTGACTTGACTGCCTCGTTAGTCTAGTGGTCCCAAGCGCGACTGCTACGCTAGAGGTCTTGGGTTCGATCCCCAGGTCGAGCAAAGTGTTATTGGGTTTTTCTATGAATTTCTCAGTAGCAGCCCGGAGTCTGGATTTGTGCTCGGTGAATGGCAATAGGCTCGCCCCCTATTACATGGGACCTAAAAAACATACCGGCGAACTGTGGGTGTACATTAAGTACACCTCTGCCTAACCCTTCGGGGAATACAGGCGTGATGGTATGTATGTTATGTAAATGAAAAACATGAAATTAGCACTAACAAATTAACAAATAGGTTATGCGTAGTCTGTTGACTGTCCGAGCACCCTAAACCGACGGTCATGCATGAAGAGATTAATGAATGTAGATGAAGCGAAAGTAGTGTGCCAGGATCGTGACAAGTGGAAATCTATAGTCTCTGCCTACCTCCATGGGAGACAGGCGTGACAATATGTATGTATGTATGTATTGACTGTATAATATTTAATAAGGTTCCAATATAAATCTGTAAGAGAGCGCTATGTAAGCTGAAAAAAGATTACAATAGTATTATTACTACCTGTATATTTTCTTATGTCGATACACCCCAAAATTCGACCAGTTAGTTAAATCTGATAACTAGTTTAAATCGGTGCTTGAAATCAAAAACTTTTGTAAAAACGTGAGTATAGTAATAAAATTATGCCTACTTACAAAATACAGATACAGACAAAATGAAAACCACCAGCTTTTTCTTAGTCTTTTAATAAGGTATTAATTTACTAAGAAATGTAACAAAGATGAGGATAATATTAATGTAAACTGGCGGTTATCTGCAATGAGTTTAATTATAATTGCTTACCATTAAATGAGATAACTGAGAAAAAATCGTACGTGATGATGCTCGCATGAGATGTTTTCTTTAACCTTTTGAACTTTTTAAACTAATTAGTGATTTACGATGTGTAATAAATTAGTCACCTGATTGTTTTTATCGTGATTTTCTGATGTTATTGCTCGTATCTTTTGACTTTGAACTGGCAGGAGAAAATTAACATTAATCAACATCTTAAGGATGATGCTAGTTTGGATTCGTGAACAGATAATGGCAATAGGCTCACTCGATATTACTCATCATTATCATCAACCCACTTTCCCACTGTTGGGCATCATTCTCTTCTCAGCTTGCTAGCCTTCTGCGGGTTGACAGAGCCGTATTACTGGCTAAAATAAATTCTATCGATTTCTATAGGTATGCAAAATATTTTATCGAAATGGAAACATATGAAATATTTATCTACAATATTATGTAAGTTTTTAAGGAAGATAACTTGGTAGTAACATGCCTACGTGACGCTACCGGCATTGCACACTACATACCAGTTTTGTTATGATTTACTTCAGAATAATCTTTTTGCGAATTCTTAAGGTGATATATCCAATTGTTGGACCAAACTTCAAAAGTGTAAAGAAACTATTGACTAATATTTACTGGACAATGTATGGTTGATGTCTTGTAAATAATTAAGTATTTGTTTTTACCTTACCAAATTTTTCTGTTGTTTCACAAACATTTGTTGATTTTGTATAGAAATGGTTGAAATCCTAATATTAGTAGAGGCCCATGAAAAAAGAAAGAAAGGAAGAAAACATTTTTGCTAACGAAACAAAGATACAACTCAATATATTATGCTTGGTTGGGTTAGACAAATTTTTTTTTTTAAAAAGCTTACTAGCAATTTGGGTCACACATTACTAGTATTCTTGTTAACCCCTCGTGCTAAGCTAAATGCTTGTGTTACGAGTGGGTTCACGTCGGTAGTGCAATGGGTGGGGTTCAAACCGGCAACCACATGATCGCAAGTCCGATGCCCTAGCCATTAGGCTACCGCCGCTTCAATAACAATAAATTTTTTAACACTGATGTTTTGTAAAATGCCATACAAATTCATTGTGTAAATACACAAAAATGAAATCCTTTTTTTGTTTAATGTTGGAAATGGCAAGTATTGTGGATTTCTAGCTAAAATAACATAGAACGAACTTATTTACCATTTGACACTGTTTTAAAAACTATTGGGTGAATATTGTGAGCAAGACCGCTATCCTTTGAATAGGGTGTTATGGAAATAAATACCTATGTAGTTATATAAATAGTAATATATTTTTGCAAAAATGTCTGTACCTAATTATAAATAGACGTATTATTTTTGACGTTAATGCCGCAAAGCAATAAACGTTCGCACAACTGGTTCTTCTACCCTATTTAGATAAGTTTCAAGTCGGGGTCAAATCATTGATTATGCGTCATCCCAATCCCGGTACCTACGTGACTTAAATCTTGTAGTAATCATGTAAAATATGATAATGTTCCACGATTGACGCTGTACTGTGAACTAGCTTTCCAACCGCTGCTTCCCCCGCGTAGACTATCTAAGTTTCTTTTTATTTTGAGGGATAATGTATAGCCTATGTCACTCAGGAATAATGTAGCCCTCTATTGGTGAAAGAATGTTCAAAATCGGTTCAGTAGACCTAAAGATTACCCCCTACAACGGCACAAACTCACAAACCTTACCCTTTTATAATATCAGTATAGATGGCAATTAATATGCTTTCAGCTTCACCGAACAAATCAACCCACAAAACTAAAAGTCGTGAAGATGTTACAAATAGGACATCTTTTAATAAGCTTTTAGCTCATAACACAATGCATGGGATGGTTGGCTTCAGAAGATCAGATCTTCATTTAAATTAGTGGTATCGCTGATGATCAGCCAAGCCCTAACTATTGAACCTAGGAATTTAGGGCATACGATATTTATTTACGACTTGTTTGAATGGATAGACAAAGAAGTCTATTTGAATCGCCGCACTATCAGGGTTGTTTTTTATGACTTGCTCATTTAGGGTGTTTTAGGTTGTTTTTTTTTTTGTTGCATTTTTCATGTATTACATTGATGGTGAAAAAAAAACTTAGGTTTACCTACTTGTAAAATCGCCTTATTGGGTATATTTACTTTTCCGTTACACGTGATAGCCACTTCAAACACATTCATGTAATAATACCTCTAACATGACTAAGATCTACAAATCGTTGCTTCATGTACAGGAAAAAAAACCTCCAAAATATTTACTAAAATTTTTGAAGAATTATCTAAACAAAAAAAATTTATAAGTCGCTTAGTAATATAATTCTTGGAAAAGTAGTTGTAAATTTAAACATTTACATAATGAATACAATAAGTAATATATTATGATTTCAATATTTCCAAGAAATACGTGTATTTACAGTCAGTAATTGGGGAATTTACCCCTTTTCAGGGAAACCAACAAATATTCGCACATTTTCCTCGTTTAAAAATTTATTTCAATATTGAAGGTGACGTGATTTGTGTGATTTACGATGCACGGACTTCTTATACAAACCTTGATTTTTGAAAAAAAAATTCTATCAAGCCTGACATTATTGAGTATAATTTTTAATAACTTACTTCTACTGGAAATATAAGGCTTGTGCCTCTGTATTAAGAGCTCATTGGTTAAGACTTGTCTTAATTATGACTGTTGAGGTTCATGTGTTTAAAGTCCAGTCTATCGATTCCCAAGCTAAGATTTGAAGTACTTTAGGTACTTTCAGGTCAGGCTTTGAAGTCGTGACCTCTTTTACAAGGTCAGGTCATTTGTAGTGGTAAATAAATACACGGCCTACCTGATGGCAAGCCTACAAACCTAAAGTCACTATGAACTTTAATTTTTAGTGTTTCCGGATTTGTACTGACTTTGGGCCGCACTTTCCTTACTACGTACAGTGGGTTATAGCTGTATATACCTGACCCACCTAGACGCCGCCGGCCCATCTAGGGTGGGTCAGATAACAGCTATAACCCACTGTACTAACTAGATGCGGTTGAATATCAGGAACCAACCGCAACCCAATTTCTGAGCAATATCGATGTCCTGAGGACAGACTGGTTGTCAGGCTTTTTTGGTCTTCTGACTACCGCAAACGAATATCTTAGGTGTGTCGAGTGGGAACGACGGCTTTACGTTATATATATAGCGGCCCGTCGTGGCTTCGCACGGGTGGACATTTATTTTTTGAACAATTTTTTTTGCAATTAAATCCTATTTAAAGCCTATATTAATCAGTGATAATCTAGCATTCAAATGGTGAAAGAATTTTTAAAACCGGTCCAGTACTTTTTGAGCCATTCATAACAAACATACTTACATACAAACTTACATACAAATCTTTCCTCTTTATAATATTAGTATAGATTATTGCGACCGTTTTTCGATTGGGATGGAGAGGACGCTCTACACATTGATCATTTTCCATCCCTGAATGATGGGTGATCACATCCACCTGCACATAACCGCGGCATGCGCTACTTAACTTTACAGATAGGTTGATTTTGATTGCTTTGCTACGAGTGCCCACGAGATCCTTCTAATATCTAGCTACCTGCCTACAATAACTACGTTAAGTGACCGTACAACAACACCAATTAGAGCGAGGCAAATATTAACTTCAACCCGGTTTATATGTCAAGGGTAGATAGAATCAGTGGCAACAATAAGGTTGTATACATTAGTTCGCGACACGCCTCTACCTATTGTCAGCCAATGATTTGTTTTATGTGCGGTTTACTGAACAGTGGTTTGTAGTATATCATATTAGTAATTGACAGTAAGTAGAATACTGAAGTGACCAATCGCATGGCTTGAATGTGTCGTACGATTCAACGTCCGGGGAATGACTCGTTTAAATTAATATCATAATATAAAACAGAAATTGGTTATCACTCAAAAAAGGCGTTCGCTTGACTAAAAAAAATCTACTTTTTGGAACCGTGCAACTAGAGTCAATAACGTTTCATAAACGCTTGTGAAAGCTAATTTGAAATAAAAACATTTGATTTGATTTGATTTGATTAATGAAATTCAAGCGGCGGTAGTCTAATGGCTAGGGCGTTGGATTTGCGATCATCTGGTTGCCGGTTCGAAACCCACCCATTGCACTACCGACGTGAAATCACTCGTAACAAAAGCATTACGCTTAGAAGGTTTAACAAGAATACTAGTAATGTGTGAGCATGTGCCAGTAAGCTTTTTTAAAAAAATATTTTTTTCGCAAATTGTATGTGTCAGTAGTTTATGCGACTGGCAAGCGGTACAGTTCCTCTTTTAAGCACATAACAATAGATTTTGCATTGTGTCTACATTATGCCGCTTGACAGGTTAATTAATTAATCTACAATTGTATCTCAGTTCAGTTGAAGCAGTTTATGAGACAAGCAGTTAAACTTTAACATGTGTTTGTAGCTGAGTTTCGACGTTAGTTAATTGCAGCGCTCACATCTGAATAGAAGCGGTCTCTGAGATGTCGAATTAAGAGGAAACAAAGATGCTGTTTTGAAAAGTATTACGTAGAAATATATTATTATGATATTACTTATAGACTACTGCTGTAGGCTAGCGTAGTGGACTAGCCTAAACCCTGAGCCCCTCTCACTCTAAGACATATGCCCAGCAGTGGGACAATAACTGGGATGATGATAGTACCTATAGATGATAATTATAATACCCAGTTGCTTTATCAGAGAAGAAATCCTTCGTGAGAAAACCTATACTCACTGAGTTAAAATTTTTTGGACTCCCTTCTTGAAGGTTTTTTGATGTTGGTCAACCCACGCTAAGCTAGTCTTCACTAGCTTAGTGTGGGTTGACAAACTTGTGTGTAGTGTGTAGTAACGCCTTGTCAACGATGAAAATAGTATTTTTATTATGAAATTAACTGTTGCGAAATCCCGAGAAAATTGAACTAACGTATCCAGTTGAAACATGCACGTAGATTGAGGGTTCAGTGTGAATAAAAATCTGGTAACATTATTAAAGCTATAATTTTCTTAACAAAGTCATGTAATGCGTATCAGCAGCTGCCAATACCGAGCTGCTGTGGGTGGTTAAGAACTCCTTAATGATATGTAAAACCTAAAAAATACCATGATGAAACAACTGAAGACATAAAACGAAAAGCCAAACTTTACCTATGTATATTTAAAAAAAGGTTTGTAACAAAAATATTTATTATTATTACTATTTTATTATATACTTTATTGTACACCAAAACAAGATACAAAAGACAGGATACAAATGAAGTTTAAAACATACAATGGGTGGCCTTATCGCTATCTGCGATTTCTTCCAGGCAACCTTAGGATGGACAAACTGGAACTGAACATAAAAATGGGTTTGTTCACGGTGCAGAAACACATAGGTACATAGATTAAAATATATACATATATATTTGTAATATTACGTAAATACAAAAAACAATACATACTGATATAGCTACTATACTATATTAAATTAATTATAGATAAAGTTATATGATATAGTTAAAGAATATGCAACAAGAACTAAGGGTATAAATTTGCAACAGTGAAGTGACACAGTTATGAAGATAAGTAGTATTCCTTCACAAGCCTTCTAAACACGGGGAGTGATTGAGCACGCCTGATCGGTTCTGGCAATGCATTCCACAAACGAGCAGCCTGTGAAGGATTTATCAAAAAACGTTGTGGAATGCATAGGCATCTTAAGTTTGAGGTTATCTGATGATCTTAGACATAGCGTGTGAGTATCGCCTAGGAACTCGAAACGTTCTTTTATATAAGAAGGTGTAGAAGAAAATAAAAGCACATTATATAGTAGTGAGAGAATATGAGCATTCCGACGAAGACGGATGGGTAACCACTTAAGCTTAGCACGGAATTCAGAAATGTGGTCATACTTGCGCAAACCAAATATGAACCTTATACAAAAGTTTTGAAGTCGCTCAAGTTTATAAAGTTGGTCCTCTGTAAGGTCAAGATAGCTGACATCAGCATAATCAAGGATGGGGAGAAGAAGGGATTGAGCAAGCGCAACTTTGGTCGCAGTTGGAAGGAAATTGCGGAGCCTTTTTAAACCCGCGGTGGATGCAAATAATTTGCGGCTCACTTCCTGCAGTTGAGCATACCAGGAAAGATTTGAATCAATTAATATTCCAAGGTTTTTAACCTTATCGCTAAAAGGTATTACGGTATTGTCGAAAGAAACCTGGGGAACAGCCGACCAGTCAATCCTAGCAACGGTTCTGGAGCTACCAACTACAATAACTTGCGTCTTCGTAGGGTTGACCGTAAGCCCATACCTCTTACTTCAGTCGCAAATACAAGCTAGGTCTTGATTCACAGTATGAACCGCATGAGACAAATTCCCAAGGGGAGCTCGGCAATAAATCTGCAGATAATCTGCATAAAGATGATAGGAAGAGATTATTCGTTCGGAAATAGAGTTAATAAAAACTGCGAAGAGTAGAGGGGATAGAACGCCACCCTGCGGTACACCGAGAGTGGTACTGCTCCAAGATGATGAATCATCTTCGAGACAGATACGTTGCCGCCGACCAAACAGGTAACTATGAAACCAGTCAATTACCGATGGAGATATGTTAAGAGAGCGTAGTATGCCAAGCAAAATATCGAAATCAACAGTATTAAAAGCATTACTAAAATCCAGCAATGCTAGTACCGTAAGATTACCGACTTCCATGCCTGACCTGATATCATCCGTAATATTCACAAGAGCTGTGGCTGTGCTACGACCTTGACGAAAGCCAGATTGGAAGGGGTTAAGAAGGTTGTTTTTGGAGAGGAAAGAGTTTAATTGTTTGTAAATTAGCCTTTCCAGGACTTTAGATAAGAATGGTAAAATAGATATAGGACGATACTCGGAAAAGGATGCAGGATTTGATTTTTTTGGCAATGGGATCACTTTGGCATCTTTCCACAGACATGGAAAGACACCACTCGTAATAGAATGATTAAGGATGTGACAGATGACGGGAAGAATAATGTCAAGCACAGGGAGAATCATTTTACGGCTGACACAGTCACTCCCAACTGCATTGGAAGTTATTGATACTATGCTCTTTTAACATCACATGCGGAAAATAGACTAAATGAAAATTGAGGATAATCAGGAGCCGGCAGAGTTGAAAGATATCTTAAGGTATTACTTTTTGTTGTCCGATCAAAGTTGGACGAAGCAGTGAAATGTTGATTAAGCGAATTGATATCCAAATCTTTCGGGACAGTTTCTTGACGCGACTTTCCGACTCCCATCGATCTTAGAAATTTCCAGACTTTTGCTGGATCACCGTTTTGAACAGACTTGTGGATATGTTGGCGTTGTGCATTCCTACATACTTTATTGCAGTGATTGCGAACAGTGACGTATTTTTCTCTGGTCGAGTCCGACGGTCGACTCTTATATTTAGATTTTGCCGTCGCTTTCCGACACATTAATGTTTTGATCTCATCGGTCAGCCACGGCGACGGCAAGTGTTTTACTTTGACCGCTCGAACAGGAGCATGCCGGTCATATAGCTGCACAAGTCTAGTCGTGAAAAAATCCACTTGTTCGTCGACTGAAGCAGAGGTAAAGAGTGGAGACCAGTCTATATTTCTGGCATCCTCACTAAGATTGTCCATGTTGACTGCGCCAAAGTTGCGCTGCATGAGTATTTTAGGCTTCACCTTAGGAGGACGAATTTTATAGGAAAGAAAGATCAGATCATGATATGAAAAAACATCAGCTGGGCATTGACCATGTTTAACAACGTGGTCAGGAGAAGAGATTAAAATAAGATCAAGGAGTGATGGAGTAGAGTTAGGAAAGTGGTGAGTAGCGTCTAGCGGAAGAATGGAGAGATTACTAGAATCTACTACGGAACGCAGAGAGGAGGAACGAGAATCTTGCTTAAGGAGACAGGTGTTAAAGTCACCCATAATTATGCTATGACTGTAATTAGGGATAAGCATCTCTAAGATGTTTTCAAAAGAAGAGAAGAAGTTAATGCGTAAGGAAGGACAATAGTATACACCAAGAAGGATTTTGGTGTGGCTTAACTCGACTTCAACAAAGAGATGTTCGCCAGCATTTGTCGGCGGTGGTTGCGCTGATACATTAACCACAGAGAAAGAAATATACGTGCGAAGGTATATGGCAACACCACCACCACCACCAGCCGTGCGATCATTTCTGATAAGTTGGAAGCCGGGCAAAGAATAGGTAGTTGAAGGTAGACATGGTTTAAGCCATGACTCAGATATGAGAATAGCATGAATGTTTTTACAGTCAAAACTTGCCAGCATATCGGGGAAATGGGCCGGAATACTCTGAGCATTTATATGAATAACGTTGAAGTTCCTAGGAACATCAGAAAACTGTTCAGTGAGAGTTTCGGCAAGTGAAGGAAGACTAGAAAAACTAATTCCGTCACTTGAAAAGGAATAAAAACTGTCATTGTCGCTATTTAGATCTATAGACATAGAATCAATATATTATTAAAATACAAAAAAAAAAAAAAATATATTAATAAAGATTCCCAAAAATAATTGGGGGGGGGAAAGAAATAAAAATTATAACATTGTCCACCTGCCGGTTGTGTTAACATAATCCATTAGAAAAATATCTACATACACAGCATAAACTAATAAAGATAACAAGACAATTATTTTTCGAAAGATTGTATATATATCAAGTAGTTCGGGTAAAAAAGAGAATACAATGAAATACACATGCGATGGCAATGGCAACTCAAAGTAAAATAAAAGTCATTATTCCGAGACTGGCAATGACCAAAGACAATCGGATATTTACTTATATATTAAAATCGAATGACTCTAGCAATAAATACCAAAAATTCATTGTTTGAAAAATAGATTTGTATGCAACATAGATTTATATTTAATATATTATTTTTTGGGAAATAAATGTCTTTTTAAACCGAAAACCGTAACCGATTTCGTGTACCCATTCGTTTTTTCGTGATGCGCGTACATTGATAGACACATAAACATTCTAGAGATAATTATTTATTTTGGCTTCCATTCCATTAAATAAGAAACTCCTATGTTAAGAGATCGGCCACAGTTATACATTCTTTATAATTATTAATACAATAGCCTATGCTAATTTGTAATAATGTAGGTTATTCATAGTAAATTATTAAAATCGGTTTAGTAGAGGTTATGGATAACAAACAAACAAATATTTCCTCTTTATAATATTAGTAAAGATTTGACTTTAATTACGTTCGAAAATCTTCATCATTTAGTAGCTGAAACGTTTTCATGTAAACGTGGGCGGTGCATCGCTGTAGATAGAGCGTAAGCGATGCGCGAGCGATGCCATTTTGCTTTACACAGATCTTCATTTCAATAGAAGTACCTACTACCTATTTAGATTATCTAAAATAATCAACATAAGATACAATCACGTATTCTGTATTCCCCGAAAGGTTAGGCCGAGATGTACTAATGTACACCCACTACACAATGTACTAATAGGGGGCGAGTCTATTGCCATTAACCGGGCAGAAATTCACATTCCGAGCTGCTACTGAAAATTTAATAGAAAATCTCGCTCGCTCGAGCTGGGGATCAAACCCAGGACGTCTGCTTAGGACCACTAGACTAATAAGGCACTCTTAAAATATCAAGGAATAAAAACCATATTTCTTAACTCAACCGAACCCTAGCAAAAAAATCTCCAAGATACTCGCATGAAAATATTATTAGGATAGCTTTATTTTAACCTGTGAACCACATGTATGCACTTAAGTGTATTAGCACCGATCAGAAACACGTGTTTTCATAACCAGTTAGCTAAAAGCCCATAATTATGCTAATTATATTAGTGAGACTAATTTATTCTTCGCGTATAAAACAAGGGGGCGCTTATGTGTGTAATCAGCTACTTATCTTGTAAAGTCTCATTAAAAGGTTTAATCTCTTCATAAGCTAAGTGCACCTCATAATCAAGCCGTTTTTCTAAAGAAATGTTCATGTACAGTGGGTTTTAGTTGTTACCTGACCCACTTAGACCCCGCCGGCCCACCTAGGGTGGGTCAGGTAACAGCTATAACAATCCTCTCTTTGGAAATTTAAAGAAAATAGTTTTTTTTAAAATTCTCTTGTACCGTGTACCTACATGGTAAGAATACCTAGTCCGCAAAAATAAATGTCTCTTGCTGGGACCCAAATGGCCCATAACCACGAGAAGTCGACCGCTCAGACACTAGAATAGAATAGAATATTCTTTATTACACACCAAAAATAAAAAAAATTAATGCCAAAAACAGTTTTATAAATCAAAGAAAATGGGCGGTCTTATCGCTGACAGCGATCTTACACAGACAACCCTTGGATGGACTTGTGAGAAAAGGAAACGTGATATCTAGGTAATCTAGCGTACTTGTAAAATAATAATTAACATTAAATAACACTAGTCAATTCTTAAAGAATATGAAAGCATTTCTGTTAATTTAACGGGTAATAAATACATGTTATTGTATACAAAACATTATGGTTTAAAAATATATACATATTATAGCTTCGTGTTTACAAATAGAATTTAGTTCAACCGCAAAACATTACTCAGTAATAAAGTGCAACCATGTTGCGAATGCGTCCAGCGAAATATTTACACTGCATGCCATTTTCAACTGCCCAATTAATTTGTATTTACTTTATGAACGAACAGCATCTCTGCGTTACGGTCCTATCAATCATGCTATAAAGTAATAATGGCCGAAGCTACGCACATATTAAAAAAAAAAGGGATACATTCTTATTTTTTATGTAAGTATGTTTACGCATATGATTGATGACATTTTGTTAACCGGTCTATTCTGTTAATTCAGTCAAAGTCCAAAATTGTTAGTAAGTATATTTTAAACTTTAATGCATTTTATTATAATTAATTTTATGCAATTGTTTTTACTAAAATAATAGGTACAAATATGTCGCAGGTCATGTAAAGTGTATGATGTGAAAAAATAAAATGAACTCGAATGCAAGAAGGTATAAAAAGAAAAGGTAAAATAAACACAAATACAAGAAGGTACAAACTGCAACTACGCTCGCGCTCGCGACTCACGGCCGCGGCGCATCCAGCGACAATCGCGCGCCATTTTCAGCCGCCATTATTTATTTATCCGCGGTTCGTTGGCCGGGCGACGCACCAATGGCCTTCACCTCGGTCCCAAGGTCCCTTCCCGGAACAGACACCGATGATTAATCATCGTCATGATCTCCATTTAGACGGTTTTGTAATGTTTCAGACTTTTCAGAATTTGTGTTTCATAGAATCTTGCGGGATTGGGTGAGCGTTTAATTGTTAGGAAGAAGGAAAATTTGATTGTGTTGCAGTGTTTGGTATTTCTTGCATTCCTTATTGTTGTTATTAATGTAGTAATATATGTGGATATATTGAAAATTAAATTTAATAACGTAATATAATTTTTTGTAACATAATACGTATCAGATTAATTCCAATTAAGGACTTCTTACTTCTTCAGTTATCCTGTCAGGGTTGCGACCATCCTTTAAATTACTCGCGGTAAGAGTGCTCAAAATATATCACTGTTAATTACTTTACACTCAATAATTAAGCGCACATTCACGAACAATCGGCCGCTCGTATTAGATTTTGTATATTACACCATGATAGGCAAAATTTGGCACAGGCGATGACCTTGACAGGTCCCTGTAGACAATCACCTTGACCTGGCCGATGGTCGTAAGGTCAATGTCACTTGGCAACGCTAAACGAACGCCCAGGTAGATTGCGTGCTTGAAAATACACGCAAAATCTAAACGGCAGAAGACAATTTAACTTTAGCTTAGCTGGTCGTTAAGTTATGCTAATCCTAGTTTAAGTTACACTTCATGTTAATCGGTCAGATACCGTGGAAAATGGAGGAAAAAGTAGTTTCGCTTGAAATTTATTTTAGAAGAATGTTTAAAGAGAAATTTTCTGATAATTTGTATTTTAAGTGCTTCAATTCTTCTTTTAATACGAGGATCTACCAGTTAAAACACTGGTAGATCCTCAAAATTGTTTCAATGGTGAAATGGTCAAGCGGCTGTATAGTTGGGTTTGATTCCTAGGCCGAGCATGTTGTTGAGATTTTCTGAAAAAAAAAAACAAATGTTTTTTTTCCGCTAGAGCTAGTAAGAGCCAACGCTAGGGCCAATGCTAGAGTCAACGCTAGGGCCAATACTAGGTCACTGTCTGATCGAATGCTAGGGCCACTGCTAGCCATTGTCTGAGCGATTCCCTAACTCCGCCGCCCGCAGACCACAACTCGTGAACACTGGAGATCTGTTCGCTAGCATCCAGCTGCATATAGAAAAGAAAGTCAGAGGTCCACCCTGTATATGAATTAGAGAACCGAATTAGTAGTACGTGGTAATATAACGGCTATAAAGGACGAGAACCTTTAATTCCATACTTTCAATAAAATATGGTCTCATTCACATCATATTCTTGGAAGAATTATGAACGTTTCACTTTGATGCCAGCACTTGTTGACAAATTACGTTTGACAATTACTTCGTTAAGTGTCTTTTGATGTTTTTGTATTCTCAAAATCAATTATCCGAGGTGTTTTAATTTTTGGTGTGAATACCTGAAGAAAAATCTTAGTATTTAGACTCAAATTGTAAATTCGTGTTATTTTTGACAGTTTTTATTGATAATGCTTTTTATATTGTTGACTTCTAATATCATTGTTATTTTTTGCCTAAAAGATACGGAAACATTCTTTTTTAAATCTAGTTTCAGGGAACTTCAAAATTCGTCTCTTTTTCGTTAACTGCCTCTTAAGTATTGTAAGTATTGTATTTTTATGAGGAAAACTTTGATAATAGCTCTACCTAACGGCTAGAAATTAATGCTGAAAAAAATATCTGAAACTAAAAACGTTGTGGATATTATTTTCGCAAAAAAATACTTTATTTCTTCCAATAACAGTGTAGTAGTTTCATTTTACTGAATCAACCAGGTTTGTAACTGCTACGTCAAATGTCAATCTAATTTTTTTACTTCGTAAAACTCAGTTCAGTTGAAATGATCTCAATTTTTCAAAGTAGGTATTTGTTGTTTCTGGAATTGCATAAAAAGCTGTATCGGTGTTAATTTTTTGTTTCGCGTAAAGGCGAATTAAAAAGTTATTCTGGGCAAAAAATATAAATCCATGCACTTATTTTGTTTTGTAATCTTTCTTACTTTTTTACGATGCCAAAGTCCAATGATTTTGCTAACTGGAAGCTAAAGTGGCATAACCACAGCTTTAAGGAAAAAGTAACTTTTCCATAGTCATAATAAAATTAGAACTGTGGAAGAGTATCTGTTATGATGCCATGTATTTTTGATACCATAATATTGGCACCGCAATCAACAACCAGATTCGACCGGACGTTATCTTAAAAGCACCAATGATAACCATTAGACGTAGTCAGATGCCCGAAAACCCTGAGTACTAGCAGTTAATCTTAGGATATCGGTATTGCCCAGAAATTGAGCTGCCGATGTCTGGTGCCAGTCGCTTGTAACATTTTGTTGTGGTAGGGCCACGCTGTTCGCAGCATGAATGGGCCGGCTCGACCGGGGAAGTACCACACTCTCGCAGAAGACCGACGTCCGAGTAGTAGCGTTTCGTTACTGCGCTTCGTTCGGTGAGCGAGAGGGCCGGAGGCCCAATTCCTCCCCCAATCCCCTTCCTTCTCCTTTTCTCCTTCCCCTCCCTTTCCCTAAATAGGCTCGGCAACGCATCTGCAACTCCCTTGGTTTTGCAGATGTCCATGGGCGGCGATGACTACTTACCATCAGGTAGCTCGCCTGCTCGTTTGCCGAGTTATTCCATAAAAAAAAAAAAAAAAAACATACTGATATTCAGACTGGCAACTCACCCTTACATAGTTGAGTAAAAGGGCTAGATGGATGGATGTAGAAATAGGCAAATTATTTACTATCGGCCCCAGGCAGATTTTTTTAAAATCATTACTAGACGGAAACAGAAATTGGGATCAGAACTGACAAAAACTAATCATTATTTCAGGCATCGCAAAGTTCCTAGAAGAGGGAACTTGCATGCAAAAAGTTTTAAAATTGCTCGTTTACGTAATCTCTAAAACCGTATGTTTTTTTTATCCTGAACCAAGTGCCAAATATTGCGCAGTTTAAAACAATGGGAACTGATTGAATTAGTTGCGCTATTTTGTTGTAAAACTAGTTTATTTTTGACGATGATGGTCGTTTTGGTGGCTAGTGCTTATGTCTCAGCCTACACTCATATTATCTTTACAAGTGACTGCAAAACGTGAGGACAGTTTGGAGGATTCAATTTTCAGGTCAGGAAGCGTTACTAGGATTTTCTGGAATAAAATCTTAAGAGCTAAACTAAACTTAGTTCGCACTTCATTACATGGGATCTAAACGCAGCACCTTCAAGTATTGTGTGTTGTCACTCAAGTAGACTTCTGCTTAACCCTTTGAGAATTACTGGTGTGATAGTCCGCTTTATTCTGTGTAGGTAGCATTATTTGTAATTCCTGAAGTCGTTGTTTTATGATGCGCTTTGCATCAGATTATACAAAAAATATTCAAATAAATTCAAGCTAAAACTATTTAAATATAATATATAAAAGAAATGGTTCTGATTCGTTATCTTCTTAATTAGTGCATTTGGCGTAAAATTGAGACGTCTGCACTTCGAATTTGCAATTACAATAAGTGAAGGATAACAACTGACTGCAATTCTTTGTCTTCCTCCATTTAAACCAGGAAATGACTTCTATGCATTTTAACGATTATATTAATGGCATTCGAAATGCAGCATTGTGTTGATTTCTCAGGTAAAATTTAGCATGTGGGGCGCAAATCTGCTTCAGACGATCTTAAATAGATTTTTTATATATAAACTGATGATTATTCGGTCTGGTGGCTTGAATATCTAAAGCGAATAAATAAAGATTGGCTGTCTGATATGACGGAGGACTGTTTAGGAAATCGACACTAAAGTTCATTGTACTCATCCTAAAAAGATTTATATTTCAAACGCATACAGATAATGTATCAGCCATTGATATATGATTATTCAATTTTAAAACCTTAAACGATACAATGAATTTATTAAATACATACAAACTCTCGAACCCAAGACCTCTAGCGTAGCAGTCTCGCTTAGGACTACTAGACTAACCAGGTAGTTGATCTAATGTGGTTATTAAATTTTATTAAAATCATGACGTCACAACCTAAGAAGAAAAAGATCAAGTTGTCTGTTACATTACAAGCTCTTATATACCACCGCTAAAGAATTGGTTACGCCCAAAAGCAAATGTTAGGTTATTTGTTCGAAGCTTTTTTATGATCTGCTTTTATTGGTTCCAATTATTTTTAGCTAATTGTGGGCCTGGGTCGAAAAGATTATGGCATAATAGCGGGTTGGCGCAAAAAGGGGTCCATGACTGAAGTTTAAATAAAATTTAATTATTTTGGGTACGGTTGAGTTCACTTAATTTTAAGCTCCTAAACCTATATTAAACTGTTAGATACCTAACGTACATATGTTACAGTAAAGGTCGATACTTTCATATGACTTTACTAATTTCTAACCAATTACTAGAGCACTTCAGTTCTGCTTTAAGTTACAGTAAGTATGACAAGAAAATACCCATTACGTCCGTTCTGTTTCTTCAGTTTTCCAATTATAGATATTTTTCTGCATACAAGCACTATCGAATGCAACAAAAAAATCATGGGGATAGATCCGGCTCAAAGGACCAATGTTCAGTCTTTTCTCGTTGTGGTTATTTAAAATTATCAATTTTACTATCTAATCTTACGTTCTTAGAGACGCTTTTTAACCGCATTGTATGAGTACCATTTAATTCTTTGGCACTTGTTTTACACTTAAATTGATATTTATTATATTATCGGTATTTTTTTTTTCACTATATTTGATTGTCTAGATGAATTTCAATTTGAATTCAATGTATGAATTCAATTTTGCTCTTTCAAAATATGAATCCAGAAAGTTTCTGTTTCTTTATTTTGAGATGATTGGAAAAAAATTAATAGGTCTATAATTTCCCAAGTACTGCGGACTAAATTACCCGATTGGTCCGATCCTTGGTCTCTATAATGAGGTTTTCCATGGAAAGTTCACGTTTCTTTTTTCCCATATTAAGTTAATATGATTAGCTAAAACCTGAACTTCGCATTAACTTGTTTATTAGTATAAAATTTAGGAAATTCCTCGGACGTTTCATCCGGCTCGAAGGGTTATTTAAAATAACTAACTATTTTACTATTGTATCTATTCTTACATTCGTTTTAGAGAAGCTTCTTAATCTCATTGTATTAGATTAATAATGTAGGTGTTTGGTACTTTTTACATTTAGTTAGTACCATAAAAATATGAAAAGAGTACCATAAAAATATGAAAAGGTCTACACAAAATATGTTGGCTGTGTTTTCACCGATTTTACGAATTGACAACAAAAACTTCACCACATTTTTTCCTCATTTGCGCATCGAGTGTTTACATCAGACCTCGAGTTAACGGTTGAAGGTTAAAGATCGATGTTCGTGGTCAATGATACTTATTGGGCGAGACGTGACGCGTACGCTACCTTACCTTAATGGGATTAAAAGTGTGCCTATTGAAGTATTTATTATGAATATATTATGCTATACTTTGCCACGTTTATCTATTTATTTCAATTTGTGCTTTAAAAGTTACGTTTTTTTTTTCAAGTAATGTCTGCCTAAATCAGTCCCGTGGTCTATCGAGTGTAATGATCATAATGTATTTACTTTGACAAGTCAATTTCTTTATAAAGTAACAAGTTCAGCGTCGCGAGAGCTTTTCAAACAGACATTTAGCAGTTACAATGTATGTCGTGAAGTGATAAATAATGATTAATACACACAAGATTACGAGAGGTGCGTGCCTTGGATTCGAACTCGAGACCTACGACTTGGCAGTCACTGCTTATCAGCTTATCTACAAATGCAATGTGGTAGTACCAGCCCAGTTCTATCACTAGGCCGTACTTATAAATATAAATAAGCTAATTAATGCAATGTTGGAAACCCGTTATCAAATAGTAAAACAATAAACTATTCCTGACATTTAAACGACTTGTATCGATGATAACCCTCCGCTGCTTCCCATGTTTTTGTTCTTCTCATGTCACAACATAAGTCTATTTACGACTTTAATTTTCAACTAATTATTTGCTGTTAACTATTCCTTATCATTATTGGTACCATTAAGATTCGTTGAAACATTTAAATGCTTTTTTAAAATAAAACGGTTTATTTTTTAATGATATGATTATTATTTAATTACTCGTTGGCTGTAGTAACTTCTTATTACTAATTCCCATTTCAATTTTAGTCGCGGTTACGATCACTTTCTAGGTTAATTATTTATTGAATAGAGACTAGAATAGAACAGAGATCTTATTGCTTACAGAATAATCAATGAGGTAATACCTATATTCTTTCAAACCATTTCGATACAATACACAGTATCAAGTTTGCGATAAAAAATCAGACATGTTTACCTTCCAGTCCCCCATTCCTCATTCATTCTCAATTCAGAAAAGAAATATTAGTGACGTCTTATCAAGATTTTACCCCGAAAATATGTGAGCGTTCCTGCCTAACTCAAACGCGAAAGGCGAATGCGTTCGTCAAAGGAATACACATTTTTTTATAAATATCTCCACATAAAAATCTCAATTTCCCGTTCTCCATGGGAAATAAATTGCCCGATATAGTACAGTGGGGTTCAAAAATGACGTAATGTAGATGCGTCGTAAACATCACGGTTTTAGTGAGCCGCGTCGTTTTCAGGATCTTTGCTATTTTACCATCGACAGTTTAATTGACTGATTTTTTTATGTAGGTACACGGAAAAGCACATACATTTACGAATGAAGGAAATATGCGTTGACTTGTACCACGGAAATGGAAATAACTTGCATAAATATTTACAAGTAAATCTTCCGTTCAGTACCTATACTCTTAATGTACTTATAATCCATACGAATGATATAAATGCAAAAGATACGTTGGTTACTTTTTTACGCTTAAATCTCTGAACAAATTTCAATAAAATTTAGTAAGGAGATAAATTGCGTCCTGAAGGACATAGGCTACATTCTCTTGGATGCAAGTGAAGCCACAGGAAAGAGCAAGCTATATATTTTTAATTAACTCGGTATTTAATTAACGTGGGAAGACTAATAAATATATAAAATTTTATTTTTATTTAAATTTAGGTTTTTTTCTCTGGGGCCCTGACCACCGGTAGCTTGGATCCTGTTCCCGATGCCGGTGGGTTACTATTTCTTATATTTTTAATGTTTTTGTTTTAATAAAAATATTTAAAAATGTAAACTAATATGTAAATAGTTTGAATAAATGAATATAAATAACTTTAGCCCTAGGAGACCACCCACCAGTAAAACATCCTTTACTGCACGAATGATTAAAAAGAGTATTTTTGTCAAATATGACGTGAATCGGCCATTCCATGAAAATTGGCACACTACATCCCAACAACCCAAATTGTGCAAATTTTCAACTTCAGTGATACCCTTTCGGCTTTACCCGTAAATAGCCACAGTTATTACAAGCCAGTAAGTCTCTTCTAACTCTGGACTTTACCAAATTACAAGTGTTTAAAATTCAGGAGTTTTGCTCACTAATCTCTTACTAGTTCGCACCAACCGCGTCCGATGTACAAATATTTACAGGGACGACCCAGCTGAGGTCAATTTTCCTACTCCCCGAAACCAAAACATATCAAAATCTACCACATTCGCAAACCGAAATCACACTCTTGCTGTCCAACATTTGAGTTGAAATTAGATTGACAGTGCAACAGTCGTAAAATTTAAGATGGCTGTAATATAATCTATGAAATCGAATTTTAAATTTAGATTGCTAAAGTTCATTTTGGATTGGAAAGATCGTAAAACTGTTTCCTAATCCATAATGATGTATAACGTTTCTCAGTCCTTGGCCATTTTGAACTTTATGAGGTTGTGTTAAGGTGTATTTTTGGGATGTTTTCATGAGATACAAGTGCAGTGCACTTTGCCTGTGGTTCAGTGATGCACCTCAGAGCACAGACTGATTTATGGTTATAATAAATATATGGGTGTTTAATGTTCAAGATTATCTATAGTGAGTAATAAAAGACGGTGTTTGTGAGTAAAATCTGTATGCTAATGTGAATTTTATACCTAAGATTATTCCGCTGGAAAGTCTGAAAAAAATATGGATTATTGTCATGCTCTTTGACTTTTAGGAAGGTCTCGAAGACGTATTTCAGTTTTTGATTTGTTATCTCTTAAATAATGTTTTATACAGACATAACCTGTCTTAAGAATTGTTCAAATGATAAACAATATATGTACAGTAAAAATTGGTTTTGTTAGGTCACTTTTCGTGTTGGTTGCCAACACTCATGTCGGGTAATTTTGATGTTATACGATCGGCATCCATAATACAAATCTAATAGTCTCTTACAGAGTGATACTTAACGTTCTTAGTATAAGTGAATTTCATATGTATTAGTGACTTTATTCATACACACATAAATACATAACTTTTACTATATAAATCCTAGTTCGGGCAGGTCGCTGAGCAGTTTCTTCTTCCCAGCATTTGAAGGCAGTCTTATAATTGTAAGTAATTCATTCATTTGAATCTGCGGTAGCATAATGGCTACGGCGTCGGACTTACGATCATGTGGTTGCCGGTTCGGAACATTGCACTACCGACGTGAACCCACTCGTAACACAAGCATATAGCTTAGCAAGACGGGTTAACAAGATTTCAAGTAATGTGTGATCCACCTTGCTAGTAAGCTTTTTTTAAAGTAATACCTAGTAGTCTATTCTGAATAAAATGATTTAGATTTTAACTAATAAATTTGTCCCTATGCTTAAACCATTCCTTTTATGCGTTTCATTTGAAATATTTGAATTGCCATTACTTATACAGCTATTTGAATTGATACTGTAGAGCTCCTATACACGTTTGAAGATTGTCTTTAATTACAATGATTATGAAAATAAAAGGCGTGAGTGTATGTATGTATGAAAATTTCCACTTTGTAAGAAAATAATTTTCCATCGACCTCGTATTCTGAAAGCTATACATAATTATACTTTGTGTATATGTATAAGTGCAGTCGTAATTTATATTGGCTGATGCATGTAAACACAGTGTGTTTATTTTATTTAGCAATGGTTTACATTAGCAGTGCATGTGATTTTAAAATCACCTTGGATGCAACGAGACGGTAGCGTGGTTCAATTCAAGAGAACGACTTTTATGGTTTTGTTTGTATTTAAAATTCATTGGGCTTCATCATCATCATTGACCTTCATCATCATCATTGTCCCACTGCTGGGCACGGGTCTCGTCTCAGAACGAGGGATATTAGGCTATAGACCGCCGTGCTAGCCTAATGCGGGTTGGCAGACTTCACTCGCCATCAAGAAATCTATCAGGCATGCAGGTTTCCTCACGATGTTTTCCTTCACCTTTTAAGCACATGATAATTAATTCACATGACTTCGAAAGGTCAGAGGTGAGTGAGTGCCTTGGATTCAAACTCGCGAGACCTTTGACTTGGCAGTCCAATGGTCATCATCATCATCAGCGTATACTAGTCCACTGCTGGACGTGGCCTCTCCTAGTGATCGCCACAGAGCCCGATCTTCGGCTTTCCTCATCCAGTTACTGGTGGTCACTAGACTATAACATTTTTTTTGTTTGTTTTTTTTTTAGAAAAAAAGCTTACTAGCAATGTGGGTCACACATTACTAGTATTCTTGTTAACCCCTCGTGCTAAGCTAAAATGCTTGTGTTACGAGTGGGTTCACGTCAGTAGTGCAATGGGTGGGGTTCGAACCGGCAACCATATGATCGCAAGTCCGACGCCCTTGATGTCTCAAAAGTTCAAATCTCATTTTACTAACTACTCGTCTTACTGGCGGCGTATCTATATGAAACATGTATCAAATTGTAAGGCGGCCAGCTATACCATTGTGGAAACCTCATCCCATTTTGTGCCGTAGTTTATGTGTGTACAAACATACAGGCGGACAATAAATTCTAAAATATGATGATTGGCTTCTGTGGCTCTAATATATTTTTTTTCAATATTTTTAATTATAAGACATCGGTCTGTTACTATTTTATTATATTGTGTTTAGATTACGATTGTTAATAAGAAAACAGTTTTTCTTGTTAATCATTATTCTGACAATTTATCCATTTAAGTATAGTGTTTATTATTTCCACCAACACCTTTTTATTTAGAGCGATATTTAGAGGATCCTAAACTTTAAAAAATAAATAAGACCAGAGGTGTTAAGAACTGTTTGCGTTCCCTACCTTACCTTCAAGGTCCTAGTCACGAATATTATACGTAATAAATTCGTATCAGAGTGTAGCTATAAAAGTTATTTTCGTGAAAATGCGTTGTTTGTATATAGGACGTCCGGGTCAAAATCCGAACTGTTTTACAAACACTGTTATTATTGAAATATTCCCAAATTTACGAACGGAGTGGCCGAATATTTATACTTTTATAGGCACTTGAAAAATGCAGAGGAATGCACTGGGAATTGTTCGTAAATCAGAATCAAATATGGCGGTTGGCGAACGATGGTGCGAACTTAATGTGTCCTGATGAAAGCTGTACGTTTGTGTTTTATATCTATTTAGTATTTAGATAAAAGTAAAATTAATATTATAAATTTATTCGTCCCATTGTGAGCCAAAAGCCTGCCTCTCCTTTTTCTATGCACAGAAGCAAAAACTCTTGATGATTTTTGATTATAAGTCCTCTTTGAATGTATCAAATATATAGTGAATTCAAACTGCGAAACTCAAACACATCACATCAAACCTAAATTAAAAGAATATTTTTTTAATAAATTGTCCTCTAACTGAACTAAAACGATTAGTATTCCCCGAAATCTTATATCACAAATCGCGCGAATTAACATAACATAAAAAATAAAAATGTCCAAGTATTTATCATTTCCAGCGAGCCGAGATCTGTCAGTCCGTTGGAACGGAAGTTCGTCATTATCGGACGGATTCTTGTTCGCTGGTATCGAGCCAAGTTCATGGTTTTGTCCACGTAATTTCTAAAAAACTTTGCACTTCATTTTTTGTGAAGAAAATTGTCTAGTCTTAAGTGTCGTGTATGTTTGTGAATGAGTAAAAATTATCAAATCATTCTCGTACATTATTATTTTTCTTACAATAGTGTGAAAAATTCTTGTGGATTCCCCGTTACCAAGGGAAGCGAACGCGCCAAACACGCGTGACTTTTGATCCCGATGGAATCGTAAGGCAGCTTACCGACACTGATCTCTCATCACTGCTCTGCCAAAGCTAGGTATACTCTAGTGTATCTGCTGCGCAAATTCGCTTATGCGCTGAGTCTTCGTACTGATGCGTTGAGTCGTCGCACTGATGCGTTGAGTCCTTGCACTGATGCGTTGAGTCCTTGCACTGATGCGCTGAGTCTTCGCACTGATGCAATGACTCCTTGCACTGATGCGCTGAGACCTCGCAACAATCCTCGCAGTGATGCTTATAATAGCATATTGTTACGCAATGTTTCTAATACAATAGTAGAGTAGACAACTCTTTGAGTTGATCATATTGTACCAATATCGGCAATTGTATATCGACGCACCAGACAAACTACGAGTACAAACATGAAAAACAATCTTGTTACAAAATAAGTGTTTTACATACATAAAGCCTGTCTATGACTGTGTCTATGACTGCCTCGTTGGTCTTGTGGTCTCAATCGCGACTGCTACGCTAGAGGTCTTGGGTTCGATCCCCAGGTCGAGCAAAGTGTTATTGGGTTTTTCTATGAAATTCTCAGTAGCAGCTCGGAGTCTGGATTTTAGTTTTTAAGTCACTACTAACAAAAATATGGGTTTTGCCTGAATTATAGTTTAAAATAAATAAAATAATATTAACGTTGCAATCGCGCTTAGGATCACTAGACTAATGAGGCAGTCTTATAAATCGTTTTATTAAAAATTTGACACTACAATGTAGTGTAGTTAGAATTCAATTCTATTTATTCGCTTTCATTCATTCATCATTCAATTCTATCATTGGTCACTTGTCCAATATACTTTCTCGGTCGTAAAATAAATCATATTACAAAACAGGACACCGGAATTGAATATCATAAAGTTTATGTATTTCCCTTTGTTGCTTGGGTGTTGATTAATCTATCTATTATTGTTTGACGGGAAAATCTATGCCAGCCTCACACTCATCTCGTGAATACCCGTAAAGGAACGCGTAAGCGGGTGTGAATGTTTTTAACCCTATTGAAAATCGTGAGTATAGAGAATGGTTCGTGTCAGGTTGGAGTTCGCAGCACGAATTCTCGGCGCGAATTCACGCCGTGAGTGTAGAGCCGGCATTAGTTTTCAGCGGCTTTATTGATTTCCAACCAACTTTGAAGATTATTTATATAATTTTGTTTCATATAACTGCGTTGACTTTAGAGTTTGTCCAACCTGGATAAAAATTAGTCCATGTTATAAACTACCTGTGGGCCCAATTTCGTTCAGCCGTTTTTGTGTGATTCAAGTGACAATCAACCAAACATACAAACTGTAATAATTATTGTATTATTGTAGGATTAGGATATCTAAGATTGGTCCCTACCCGGTTTATATTACCTGTTTTTTTTTATCAGTATCTTACTATGACTGTGAAAAAACATTACCTAGGTACCTATATTTTTTTATTTTCTTAATACTGCCTTTTTGTTTATTATTACTAAATACTTGCTTTATACGATTAGTGGAAGTTTGTATGTCTGTCATTTGCATCAATAGACACAAATAAAGCGCATAATTTATTACTTGCATAATATAACAAGTACTTAATCTCAATATAGTATAGAAAAGAAAAGACTAAAGCTGATCTGATGATGAATAAATTATCATTACATACAAGATAAAGATACTTACGAAATTTTCTAATAATAGTAACGACTTTATTGTGACTATTGTGATCATAACATTGTTCTCATGTAAGTGACTGTTTGTCTTGTTTGAGAATAAATATCTTTAAACCTAAACCTACTTACAGAGCATACACCATACTTACGCGCAATGTGCAAAGTAAAACATAGTTCTAATAAATTTACATCAGTGCCATCTATTGATTATGCCCGATACTACTATAAGCCTTGACCGAGTAGTGAGGTCGTTGACCTATGACGCGATGACGCAATAACCTGAAAAGTGCGCAGGAGTCTACTATCGAATGTTTGGGCTATAAAAATAATTCTGCGGTCGTATCAATCATAATTTTGTTACCATTTTATTGCCATTTCTAATTAGGTCATAATAATATTATCAGGTATTTATTACATATATTCAAATTAATTAAATAGGTATTATTAGTAACTGGTACTTCATTGGTAAATATAAAATTTAATTGTTGTTTACCCTGATTTATAATACAACATCACTTATTAAACATGTGAAGTTTATCAATATTTAGGGTACTTTAAACCAATTAAAAAAGGAGGAATAATAAAATTATAGTCTTATATTTTTATATGCTTTTTATCGCGTAGATCATTGCAGATATTATTCAAGTTTCTTACAGAACACAATCCTTACAGAAAGAAAACACATGTATTAGGTGACTTGTTGCGTAGTCAATCACTAGAGCTTTATTTATAGCGTTTGTGAGTTTCTTTCGATCGAACGTTTAAGAGGGCGGAGATGTTGACGGTGCTCGTGATGATCGACCATGCAACTTCGAAAATCCTGTTGCTTGCGATGGCGTATTGCAGTCATGACTTGGCAGTCCAGTGGTGATATCTGGTTCACTAGGCTGCTAAAAAAAAGGACAACCTAAGTACAGTCGCCAGAACATCAGATTATACAAAAGTGTCAAATTTCTCCAAATGATTTTAAACTTTGAAAAGTTTAAGATTAAGTTGTATTTTGTGGTAACGATGTGCTGGCGACACACTGGCGCCATACATTAGAAAATCTATCTGCTTGTGAAGTGTGAAACGAATTGTTACTTAAAATGAACAGTAATTTATTTCATTATGATTCTAATTAATGAGTTGTTTACATCATTAATTATTCATACTTGTTGGCACAAGATGACTTAGTACAGAGATCTTTCCGGCAAATATTTACAGAAATAAATTGTTAACATTACAATATTATGTATATGATCAATATGTTGTATGTTTTTATTTTTAGTCTCTAGTTCTCATGAGTCTTGCTTCACTCCAACTCACATTATCACTTCTGCTAAATTTCATACCACCCCGCCTGTTCCATCCCATTTCCCGTAGGGTTAGAAATAGGTGTACAAAAATGTACTATGTATTTGATCTCATTTAGTATGGGGCTAGCCTGGTCCCATTAACCTGGCAATAATCCAACATCCGAGCTGCTACTGAGAATCTCTTAGAAAAACCTAGTGGGTAACACTTTGCTGGACTTTTGAATCGAACCCAGAACTACTAGAGTAATAAGTCAGTCTAATTTTAAATTAAACAGATAAGCCTACAATGCTGTTCCACAATGCTAACAGCAACATTTATTAAGTACTAAACTACTGTTCCCTTTAATTTAATTTCCTTGGCCACTGGAAATTACTGCGTTATATCAAGAAACAACTTGTCCAGTCAACGTCAAATAGTTGTGACACTCAGGGCATTCAAATAAATAGACGAAACCAAAACGTCAATAATATCGGTACAGTCGCCAGCACGTTAACCTATCCCAAACTGTCAAATTTTCCCAATTGAAAACGAACCTTATTACTTTGTATTAAAGTTGTCAATCTGTCAAAGAAATTTGACGGATCGTGGTAACTTGATGTGCTGACCACCGTACAAACAAAGTTTCCTTATTGTTGTTAACAATATAGTCGCTCAAAAAGTCCGAGACGTTTAAAACGTCATATACTCGTAGATAGGTTTAGTCAAACCGCCATGAATATGGTTATATAACAGTATATAACAGTTATCCCGCCAATAGTATCCAAACATTCTAAGTGGTCAAATATATGGCACAATTAGAAAAATAAACTAGCTTGTTATAGAAAAAAAAACACGGTTTCCCAAAGATGAAAACCTCTTTAGGTCAATCTAGTGTTGTTTGCATGTCATTCGATCTTCTTCTTCTTCTTCTTATATAATTATAAAAATCAATCGCCGCTCGTTAGTCTCGCCTAAACACAAAAATGGCTTGACTGATTAGGATCATTCTTTTTATGTTTTGTTTGTCGTAATACAGGGATGGTTTAAGAAGAAAAATAATAGGGAAAATCTTGAAAGAACACTTTAAAGATAATACATAATTGTATAGAAGATCGCCTACATGACTTGCGATAAA
This sequence comes from Subacronicta megacephala, assembly GCA_958496365.1. Classification (NCBI taxonomy): domain Eukaryota; kingdom Metazoa; phylum Arthropoda; class Insecta; order Lepidoptera; family Noctuidae; genus Subacronicta; species Subacronicta megacephala. Next base: position 12,621,448 of record OY292530.1, on the reverse strand, counting down.
AGATTGTCATTTTTCATCATTTTATTTTTAAAAGATTGAATGGCGTTCGTGGCGTTTAAATTATACTTTTTGGTGAATTTTATTTTTAATCCGTCCTCTTTTTATTCTATATCATAGTCATACTAAGTACCTACAAATACATTTTGTTACCACCAAGTTACGAGTATACTTAGTGTCTCTCGTAGCGCAGAAATGCTATCAATATCCAATATCGTGTTTTTTATATAAAGGTTTAAATTATAGAAATTTTTACATAATACATTGTACGGTCTGTCTCTTCTCACATAGCCTTTATATTCCCACTAATTATGACCTCGGTAGTAGCATGTTCTGTTACACATTGAAACAGCGAAATCATTCAATCATCATAATGAGTTCAATTCGTTCGTTTGTGTCAATTCATATCGAGTTAAAGTATATGGAGTCAGATAGGCCTATCGTAATTACTGTGAAATTATGCTTAAGCAACTTGTACAGTCGCACACAAAAGTGTAGGGATGATATAAATGATTAGAGAATATGAATATTTTTTCATATTAAAATAATACCTCACCAGTCTTATGTTAATAACCATGACTGCTAGCCTAGAGATCCTCAGTTCGATTCACAGGTCGAACAATGAGTTATTAGGCTTTTCAATATTTTGGTACCAAATATGATATGCAAATTAGTCCTTTGAGAAATCCCATAAGAACAAAATTAAATGATTTTGTTAATGTGATGATTAATGCCGAGCTTATCAAATGTGAAGCACGCCTTACCGTCAACCGGATGCAGAAGCGGAATTATCATGTATTCGCGTACTTTATTAGATCGTCAAGAACGTTTTTCCGTACGGAAGCGGTTTTTAATTGGGGTTTAAGGAAGGACAGAGCCTCAAGTTTAAAGTCGTAAATATACCTCCGATCAGCAATGATGCGGAAGGTGGAATATTGGGTTTGCTGAACTTGGGAGCCTATCAGCAAGGCGATAGATTGGATGGAAGGTTATACAACTAATCTCTCTATTAATGTTTCCGTTTCTAGAAATTAGGCTACCTTTTTGTAAAAGAAACCCTACTACCTCTCCTCATTTATGTGTATCCACTGCCTAAAGATTCAAATTTGTGTAACTACATTTCAAAATTATTTGCAGCTTGCAATAGGCTCAGAATTTATAAACACTAAACTCTGTCACAATTAAGTATAGATATGTAGCTATTGATAAAAAAAATCAAACACTTTTGTGGACATCTCTCCAAAGAAACGGTCGTTCCTCTGAGAGAATATATAAATTAGGCATAATGATAGTCATCAGCCTCTTCGTTCCTCGTTTACATCATTCGACAATCACATTACATACAATTTGTATGAAACCACTTTGGATAGTTAAATGACGAAATAAATTGTTCTCGTATTATATTGAAAGAGTTGCGTATCTCAGATTGTTGTAAGTGGAATAAGCCTCGATTCGTAATGTAGTGCCAATTTTGTGCCAATACGCCATCGGATATAATAGGTATTCATTGCACAGACAATGCGCACTAGTAAGCTAGCAGAGCTTTTGAATCAAATGAACTTTAGTTGCCATAAATGCTAATAAGTATAGCTGTAAAGGATATGCAAAACGTAACTACTTATATTTATTCACAAAGAAATGAATTGTCTAATTAAAGAAAATTTCTAGTGAAAGAAAAATCCGATCTCAGGCAGGGTTTAAACCTGCGTCTCTCTGGTTAAGTACACCAGACGCTTTGCCAACTAAGCTACCGAGACCACTGCCTGTGATGTCGAATTTCTCTTCCACATTTTACGTCTCCAGGCGACGTCAGCTGTACTTAACCAGAGAGACGCAGGTTCAAACCCTGCCTGAGATCGAATTTTTCTTTCACTAGATATTTTCTTTAATTAGAAAATTAATTTCTTTACTTACTTTTATTTCAAAGTATTAAAGTGTTGATGTTATTTAAGTATTTATATTTGCTTTCTACCCCGGTTTGACTACGCAAAGCTGCGGAAAACATTCATTTCATTTCATTTACAAGTAAACTAACAAAAAGACTTTCATACTACAACCAACGCATTACACCACACAACCATCGTATTAAGTATCCTCAGCTTTACAAAATTTACTACAAAACGATACTATACATCATACAACATTATTTATAAATATGCCATCATACAAACACATCCATCCCCGAAATACTGCTCGCTACATCAACTGTTCGGCGTAAACATTAAAACCCCACTAATTCAAGTCGATCAATATTCGGGTTTCGTATATGGAAGCCAGCAAAGACACACGGAATAACGGAAGGGTGAATGTTTGTTAAGAAACAATATTATTTTCTTTCGCAACAGCTACACAGTCCACCCAATTTGTAGTCGATATGGGTCCGGTGGCCATAGATTAAAAAATAAATTTTGAATAGATGTGACATTGATAATTTATTATTAGCGTTAACACCGTTTAATTCACTCTATCAGTCGCTGATTTCCTCCACTGTACTACATAACAGGTTTAAATTTTATCGTCACCCTCTTGGCGGTTTTCGGTCCAATATCATAATATTTTTCACGAGGCTTTGCTATGTACGTAAATAACCTTCCATCAGAGGTGTTCCCTTACGCCTATCGTATGGGAGCTTTTGGCCTAAAATGTCTAGAAACACTGAAAAATATCAGATTTTAAGGGGCGGCGGTGATGATTTATCAATAGGGACCACACTCAATTGCCATATTATAAAAAACCTATAGAAATAAATCTAAAATCAGTTTTATAAACTTTTTATCTCATATTTAACAATGTCTTAGATTTTGATGAGGTAATAACTGATACACGTTTAGTAATTGGTTTATTTATGTATTTAAATTCTGACTTTCAACATACTAATGTCTTTCACAGCATAGCCAAATATTGTTTACTACCTATATGAGATGTAAAACACACTTTGAGGCAGTGTACTTTTGTGAAGCGGTACTGCAGTATAGCAAATAGCGCAGCACTGCATTTCTCATACAAAATATTAGGTACCTACACACGGCTACACATTCACGCTATACAAATCGCTAGCCTCTTATCGTACGGAAAGCCTCAGAAAGATCAGTTTAAACTGGTTTTGTATAGCTTGATCTGTAGCCGTGTGTACGTATTTAGAGGAAATGTTGAATAAAATGTCAATCCTAATCTAAAATGTGTATTCGAACCAGCCAAACGACATTCCCAAAAAGTAATTAATGTAATCATTTCATTTCTTATTTCATGGTGCCTTATATATTAACACCAATCAAAAAGGATTTGTCAGTTTTAACCGAACTACATAACACCCATTCAATGACGCCTCTGTGAGCCTCTGTGAGCCCTCCACATAATCTTTGTCCATTTGTCAACAAGTCGGATCACGTAGGCGCGCCGACCGACCACCGTAAGCTCAGTTAGAGCGCTGCATAAAAACTAAGCTTTGCTTTGAACTTTGAAATTCAAATGTAAAATGTATATCGATATGCCAATACGTCTGTGCGGTGTATTTTGATGGCGTTTTTACGATACACATCATTAAATTATGAGGGTGCATTTGTATTATTTGGTTGGAATAAACAGATGCCTGGGCATTATCCAGATATTTGTTTACTCCTATGTAGCGATAGCGAAACATCTTTTTTTTTGTTTATATAAAACTAAAACATTATATTTAAATAAATTCTTTTCTAAGATGTTTCTTAGGTGTTGTTAATGATGCTAATTAGCATCATTGACAACAGGTAGTCATGTAATTACATGGATACAGTATTAATCTGTTAGATTTACGGGTAGATGGCGTACTGTAAGTTTTGTTTAGTTTAACATACCATCACGCCTGTATTCCCCGAAGGGTTACGCACAGGTGTACATTAGTACACCTTTTTTTTTAAAGCATACTACCAATGTGGGTTGCATATTACTAGGATTCTTTTAAACCCCTCGTACTAAGCTAAATGCTTGTATAACAAGTGGGTTCACGTGGGTCGTGCAACGGGTGGGTTTCGAACAGGAATGCCCCACATGATCGCCAGTCCGACGCCCGAGCCATTAGGCTACCGCCGCTTTCTGAAGTTTCACTTTAAGGAGAATACATACCTGCCTAGCATGCCTAGCATGCCCAACATGGTTTTGGCTATAACCTAAGCTAGCACATCCCCATTTATACGCGTGCAATTCTTAGGTCTTTTTATGACAGCTATATTCTGGCACGAAGAAGAATTTACGTCGGGCTCGTAAAAAGACATGAAATGAGTGGATTTTGCACGTACTTTGCGCGCTTGTGAAATGCTGACGATAATTCTGATCACGCGCCGAATATGGGATAGTTTGCTGTGACATTGACTGCGCCAAACGAAAGATTAGAATCAATCTTGATTTTGAGATTTACGGTGCTCTTTTTAGGGAAAGGGAATGGACTTGAATGTTGAATATTTGAATGAATTTCATGTATAATACTAATTCACCTTCTTCTTTATTTAGCTTGAAGGTATTTTGGATGCCTTTTAGGACAAGGGTAGGGTAGGTAGAACAATTTTTTTACAAGCTTCATTAGTACTTAATTTTTATAAGATAGGTACCTAGTTTACAAAGAGACAATGTAAATTAATTTCAATAAAATTAACATACTTACCTCTGTCTATGCACACTATACGTTTTCTATCTTCCTCCTTTTTATATTAATTCTTTCTAAAATCTCTTTACTGGCTGTCAAAAATGAAACAAGAAAAAAATATTGAACAACTAATTTCATACCACTTTTATTTTGTATCTATGTGTAATTAGGTAAATTAATGTTCTGCTATAAAGTCTCTGTTAGCGAAGTATCTAGGTATATTCATCCCAATGTTATATTTCTCAACTCCTCACGCATTAAGAGAAATAAAAATACTTGTCAACAATTAATTAATTAATTTAGTAAGAAACAACTCAAAGCAAACGAGGTTGTTGCTTTAATATAACATGCGACAAACATTTTGTCATCGCCGCATCAACATAAAGAAAAAAATTAACACTAAAAACTTTATTTTTATATCATTTCTTTGCACAAACGTCTTTGGCAATAGGTATCCAGTCCATCCGATGTGTATGTTTGCAAACATGGCAAAATTCCCAAGTTTCTTTCGCGACCTCGTAAATTTTCATTACAATATTAAAATAAGAGACAACAAAGTTTTTTTTGGTGCGTACGACCTTATAATATTTTAATACATAATTGAGATTGCAAATTTTTGCTTATTCGTCTAGATTTCAGGAATTACATTATTATTCAGTTTCAAAGACAACGATTTAATCAAAATACAATATCGCAATATTTTTTATAGTGGTCGGGATTAGTATTATACATAAAATAGATTTATTATTTGAATTTAAGTAAATATAATTATGGTAGTTGACAAAGATCCTATACAATTTGTATGTCAAGACGCTCTGCTAAGACCAATTTCCCACTTACGTCATACGAACGAAAACGCAAATTAACCTTTTGCTCTTTAGACAATATATTATCGCTACAAAATTAAGACAATAAAACAGGATTATTGAAAGATTATACCCAAGATTTACTATATTTATAAATACTTCTTACAAATTTGGCATGTCCTAGTTTAATTTACCCAAATATAAAAGTCATCCATTAAAGCGTTTTAAATTAAATAACATATCTCTCATTTGATACACAATCTGACCTGATTTTCAGTAACGAATTATGTGCTATAAACAAACATAAAAGAAAATAAGAAATTTCCCTTTTCACTTTTGCAATGACTGTTCTTTTTAAAAGTGACTACTTATTTGTAGTTCAATTGTTTCCAGTAAAGATTAGATCTAAAAATGATGATATACATGGAAAATTACATTATTATCTGTAGAAGCTAATAAATATTATAGTAAAATTGTTTATGGTAAGTAACTTAAATAGTACCTTGTTTTATTTCAGCTTGTTAGTTTCCCATGCATATAACATATATTATTCAGGTCTCAATGGATAGGTAAATATTATGACTTGGAAGTTCTTTTCGACCTCGAATTTTTCTCTTACAGAAGTGAGGCTAATAACAAAAATGATGTGATGATTATGGTGTATTAAATCTTAACAACTCTGATAAGCTACTCTACTACAGCAAACACTGATTGTGACTTGTTAATCTGATTGAAAAGCTGAGTATTTTAAACTAAAAATGGACCCTGACATTGTCAAGAACACTGATAATAATAGTATGATTTCTCAAAACAAAATCAGCACTGTATGTACTATTGGGACAATTTCGCCGACCCAGTTCATATTGGCATTGACACAGTGGGCCGAATGTGACTCCCTGTGGCACTCCAAGTGCGTAAAACATTTACTGCAAATATTTTTGGTACACTAACCTATACATTTGTGGGCTACATGAATTCAGGATGGTAGGAGTCTAAAAATAGGGAGGTTCTTGTTATCCCGTGGGTTTTTAGAGACGTATACAAAGATAAAATAGCTTCACGGTGGAAAGACCTGGATAGGGTTCTAATCTCAATAATTGGGTTGATGCTGTTAGGAAAGTATAAAGTATAAAAATGATTTTATTCAGCTGTATTGTAAAGTGGACCTCAGCAACTTAAACATGATGTATTAGACTGGTGAGTAATATGCTTATGGTAAATTATTCCTCTCCAGTATAAAGAATTGCACTTCTCAAATAGATAACTAAAATAACTGCAAAAGTGGAGTCGACAAAACTTTATTGCCAACATCGAAATAATTATCGCGGTTCCGTCCCCAATGAAGGTCATCACCCAATTTACGAAGTTTATTTTGAATACAAATTTAGTCGTGCGCTAGTATTTGTAACCTTGAGCGTAGAATAACGTATGAGCATAGGAGATTAAACTGTCTCACATTATCACTGTTGGCTGTAAAGGATGCGTGATATGAATTCGGAATAGTTTTGCTAAGGTCAATTCTGATCTAAACAACAGTTCCTTTTAGTATGTTTGCATTGCAATCCGGGATTTAGTTAATTATGTGTAGATACATAACTTAAAAATAGAAAATGTATTTAGTGAAAATATAAGATAATGAAAGAATAACTACAATTTATTTGCTGTAGGTAAGTACGTATATTGTTTCATATTAAAACAAAAACCCAATTATGTACCTAAAACTTAATAAGCTAAATAAAATGAAACAAGACTCAGCTGAAGCCACCCAGAAGGCTGGCAACACAGGTTGCCCTAGTTCAGTCAGGCTGTTTATAGGTTATTTAAGTTAAGCTGACTAAACTCTTTGTATTGTGCCTTTCATTATATTTTACCTTTAATTTCTGGTTTATATTAAGCATTATTTAATCAGTTATGTATGCAATTTTCTTTTTCGAACATTATATAAAATATTGGTATAAGGTATTGAATGATATTCTATATTATTACTCAAGGACCATGATAAACTGCACCATATAAATCTTCAATTTATTTAAATTATCATTTCAGCGATAAAAACAACCCTTGCAAAAACAACATTCTAAGCAACGAATGATACCTCAATTATAGTGTTATTCAATCTATCGTGTCACATAACTAATTCATTGCTATTTCGCATAGAAATGGACACGAAACCAAGCTATATGCTTTATTCATTTATAAAGAAGGGGCCTTTAGAACATTTGCAAACCCATATTACTAACCCCACCGAGCTTAAAAACTTCTATCTAGATGGCACAAGGTTCAATTTTCAATTTTTGCGTAGTTGAGACTGTTATAACCGTCTATTTCCGCCGATAATTGCGACGGAGGCACATCAAGTGTGCGTTTTCCCTCGCTTGCTGCGTCAAGACATGTATTTATGGAGTCCTTTATAATGGACAGCATTTTCCCTTGCATATTCATTTTTGTTTTGACTTAGTTCTGTTTTGATATTAATCGAGTCCATTTGAATGATTTTCTATTCAAGTGCTTTTTTGATTCATTAATATTATTGATGGTTCTTTACTATATTGCTTCATTAAACATTTTTAAGCCAACTCTTTTAATTTTTCTGCACAGAAATTAAATATTAAAGATATTGTTCATTTTTATCATGAATGAAATCTTAGTATATATCCCTTTTGTAGTTCCTACAGCTACATTCATTATAATTACTACCGACAAGGATTGTTTTGCATTTCTTTCTTTCCAACAATCGAAAATAGATCGGGGACAGTTAGTGAATATTTAATGGAAACAGACCAGCGATTTTATTAAATGCGAGCCATTTGATGAGCCTAACAACTTAATTGTCATAAGGGTACAGTTCAAGTTATGAACTGTAAGTAGCGTGGATGTATTACGATAAAAATTTAGGAATGGTAAGGGATGCAACTTCATGGTGCATTCTAAATCCGTCACTAAAGGAAGAGAAAGAATGCTTTACATAAAACTGAAAGTCCTGTCCTTAAAAAGAAGTAAAGGTTTTTTTAAAATAAAAATAAAAATAGATGTAGGTTTAAAACTTAGGCATGTTTATAGTAGTTATATAACAGTTACTACAAACACACGCAAATAGGGGTAGGCAGAAACTAAGATCGCAATTTGCTACGATTGTTGCATACTTATTTAGCTTCGTCAACTTGTTATACAACTTGTTATACACATAGAGGTTAGCCACCGGCGATTTACATATAAACAAGTAAATATTAACGAACGCTACATTGATACAAATACGCACAATATGTTATTTGTAGGATTATGGCAGGGAAATTTGGAACGGACTCACCCTTTAGACATGCCTTCCTTCTTTTTCCTGCTGGTCTCCTTCTTTTTTGTTCTAACGACGAATGGTTCATTTTTCTTGTGTATTCTGCTCGAGGGACCAACATTAAAAATATTTTTTTATGAAATAAATAGACAAGCGGAAATATTTTCCAACACTTGTACCGTACGAAGACGCGATTAATGAAAAGTAGGTAATTTCCATGGCTGGCCGTGCAGTTTGAAACTTATTTATTGATACGGAGCTTTGATTAGGCTCTTCAATTGAATATTCCCTTTTAAACATATAAATAATATATTTTATTATAACACGTGGAGAATCAAGCATGAAAATATGTGATTGTTAATCTAAATCAAATCAAATTAAAGTCTATCAGCCTACCAGCTTCAGAGCCTTTTATTTTTAATGAACATATTTTAGTATTTTGCTCAATCAATTTTGAAATAGCAATAGACTACCCTCTATGGGACCCTAAACATTCTGGTGAACTATAAGTTTACACCTCTACTAACCCTTGGGCGAGTACAGGCGTGATGGAATGTTATGTTTATTTTGATCATTGTATTTCATTATTGTCAGCTCACATAATTCTACAATTTAACAAAAATGTTCTCTTCCTCCTCATTCAGGTTTCTCTATTTAAAGTCGCCATCTTACATCAGTCCTCGGATTTGAGTGGAGACATCGTTTCCTGAGTCCGTCGCTAGTGTTAAATGTACAACGTCATAATATATCTTCATCTCCATCCTAGCGTCGTCTTGGCTCTCTGCCAAGGTCCGTTTTGCTAAGCATTAGAACAGTCATATTTCGACTAGGACGATATCCTGTATAGATGTAGACATTGTCAATAAATATAACGTATGTGAAAAGTCACCATGCTTGGTGATTATGGCATACCGAATTTGGTTTTAAAAGGTAGGGTACCTACACACGGCTACAGGACAACCTATACAAAACCAGTTTAAGCTGATCTCGCATTGTATAGGCTTCCTATAATATAAAAGACCAGGGTAAACTGGTATTGTATAGCTTGATGTGTAGCCGTGCGTACAAACTCATGTCCTTTTGGGTTTACGAGGATTTAAAAATTTTAAATTACGCACTATATACTCTTACAAGTGAAACTTGATGATTGTTGAAGTGTGGTGAGGATAATTAAGGCCTTCCAATAATGGTCTAGCTTGGCTCGCCATCTTTGCCTGGGCCTACAGCGACGTGGCGCGTCGTCTGACGTCGTGAGGGCTCCACTCACCGATGAGTTTTGGCCACAGCTCGTCCGAAATACGGCAGATATTTCCAGCCCAATTCCACTTCAAGCTTGCGACTTTTTAACTGGCGATTTGAGTTTTGAAGGGGAAGTATATACTGTTCCTTATACGGTCTGATAACTGGACTCCTGGATGCTCCGTAACTCGCTGGAAAACCCCGAGTGCAGACAACAATGACTAGGGAGCATTCATCGTCATCGTCATCAACCCATTACATTGTCCCACTGCTGGGCACGGATCTCCTCTCAATACGAGAGGGATTAGGCTATAGTCCGCCACGCTAGCCTACTGCGGGTTGGCAGACTTCACATGCCGTCAAAAAAATCTCTAAGGCATGCAGGTTTCCTCACGATGTTTTCTTCACCGTTTAAGCGCGTGATAATTAATTATTAATACGCACATAACTTCGAAAAGTTAAGAGGTGCGTGCCTTGGGTTCGAACTCGAGACCTTTGACTTGGCAGTCCAATGGTCATATCACTAGGCTATCACTGCACTTACACTTACACTTGCACAGGGAGCATTATTCCATCAAAAAGTACTTCTTTAATAAATTCTGACGATAGTACATATATCTACTACACATGAATATATCATACTCGTATTCATAATAAATAAAACTAGGAGTAGGTATCCTAAAAGCTTATAAAATCCTTGTGACATAAATGTCACGATAACAGAATCACTCCTTAAATGATTTCAGGTCAGGAGTTCAATGCGCAAGCGATAATTTATTTAGCACTAAAGCAGTGAATCCTTTTGAAGAACAATGGCCCAATAAAATATTGTTATCGTGCTATCGGTCAGTTAGTTTATGGTAGCAATTGATAGTATTATCTTTTTCATTCTAATTTGCTTTCCTTTTGGTTTGGTGAGTTGTGGAGGCGGCTACTTGGCTCATTGTAGACCGTTTATGGAAGAAGCTTTTTATGGAGTATAAAATATTTTTCTTATTCAGATGCGTTTCGATATATTTTCTAAAGACCTAGCTACCTTATTAAGTACTAGCAGTTGAATGCGGTTTCACTCAAGTCTCAAATAATTTATTTACTTTTTATAACTCGGCTTCTAGGCGATGTATCAACATGAAACATGCACCAAATTTATAGTGAGAGCTTCAGCAATACAACTGTAAAACTTTCATCAAACTTTTCACAGTAGTTTAGACGTGATGCGTTGACAAACATACAGACAGGCAAAATATCTAAAATCTTGGTCTTGGTCTCTGTTGCTTTGGCTTCTGTTGCTCTAATAAAGACCCCAGTAATTTTTCTTCAATATTTATAATATACAGACATCGACCAGCCACAATTTTGCCATTTACCAAGCACGTAAAGACATGAGAAAAATTTATTGAAAAAAGTGATCCTTCGATTAATTTAATGTGAATTAAGATAATGTCCTATGTTTGTTTTTTTTTGTTTCTATCTTAAAGAAATACAACCTAGCTTGGTCATCTTAACATGGTAATTCTCTTCTCCAAGATCACCAGCCCACCTGATACAAGACAGGTGCCATGTCGCAGTCGCACATACCCTCGCTGCTACATAATTATGCACATACTAAGTTCATGGCGTGACAAATAGCCACATTGTTCGGTTTGTTTTCTATACTAGTTAATACTTCGAGTTTGGTTGGGCTTTATTCTATGTTTTGAATGAACTTGTATGGCAATTGTTATGATGAGAAGGTTAAGAAAACTATGTTTAAATATTATTTTTACTGACTTCAAAATGCTATGTTTTCCGTGAGTTACGCTACAAAAACCTAAAGGTTTTTAAAACAGATTACATTCAGAGCACATACCTAAAAGTAATTATATACACACAACTTCTACAAAAACTGCACAGAAAATAAGTCGCAGTGGTTTCTACATTGTTGGATATTTTATTTTTAATATAAATGTTCAGTAAAGTTCTGCCATTGATTTGAATGCAAGAAACTCTTTTTTGTACATTAATCCATATCAATTACCGTTTTTCCCATTCTTAGTTGATACCACTTCACACACAAACACTTTTGTTACTAGATAGGGAACATTGGCAATGAACATTCAATGTCATGCGGGCTGGATTCCGTTTGTGGTGTAACGTTGAAAAAATCCGGAAGAGCGCGGCTTGAATGCGCAGGAGCATGTTTTATGCTAATCAACACATAACTATGACAGAAAGCATTTCTATGTAACATCCTTGTGCTGTGACGTTGGTGGGTTGCCACGTTCCGGGTTTGTTTTTATATTAAATGATAATATTGTGTTGTAAGGGAAAATATTAATAAAGTTCTTGGTGGTGTACCACAAAATAGTAATTTGGCAAATTAATGAAAACGAGGAAGGGGAAGATCTAGAAGAAGTTTTTTTGAACAAGAGAAGAACAGCTCAAACAGAAGTCAGAGAATAGAGAACAGTGGCGATAAGTCCACTGTCAAGAGTTGAACTCTTAAAATGAAAGAGAGATCACTGCGTTAATTCCTACTCCATGTATGGACTATGGATCCTGTTTAATTAGTAGTATGATATCGAATAACAAGAGTGCAAAATTATATATCGTATCTGGTATTAGAGCTTTCGATTCAGAACAAATGTTATTATTAAAAGCAATGGGTGAAAAAAAGACCTGAAGAGTAATATTATTGATTGTTATGAAAATGAGCGACAATGCAACATTGCATTATAAGATCTTTACGTTGGCAATGTGCCTTCTTCCGGGTTTGGTTATTATTGTTTTGCGGAAATATATAAAAGGAATGCAGTGATAGCTTAGTGATATGAACATTGGACTGCCAAGTCAAAGGTCTCGAGTTCAAATCCAAGGCACCTCTGACTTTTCGAAGTCATGTGCATATTAATAATTAATTATGACTATAAATGATGTTATTATAATTAAGTCTGCCAGCTAGCAGTGGGCTAGCGTGATGGACTATAGTCTAATCTCTCTCGTTCTAAGAGGAGATCCACTCCCAGCAGTGAGACAGTTAATGGGTTGATGATGATGATGATGAAAAGGAATGTGAAATTAAGAAGCAAGTTTTTAAATCCTTTCAAATCCTCGTAAGGTTTAAGAATTAATATGATGTCGTTTTGATCTTGTTGTAAATCTTTGATCCACAAGAATTATTTGCTTACTACCTTAATTCATATAACCAGCGATCGCTGCTTAGACGTTTTTTAAACGCTGCGCCACATTAGGATTTTTTCTATTATCGTGAATCCGTTTACAAACACTTATTCTAAAATATTCACTACAATAACCATTACTATAATTCGTTCTACTGAATACTAATCGCATACTTTACCGGTATCAGAAGATTTTTCCCAATTCTAGCATAGATATTTAGTACTGTAAACATGACTATGTTCATACTAATATACCATATTATAGACATTGAAAATACAGATATAAAAAGAATCTCCCCTCCTCTACAGAGCATTGCCGTTACAATATTCGTCATTCGGTCAATCACTCTTAAGAAAATATCAAACATATAAATAACAAGAAATCCATCTCCAACCGCATCGCTAACAAAATAAGGATCGCTAATTTGACAAACGTCAAATGTGTACAACCTTGGTGAGCTGGGTTTACATTATGGGCCAGAAATAAACGCGCACACTTCCTTTTGATCTCGGTGAGACATGCACTCGATGTATGCGTTCGAAGCTTTGGACAGGCGTTTTAGTACTCTCGCGTTCATTTCGAAATGTTCCCGATATTGATGCATTTTGGCTAGTTCCTGAGAATTATGTATGGCATTATTAACCTGTATTCACTAGATTTAAGCGGGTGGTGATATTTTCGTAGTTAGTAGTGACCGAATATTTTGGCTTGAGTTATACTTCAAGTATTTATCGTAATCTGTTATTTCGTCCAGGCAACCTTTGGATGACGATTTGCGGAAGGCAGCTGGCAGTGACTGTGGCGTTCACTAGGAGAGGCCTACTGTTTCTGATATTTATTCCTGAAAATACATCTTTTGTATGAAGTTTAACTTTTTTTTAACTAGATGGCGCCGTCATTTCCTTACTGACGGCCTCTGAAGAAACATCAAAACAAACTCAGAAAGTCATGGTCTCCAACATTATTGCGACCCCTTTGAATACCCGCTTCTTTCTTTCCCTATAATTCGTAACGGGACCCAAATGTTGAGAAGCGATGGTCAATGCTATGTTATTGCATATAAGCATAACCTTGTTGCCTGAATGTATTTTGTGTTTTTACTTTATTGGAAAATGTTAAAGCATAATCATATTATTTGATTTCATGACCTCTCATTGTAAACACTTTCCTTACCTAAAATTCAAAGCTAGCCTAAACTGGATTTGCATAGCTTGATGTGTAGCCATGTGTAGGTTCATCGCGGTAGCTTTTCTTACTTGTTTTTTGTAAAAGATCTAATAGTTTTTAAGTAAAATGTTCATGTTATTTACCATGGCTGAGCTGTATTATATTTTCACATAACACCATCCTATGTACCCTATTTATTGCAAATAAATGATTTGATTGTCACACTATTATTCCGAGATGTTATACTGTCCTCTACTCTTATAAAATCATGGAAGTCTCCGACTGTAGAATGGTCATCCACCCATAGTTGGACCTGCAAACATAGCTCAACTTTAGTTATAATACGCGAGCCCATCCCACCCACAGGGTCGCCTACCCTTATCCAATAATAATGATACGAGGTCGTTTCACTTGTGATCGTTTACGATGTAAACGTTAATAAGCTGAAGTTTTTTTGTTTCGTCTGCTGTGTATCCTGTGTGAGCTATCCGTATCGCTACTTGTGTTTATTCAGTTAGGTGTCTGTAATTATATACATCTTTATATTATATCCAATGCTATCGGTCGGTACCAACTTTGTTTCCGTTTTTAACAGACTTAAAATTTGTTATTAGATTGTATTTTTTTAGTCAAAAAAAATACAATCATAAACATACAACAATAAACAATCTTTGTCGATCGTGAACCAATTTTGATCTCTATTTTTTATTGAATAGAATACACTTTCTCTTCAAATAAAATTCTTTAAGTCACTATAGTTATAATTGTCCGTCTGTTCAACTGGTATGTTGGTCTTGTGGTCTTAGATTTTGTGGTCGAGCACAGTGCTATTGGCAAGAAAAAAAAACCAGTTGCAGCTTGGTGTTCGGATTTGAAAACTTTAAACTCCTTCCCTCTACTTAACCTATATGGCGCTTTAGTCACTTTACCTCTCCTCTACCCAGGAACAACGTGTCAATCATATACAACATAGCCCTCATTATTTCCCGTTGGGCTATGAGTAAGGATTAACATAAAAAGATTTATGTTTTGGCAATACTTACCTACAAAAACCTAAACGAAAACGTGTTCAGGAAACTTGTCTACTAAGAAATGACTTGACATTGTCAGTCATTAGACATAAATGTACAGAAGGTATAATTATGCAAAAATATTACTAAACCAAAAACATAACGAGAGGACATTGCATTTTGGTTTGCATTTTTTAAACATTGATAAATACGTACCCGTGTAAAAAGATCTCTTTTTACCATTTTGTATCGGTTTATTATATTATGATACATAACAAATATTTTTATTTTGAGTAGTATGTCTTTACTGGTTAAGGAAACATTTCATATTTTTTCAAATTGGATAATAATAATGGAGACTTTGAATGTTCAATATGCAATTAACTTTAGACCAAAATTGACTATTTTGTTCTGTCGAAAGTTCAAAATTTCAAGGACTGCTATATTATGTTGTCAAAATCATCATTCAATAGCATCAGAATAGGTGATTTTGGACAGCTTTGAAGAAGTTATACGGCCCAGGAACACAAGAAATACACACAAGAACTGTTTATATTTCGGAGTTGGTTCTTCTGTTTATTCACATCAGTTGTGGTGATGGACAGTGACACCTGTTCCGTTGGTCATGAACTCAATGGAACGTCAAGTGCCAAGTTTTGTGCCACTCGATTTAGTATTTCTGCTAACCGTACAGGGAAAACAGTAGGTAATTGTAGATTTTTGACTTTCTTTCATGTTTCTTTCTTTAACATACATACATAAAAGAGGTTCGAACGCGTCTGCATTACCTTCACATACAGCATTCGCCCAGTGTACATGGTAAAAGATTTCATATTATTATTCCATTTATTCAAAGTTAAACCATAATATTATGTACATTTTTAAATATTAAAGAAAAATCAGAAGAATAAATAAAAACATTCAAAAATATAAGAATAGTAGTGGGGTCGGTGGTCCACCGGTGTCGGGAGCAGGTTCCTAGCCACCGGTGGTCAGGGCCCCAGAGAGAGGAACCTCCTAACAATACGCGCCGTATCTAGGAGTGCTTGCTTTCTTTATTATAATAATTATTAATGTCCGAAATGGTATGAAGAAGCCCAGGATAGACAATCCTGGACGAAGTTAGGTGAAGCCTTTGCCCAGCAGTGGGGCACAAAAGGGCTCCAAAAAAAATGCCCGGTACGTTTTTGTAGCGGCTTGGTTGAGTTTTCTTCACATTATTTAGATAATGCTTAAAAAATATAGCTTGTCTATTTTGACGGTTGCTATTAACCATCAGCATAACCACATGCTCGTCGGCCGCTCGACTTTTATCTAAAGTGGAACCAGACCTTTACTTGACGATAGTAAAGTCTTAACAGAGACAATAATGTCAAGATATTTCCTAAGACCAATAACCACAAACAAACCTTCATATAGGGTCAAATTCTACGGTCCTATTACGTGTAAATGTCTGAAATTAATTTGGTGTAAAACTAAAGGGGTCCGGCCGGACGGAATCCGGCGCTGGCTAATGCACGCAGAGTTGTTCGCGCGACGTTTTTGGCAAACTCTCAACTGTCACACGCATTGTACATGCCGACTCTGTTTAGGGATGTGCTGTAGTAAAAGATGCGTAATATTTCTTTGCAGATTTCTGGGACTAAAGTTATGTATTATTTTTAGGTACAGAATATTTTATAAAAACTAGCACAGTATCCCACAAAACTGTAAGTACGCACGGCTACACATGAAGCTATACAAAAACAGTTTACGGTGGCCTCTTAATTTATGGGAAGCCTGCCTACAATGCGAGATCAGTTTAAACTGGATTTGTATAGATTGACCTGTAGCCGTGTGTACACAGTTTGATTGTGGGATCGATAGATATAAATATCTAAAGTAAGCAAATACATTTAAAAA
Organism: Subacronicta megacephala; assembly: GCA_958496365.1. Classification (NCBI taxonomy): domain Eukaryota; kingdom Metazoa; phylum Arthropoda; class Insecta; order Lepidoptera; family Noctuidae; genus Subacronicta; species Subacronicta megacephala. The sequence goes on along the minus strand of OY292530.1, from coordinate 12,604,261 downwards.
ATTACAACAAATGCTACGAAGTGTTTGGTAGTATAATGGTTATATATTAAGTATAATAAGTTGGGAGGATAGATAGGATAGGACTACTCCTATGAATGTATGAATGAATGTATGAATACTACTATTCAGTTTATTTTTGGAGCAGTAATGAGAATGCTTCTGCAGAATTTATTCTAATTGAAATGTTTTTGTCATGTACGAGTATTAATAGTATTTAGTTTTATTTTGTTTTTGTCCGTTCTATTCTTAACTAGCTGATCCAACAGACATAGTCTCGGCCAAATTTGAATTAAATGTTTGTAGAAAAAGAACATTTACTTTTTTCTGTAATTTCCGATTATTGAGACGTTTTTTTTCAATTTTGCATTCACTAAAAAGAGACTTCAACGTCATGGATGATTTTATTTCAAATTCCAACTAACAATTTCTATCGACTTCAAAAAGATCGATTCTCAATGTTAACAAAGCTGGTGATATCTTAAAGGAAACTATCTTTGAAGAATTTTATACAACTGCACCCAAAAATGAATATTAATAATTTACGAAGTCTGCCAATCCTAATTTGATCACCATAGTGGACTATGACCTAAGCCCTCTCATCCTGAGTGAAAACCCATGCCCAATGCTGAAACAGTAAATGGGTTGATGGTTATGATGATCTAGTGGTGATGAACTACTGATTGAGAGGCAGCAAAGAGTTACTGGATATTTTATGACATTATTTGTTAGCAACTCCCAGTTAGCTTTGTGCCCGGTTTATTGAATGGAGAAAGAAAGAGTTGTCCATAAAATCTGATAAAGAAAATAGAACCTCAAATCATACAGGCGAACTGTGGCTACATCCTAACCCTTCGGGGATAAAGGCGTGATCGTTTTTTATATTATTTTTTGTTTTGAATATCGCTACATAGTATCACGTTATATCTTGCAGTGTAATGACACCCTAAGGCGCGTTGCAAAGGAATTCCTATTCCGCACGGGTCATATTAATCTCTTTCACATTTCCGCGCTAGTCTCCGCTATTGCCAAACGTAGCAGCTAATAGTTGAAATTGTTCTGTTTTAATTAATACGTCATACCAACCGATTTTGGCTTAGTGCCCCGTAGCCATTACTTTCTATGATATCATTTCAGTTAATTAATACTCTACTTAGAATTGTTTTGCGTTTCATTTTGTAAGTACGTAAGATGGTTATTTAGAGGTTGTTTTACGTTCAACTGTATGAACGGTTATTTTAGAGTAGGTTTACGTTTATGATTTACAGTTTGTAATCAGTCAGTTCAATGATATTTTTGATACAGCCCTCATACTACGAAATTTTTACAGGGAACTATATACCTAGTTTTATAAGTTTATAGTTCGTCTCTCATTTGATGACGCACTGGGTTGATTTATTGCCAATTAGCGGCTCAGAAACAACGGTAATGATGATTAAGTATAATAATTATTAATTATAATAATGTTAGGAGGTTGTTGCATTGGTAATTCTTGTCTGTTTATTTATAAGTGACGTAAGTGGCAGGATGTAGTTTCTGCTTACTACTTAAACCAGGAAGATATGCTGTACTATACTACATAAAGGATGAAAATATGGAAATGACAGAATTAAAAAAAATGTGGATCAAATGTTAATTATAGGTACGCTAAATTCTTCTTCAAAATTCTGCCATCCAATGCTGGATATTGGTCTCTTCATAAGCACGCTATCTTGAACGATCTTGGGTCTTCCACATTCAGTCTTTCCGGCCACCTACGCTTTACCTTTTTTTAATCTCCCCTATGCACGCTACTTAAATTAAAAATACAATTAAATTATTTCCTGAACGCAAAATCCGCACCCAATTTTTTCCTAACCACAATTGCTCCGACCTTTCGTTTCCAATTTCAGTTTTCATTTCACCCATATCCGAGGCTTCCAAGGAGGTGAAGCCACAAACCATGGGACCGGCTGTGCCACCATGAGTGACAGCCTAGCGTGTCCAATAGTTTCCTATTGCGCACGCACGCCATATTATAACTCGCATTTCTTGCTTCCTGTTTTATTTTTGGTCTTTAACTTGTGGTTTTACATGGCGTTTTCTTAAGATGAATTTGGTATTATTGAATGAAGTATTTTGTAGTAAAAGTATATGTAGTAGTAGTGTCTCCCTGGCGTGTCTACGTGCCAGCATGAATGGGTCGACACGACCGGGGAAATACTACCCTTCCACAGATAATCGACGTAAAGTGTGGTCTTTCGGTGAGTATGGCAGCCGGAAGCCCAATTCCTCCCTCAGTCGCCTTCGTTCTCCTTTTCTCCGTCCCCTTCCTTCTCTTTTACTGTCCCCTTTCGTCTCTTATGCTCCGTCCCCTTTCTTCTCTTGTGCTCCGTCCCCTTTCTTCTCTTTTGCTCCGTCCCCTTTCTTCTCTTTTGCTCCGTCCCCTTTCTTCTCTTTTGCTCCGTCCCCTTCCTTCTCCTTTTCTCCGTCCCCTTTTTTTCTCCTTTCTCCGTCCTCTTCTTTCTCCTTTCTCCGTCCACTTGTTTCTCCTTTTCTCCGTCCCCTTCCTTCTCCTTTTCTCTGTCCCCTTTCTTAATAGGCTCGGCAACGCATCTGCAACTGGTATTGCAGATGTTCATGGGCGAGACTACTTACCATCAGGTTAATCACCGGCTCGGAGGCTCGTGGCTAAGTAATAACTTAGTCGATCAACGGCACTGTGAAGTTCTCGTGTTAAATGTGTGAATTCGAGACCATGATCAGCACTTCGAGATTTTTCGAAGAGGTTGTCATGCAAACACACCTTCATGAAAATATTTGCGATAATCAGAATCCAAAAAAGCCTACCTACTAGTCTATCCTCGGTTAGGTAATACCTAACCAGAAGTGGATGACGATTGGCAGTCAGCAAATTGATGGAGATGTTGATTTTTCGGTCGTGAATGCTCATTTTTATAAACACCGTGGTATTTATTCCTGGCATTATTTTGAAATGCCAGGTTTTTTTAGGACGATTTGTGTATAATTACAATACAGCGTTTATTGCAGACCACAAACAAAGTTAAAAAAAATAAGGAAAACGGTATATTAATGTACCAACTTATAATTTTAAAATAAAAACTATACCATAATAAATGGCTTCCCAGTGTTTTAGCCTCGTGACTATTGATAGGAAAAACTATAATAAAACTGCTGAGTAAATAATGGTAGCTCAGTTCGCGTATAGATAGATTTTTATTCAGACAACCATAGATCCCCTACATAACATTTTAAACACAGTCATAAAAGCTACGAGTGTTAGTATATAATAAATAAGAGTGACTTGGACCTCTGAGTAACCCCCAGAGTAAACACCAGAGGGCTATCTTACTTATAGGCTATTATCAGGATGCTGTTTGCTGTTCCCAGGTTATCCTAATAATGCCTATGACCAATTCCGTCGTGTAAAGGATCCCAAAAGTCGGGGAATTAATAATTTCAAAATAACGCGTAAAAAGTAGTTTTGTTTCAACGTATAATATTCGTGTATGTACCTGAAAGCAGTTGAACAAATTATATTTTCCGATATAGGTAGGTACTTTATTTAAACGCAACCATAACACATTATTATATCTTATTCAGGGCCAATGTCTATAAAACATTTCTTCTGCACCAAACTACTTCAAAGACTTGAAGTCAACAAACCAAACGCCTTAAAACAAATGATTAGTAGAAAAGCCACAAACATTATTATTTACAACAAAATTATCATATTACCTCGTTTATGTTTCTCTGAAATAATAAAACAATACAGTGATAAGCGGAATTCGTAGTAATATGAATCATGAAGGCGATAGACTGAGGTCAAGTAAATTTCATACTGAAATGTAGTGAATATTACATAAAATATAATAATTAAATGGTAGATAGTCTTACGGAGTCCTTTTATAGGAGATCAATGAACCATAATATGATTCACAATATATAAAATTTTGAGTATCTTTGGTAAAACGTTCTTAGTTAAGAAATATCTCTGAGCTGATTTAAATTAATACTTAGAACTCGTTACTTCACTTAGCAATATTCCAATATACACTTACTTGAATAATATTTAAGTACAAAAATAGGAATTGAATTGAAAACACAAAATGAAATTCCTTTGGAATTTCATTACGTGTTCTTTTTAAATCACCAAAGTATTCTTGAGGATGTTAAACAAACAAATAAAACAACTATTGTAATAAAACATAGGTGTCTGTATTTCACCGTATTTTTTTCTTAAATATGCTCCCTATTCTTATATTTAAAGAAAAACACAAATGTTCAATATCAATCACGCACCGAGACATCATTACAGCTTAACCCACATCGCATACCGTAGCACCGAACAACAACAAAAAAAAAACAGAATTTTTCCACACTTTAACAAACGCTCAAACCACAGTGCAACGCTCCTCAATACGACCAGAAAGTGTGCCATTTTCAATACAGTACCGTACATTTGTGTATGAATGTATAATTATTTAGCATCCTGCATTATAACGGGTAACGGTGGTCCATTGTGGCTGATGGACAAATGATTGCGATTTTTTCGTCTCGTTCGCACTGGTTTTTTTGTCCACACACAAAAGCATCGGAGCAATGTGCGTGCGGTAAATGTTTCCGAGAATTATGTATCCGATATACCTATTGGTTAAACGAATGTTATGTTAATCTTCTTGATGATATTAACTTGTAACCTAATAAAACATGCCAAGGGGTTTGATCATGGATTACAAAGTAATAACCTAAATCAATCGTTTAAACGGTGGGAGAAAACGTGATTAAAAAACAGAGCTAAAAGATGTTATTAAGTGAGCGTGTAACCTGCTAACTCCACACCAGAATAGCAGCGTGGCAGACTATGTCAAACCTTTACGGTTTTGAAAGGAGATTACTGTCAGATAGTAGAACAGTTAACGGATAATAATAAATATCTCACAACACTCAATAAAAAACAATTATACAAAGTATATTTTTCTTCATGCATCGACGTATCAGGGAGATGGCAGTACTTGCCTTCCTTGCCTTGTTATTAGATGGGAGAGTTGGTTGAAATTTGTGTAGAACTTTGCTACTGGAGTTCATTATCACTGGGTAGTCCCACTCAATCATCATCTTCCTGCCCTTTTCCTAATTAATTAGGGGTCGGCACAACCTATCGATTTGTTCCATTCATCCATTAGTCGTCATCTCATCATTCAATCCCTTTTCCGTCGTATCTGACTTCACACAATCCATCCGTCTTTTCTTTGGTCTCCCTCTACCCCTCCATCCCTCCACATTCATATTTATAACACTGGGATAGTCCCACCGCGTTTCCAAAATATTCTGCCATTAAGCAATAATATGTTAACATTGAAATACAATGTAGCTTAAGAAATTACTGGGCATAATAATATGGGATTAGCAGGTCTCAGTATGACAACGCATTAGTGTGGTTGTTGTATTGGCTACGGTTGCATACCATCAGTTGGCCCGTATGCTTTGTGTGCCATCTAATTGAGTCTATACAGTAATCTAGTATGCATATTCCTTATTCACAATCTTTAGTAAATTCGCGTTCACGAGAATTAATTCCCGTCGTGCAAACATCAAACTGTACTGAACCAATACTATTAGTAATTTAGTCTGTAATTGTCTGTTGTATAATAAGGTAAACAGGGGGTGGAAGGAGGGGGGAGGTTCTCGGTAAACATTTAGCACAATTATAGTGTTGTGTGCTTAGTCATTTAAGTTACTTTATTTTATATTGCTGCTAAGTTGTTTAAATGTTTATGTATTAGAGACTTGTAATTATGATAAATTTAACAATATTTATTTTGGACCTTTTCTTCAATTTATCTCTAAATAAACTCGCCATCATTAGTAGTTCGTAGTCTTTTCACAAATATGTTGGGTTTGACCTCAAGCCTACCCAAACGCGGTTCGATATCAGTGTTTTACACGACGACGCAACGAAGCGACTGCTCTTAGACCGCAGCAACTCAATTTCTAAGCCACACCGATATCCTAAAGATAAACTGATTCTTCAGGAACCTGACTTCAGGTAACAATAAAATTGTCATTGGTCTATGAACCTTTACATTCTCATGGATGAGTCTCGCTATGCTAAGCCTAATTACCCATCCATAAAACGACCGTGGCAAGTACAGATGGCAGATCGATTAATCAGTGACAGTGACGAGACAAAAAAAGTGTGTAATTATAAAGGAAAGCCTTTAAGGAAATATGAATTTGTGGTGAGGTAAATAGCCGTACAAATCATTTGCCAACAAACCATAGCAGACTATAAATTGTCCTACGAATTTATCGGAATAGCCACTGTGAATTGTCCTGTTCGTGTGGCGAACAGACCGCCCGCTCCGGCGAGTCGACGTCAGCCGATAATTTGACAAGCAACGTCGCAGTATGGTATTATCTTCTATACATATACGCTGAGGTAGCACCAGTCTCGCCGATAAGTATGCATACATGTCGTATACTCATAGATGTAGTCTCGCGTTTTCTTAAAATTGTGAAATGGATTTGAAGGTCATTTCACTTAAGAAAAAATGGACTAGCTATTTATACTGAAAACTGTGTGGAAGTAGCTATACCAGATACTACATATGGTTAAGCATATGTGTACTTGGGTATACCTACTATGTGTTTTTAAGTGTTTTCTGATGTGTTTAAAGGTCCTACATAATAATAGGCGGTGAGACTATTGTCATAATCAAAATTTTGTGCCCTATTAAAGATGATAGAGGTGGTACCGAGAACTTTAGGGCCAACTGTAGGCGATGTTATGACCTCTGTTTATTCAAGCATAATGGTATTATATTTCTCATATTATTTGGAATGCTACGCTAAATGCAATAGGCTCGCTCCTTATTATAGCATCTAAAGATACCGGCGAACTGTGGGTGTACAATTATTCGTACATCCCTGCCTAACCCTGAGGCGTGATGGTATATTTTTATTAGTTTTTGTGATGGTATAAACCGGCAAACGAGCATAATCAAATCAAATCAAATGTTTTTATTTCAAATAAGCTTTTACAAGCGTTTATGAAACGTTATTGACTCTAGTTGCACGGTTCCAAAAAGTTGATCCTATGGAGAAGACCCCGGCAAGAAACTCCATGGACACTCTTTAGCAGTCTTAGTAGTCATCGCCACCCATAGACATCTGCAAAACCAAAGGAGTTACAGATGCGTTGGCGAAGTTATAGATGCGTTGGCGAAGTTATGTAAGGAAAAGGGAGAGAAAGGAGAAAAAGAGAAGGGAAGGGACTGAGGGAGGAATTGGGCCTCCGGCGCTCCACAAAATAATAATAAATAATAAGCATAACATAAACATAACATACCATCACGCCTGTATTCCCCGAAGGATTAGGCAGAGGTGCACTTAATGTACACCCACAGTTCGCCGGTATGTTTGGGTCCCATGTAATAGGGGGCGAGCCTATTGCCATTCACCGGGCACAAATCCAGACTCCGAGCTGCTACTGAGAATTTCATAGAAAAACTCAATAACACTTTGCTCGACCTGGGGATCGAACCCAAGACCTCTAGCGTAGCAGTCGCGATTGGGACCACTAGACCAACGAGGCAGTTAACCTACTTATTCATCAATAGTGTTTGTGTGCGGATTTTTTAATTTAATGTATGTACAATTCGGTCGTCATTCATACACGAATTTACAGCGGTTAAAAGTAAAACAGGTTTTCAGATAACAACAAACAAAAGCTAGCCTTGAGCTTGACCTAGACTGAAATGGCCCAATTAATGCTATATCAAGTTACTACTGCGCATTCACCCTTTGTTCGTAGTACTTTATTATTAGACATAATTGCTAGTTACATTGTTAAAAACACATAACAGTAATTTTCCTGGTCTATTTAGCTTTATTGGACGAACAATGTGTAATCTTCAATGTTTTTTTAACCGCCTTAAAAGAAAAGGAGGATATTTTTAATAAACTCGCTGTTTCCCCCTATTTCAATCGCCTCAAAGAAATTTTTGAGACAAAATTTAGCCTATGTCCTTTCACGAAACAGTCTACCTCTACCTTTCTGCATAATTTTATCGCAATCCGAATGATCCGATGAAAGGTTATCGCATAAAGGTTATTATTATCACCGGTCTATATATATTTTAACTTATGTCTGTAGATAGGTAAGTAGTATTTTTTTAATAGTATTTCTTTATTTGTGAAAACATTCTCGTCATGTAACGTTTTAACTTTTAATTTTTAAGCATTTTGTTAAATTACATTATGATGATTGATCGTTGGAGCAGACAAGTGCTAGAGTGGAGACCGCGTTTGGGCAAACGTAGTGTGGGACGCCCTGCGACACGATGGAGCGACGATTTAAAGAAGGTGGCTGGCAGCGGATGGATGCGAGCTGCTCAAGACCGGGATGGTTGGCGCTCTTTGGGGGAGGCCTATGTTCAGCAGTGGACAGCAATAGGCTGACATGATGATAATGATGATGATTGGCTAAAAAATTGGCTTTAAAATGTTGTTATTGATGTCTACATTTTTTTATACGGCTGTAATAAAGACGACCTCTACTCAGCACATAATATTATCTCCTTTATTATTCTGCACACTTAAATAATAAGCATATCTTTCTGCTAACTGACAAAAAGTCACTAGTGACCATGCCTTAGGGCTTATATTATATACCTATACATATTACCTACCTATTTCTTAGAAATATAAAGGCAACCAAAATCATAAATTGATAGAAACTTATATTAGAATTTTCTAGTTATAGACTAATATAGTTACTTTCTATTGTGTAACAACTTATTAAACAGCTGCAGGGAAATAGGTAAAGTTCTCCCACAAACACAGGCGAACAATGGTTTCCCCATTACTTAGGTCGATGAGGCGAAACCTACACCAATTAATTGGCACAGCAGACAAAAGCAAAAGCTTGTACGAACCGTATTATCGTAATAAGTCACTCACTACGCATTAGAGCCGCCAAGTTGACCTACTATACCTTGTAAAATACTTGGAGAGAGAGCTCAAGTTAAAGTTGGATGTCACATCGCAATATTGTCACCCATGTAAGCTACTGCGCAGTGGTTCTGCAATGCAGGATTAAACAGTAAATCAAATGAATAAGCTTTAGTATTTGAATCCTACTAATATTATAAATGTGAAAGTTTGTGAGGATGGATGGATGGATGTTTGTTACTCTATCACGCAAAAACTACTGAACGGGTTTTGATGAAACTTTACAGTATTATTGTTTATACATCAGAATAACATATAGGCTTTAAATTATAACGATATTTTGGGAAATTCCCACGGGATTGGGGAAAAACTATACCACGCGGACGAAGTCGCGGGCAAAAGCTAGTATAACATAAAAAGACATATTAGAAATTAAATGATGAAGGAAAACTTTAATATAAACCTTTCTGAAAGTAATCTAATAAGTAAGATTCTGAATTTTCTCGTCAATATATGAATGAATTGTGAATTTTGAACGAGCAGGATTTTTAGTGAAGCATGTTGCATTCGATTGGGAGTTCCTTTTTGTCATTTCTATCCCACATACTGTTCTTCCGTGTACCTACTTCTTGTTTACGCATTTGATCAGCCTATAGTAGGGGAGCCCAAGGTGCTAAATCGGTAGTTACTCGAGCGTCATAGAGACCTATAGGGTTGCGAAGCTTAGATGATAAAAAGAAAAAAATGTCATATAATAATACCTTTACATCGGTGGGGGGAGCGGCTATAGATTTTCAAAAATGTAAAAAAAACTGTGGCCTGGACATACTCGAGCGCGTCAGATATTTATAGCATCCATGTCCTACGTATTTAAAAAAAAATACGTCTGTTAATCTGATTGTTTCCATGATGGGTGTGGTCGTACGTAAGGGTTGAAAATGAAAAAAAAAAACATTTAATCGAGCGCGTCAGATTTTCTCAGGGGACGTTAAGTAAACCTAAAAAAAAGCTCTTATATAATAATCTGACGATTTGGATGTGACGCAAACTCGCAGCCATTATTAGAATGTGCAAAAAAAATTCGCCATTTTGAAATACTCAAGCGCGTCAGATTAAGACATATATGGTTTATCTTTATGCCCTAGACGTGCTGTTTCATAATCTGACGATTACTTGGAGGGATTCGCCTAATCTGACAATTAAAAATTTTAATTTTTTATTTTCTTTAATCATTGAACTTAATTAATTGAAAAGACTGCCTTGCCTTGACTGCCTCGTTGGTCTAGTGGTCCCAATCGCAACTGCTACGCTAGAGGTCTTGGGTTCGATCCCCAGGTCGAGCAAAGTGTTATTGAGTATTTCTATGAAATTCTCAGTAGCAGCTCGAAGTCTGGATTTGTGCCCGGTGAATGGCAATAGGCTCGCCCTGGGGATATGGGACTCCTCGCCATGGGACCCAAACATACCGGCGAACTGTGGGTGTAGATTAAGTACACCTCTGCCTAACCCTTCGGGGAATAGAGGCGTGATGGTATGTTATGTTTTAATTGAAAAGCTCAAGAAATAGCATGCAAATAAAAATCTGTAGGTTTTTTTTCAGTAAAATACTTGTATTTATAAGAAAATAATTATAAAAAAAGATTTTCTTTTGTGTTTTTTTTAATAATCATCTTCAAAGTGGGGACGGAATGAGAGAGTAATACATAGAGAAAGAGTGAGAGAGGAATAGAAGCGCGGAGAGGGGAATAAAGGCATAACGTATATGCACGCATTAAACTTTATCGATGATTTTTTGTTACTTCGGCTTGTGGAAATCGTCAGATTATATATTTTTCGTAATCCTTAAGTTATTTCCTACAAAATAAAAAACATATTAGCCGCGCTCGAGAATGTCAAGATGACGTTTTTTTTTTTACAACTTTATAGCCCTCCCGTTTCTTTACGTCACCCTTAAATTGTCAGATTAGAGGAATATACATGTTTTATCATGTAACTAACTCACCCTACCTTAATCTGACGCGCTCGAGAATGTCAGATGAAAAATTTTTTTTTACTAATCTGATCCTTTATCCTTGACGGGCGGCCATATATATGAGGCTCATATTTGGTGGAAGTACTTAACCGGGTACAAGGTATCCCCCTATATATTAATCTGCCGCGCTCGAGTAAATCCCAAAATCCCCTCATGGGCTCCCCTGCTACTATGCGTTATTGAGTTATCTCATATTTTAAGCGTGTGAAAAACCTTATGAATTATCCATATAAAAAGGTGGAAACAATTTCTTATAAACGTCGTTTGTGTCCCAATGCTGGGCTAAGGCCTCCCGTGACTTCGCCCAGGATTGTCTATCCTGACCTTCTTTATACCATGTTGGCAGAAACCGATCGAGATCATCTCGCAAACGTTTTCGCCTTGGCCGACCTCGTCTACGCATAATAATATGACGAGGTTTCCACTCAGTAGCTAGTTTCGCCCACTGGTTGCATGCTGGCCACGCTGCAGGCCAAGGTATTCAGGCACTCTCCCTAATTTTAAAACAGAAACAACGAATCGTGTTTCTTCTATCATTCTGTCATATTTATTCCGATTTGTCCTTCTGATTATCCTCCATACGCTAGCGAGAGTGCATTGCGCGGGCGTTCCCTCGTTGCACTCATTATTAGATAATTCGAGTTAATCTGCGCGTGCGCTCCAATAGGTGTGGGGTTCGCTGAACTGCAGATAAATTGGACAACTTGTTAGTTTAATGGCTTCAGCTTTATAGCCGGTTGCTGTTGTAAACTTGGTGTTTGTTTGTCGGCACGTAATCATGCGTAATTTCGAGGAAACATGAAAATTGTTTTGAAGCGACAGCTCTTCCCTCAGATATAAACTTAAAGTCAAGTAGCAGAGTAAAACTGGGGCCCTATATCAGTTGTATTTGAATGGTTTTCCAATGATCAGAAACATCAATTCTGAAATCATTAAGTGATGGTTATTGATACCTACATCAAAATAGCTAACTTGAGGCACTGGAGAGATGGCACAAAATCATGCATTACTCAATTTTATAAGACGTAAGACATCCAATACTGGGCAATACCGATTTCAGCCGCATGATTTGACTGATTGCCCGAACCCCACATAGTTGGAAAGACTAGGACGAATAATGTCTGGTTGTTGTAAATAGAGTTTCACTAAATGGCAAGGGAGTATAGAAAAGTGATCCTTGAACTTTACTAATTTGAACTAAACTTGATCTAGTTTTTTACCCTTGGTTTAAGCTCAAATAATAAAAAAATTAATATAAACGGACGGAGACGGAGAATCTTAACACCGCCATCCAGATTATGACGACAACAGTACAGACATCTGTATGTCAAAATTGGGTACTAATTTCAACAGATGTGAATGAGATGTTGATACAAAATATTGGATGACAGTGACTGCACTAGTGAAGCAACGAGCTATGCAGAATTCGAAATAATTCCAGGCATCAGTTTGATTCGAACGAGAACGTTTGATAGTTTTTGATTGCAAAATTAACAGACGAATACAAAGCTTTGTACGCGTACTCATGTTGGAAGTGGGAGTCCAAATGAAATTCCACTGAACGCTACAGTGCACCGCCAAAAATAACCGAATAACGTAGTGATGTGCCCCGGAATAACAACTGACAACTGACTGAAGTTCCGGTATTTCAAATTTTCATTAAGTACTTTGCTTTTTTTGTGGTCCGTCAGCAAACTCATCCGTTTGTGTATCCAGAACTTTTTATCGCAAACTCCTAAAAAGTTTAATAATAGTCTGTAACAAAATACATAATTTATGTTTTTATTGGAAAATTATTAGGTCTGCCTGCCTCATTAGTCTAGTAGTCCTGGGCTACGCTAGACATCCTGGATTCGATTCGATTCCGTAAATATACCGGCAAACCATGGGTTTACTTTAAGTACAACTCTGCCTTACCCTTCAGGCAGTAATAGAATGGGTATGTTTATGTGAATTTCAAGTTACTGAATTTCAAAGAAAGACCCAATGACACTTTGCTCTACCTGTGAATCGAGCCCGGGACCACAAGTATAACAGTCGCGATATTTACCGATTTTTTAAGAGTACCTACCCACTTAATTGTATGAAACATTGTATTGTAATAAATGTCCAAGGAATTTATGATTTTTACCTCGAAAACTTAAAAGATGTTGAAATATTAACTAAGAAGTCTCAATAAAACAAAAAATTTCAAACCATACTTCGCAATTAAAAAATAAAACAATAAAATTATATATTATTTGTTTAAATCAAAATGACAACATAAAACGCGCCACACTCACTCACTACTGCAATTTGCGCGCAAGTTTACGTTCACGTTTGACGGCCATACAAATCCGCTTACATTTCACGTGTTTACGTTACTGGTTACGCGCCGTTTGTTCTGGCCGTTCCCGATTATTTATTGCGGATTTAAATTAGTATTCTCTTAAATTTCGTGCTTATGTGTGAGTTTGTGTCAGTTGTCTAATAGAAATAATTTCGTATGTTTCCTTCAGATAATGTACACTTAATCAGTGCATGTAATAATGTAGTTGATTGATGTTTTATTTATTAAAAATCAGTCCTATTGAGAAAAAATAATTGAAATAGACACAAAGTTCCCCCAAAAATCTTGGGATATAAGCTCTTAAAGTTTTGGGGGATTGAGTGGGATGTTTTGGCCCTTTCCCACAAAAGAGAATTGTATGGCGAACGCACGGTGTGACGTCACAACGTACTATAATGCGCTCTCTGTCTACCAGCAATTTAAAAATGCTTATAACTTCCCTGTTTTTGAACCGATTTTAATTTTGTTTTGCTGTTTGGCTCTAAGAGAAAGCTCTACACATGTGACCTGAAAGATACCTGCATAAATGAATCAAATATTTACAAATATGCACAAGCTTATATGTCAAATTGAATCATCTTAGTATCTTTTAAACACAGGCACATTTTAAAACATACAATACCATCAGGCGTGTATTCCCCGAAGGGCTAGGCAGTGATGCACACCAACACTTTGCCGGTATACTTAGGTCCCATGTTATAGGGGATTACACTGAAGGACGATGACGAGCCATTTTCAGGCATATTGTAACCGTTAAAGCGAGTGATAATTTATTACATTACTGCTAGAAATGAATTTACAGTCCAATGGCCATAATACTTGCACACTAAAAAGCGGCGGTAGCGTAATGGCTAGGGTGTCGGACTGGCGATCATGTGGTTGCCGGTTCGAAACCCACACATTGCACTACCGACGTGAACACACTCGTAACACAAGCATTTAGCTTAGCACGAGGGGATAATAGAATCTGCATGAAAATAGCATGGCGTGATAAAATAAAGGCATGAACATCTGTTATTAGAAGTTACATTCACCCAATCTATCAATGAAACCAAAAAAGTTTACTACAACACAAAAATCCACTAGTAATCACAAACCAACATTTCACCACATAACTTTCATACGTGCGCTATAAAAACGCTCAACAATCGCAGATGCTACGGCTGAGATCGACGCAAATAAACGGACGCACGAAATTTACGACGCACAGCGCACGTGGCGTTTACGGAGTTTTTTTATTGGCGCAGTAAGTGATGGTATTGTTTCGTATTTATGCAATTAAATGTTTTTGGTGTGGGGGTAGGCAGGAAATGAAAGGTTTAAAAAATAGTCTTCAGTATTTTCAGGTGAGGTCAATAAACACGGAATCTTTAAAAAAAACTTGGTGAATCTTGTCGGTTCTTCTAATCTTGTTGAAGTGCAAATCAAGAGTTATGTTACAACCACACAGACAATTAGTGCGATTAATATCTCAATTGTAATTGATACTTAGGAGCTATTTTAAGATTTTAAAAATGTTTAACTCAATATCTTAATTATATTCCATAATCATGTTATGTTTTGCGAAATCACAAAAGGCATGATGGACCCTGCAGGGCACGGCAACATAGAAGACAGGAATGATATAATAATAATTTATTGACAAAAAAGCTGTAATAAATAATGATGAAACCCTTATTCTGCTGTATTTCAGGAGTAGTATTTATACATACCTACAGTTAAGCAGTGCAGTTGCAGTGATAGCCGTGTGATATGACCATTGGACTGCCAAGTCAAAGGTCTCGAGTTCGAATCCAAGGCACGCACCTCTGACTTTTCGAAGTCATGTGCGTATTAATAATTAATTATCACGCGCTTAAACGGTGAAGGAAACATCGTGAGGAAACCTGCATGCCTGAGAGATTTTCTTGACGGCGTGTGAAGTCTGCCAACCCGCAGTAGGCTAGCGTGGCGGACTATAGCCTAATCCCTCTCGTACTGAGAGGAGACCCGTGCCCAGCAGTGGGACAATGCAATGGGTTGATGATGATACAGTTAAAAATTATATCGATGTTTTTGATGCCAAAATAAGTTTTACTGTAACGTCTTATACTCACGCATGCGTCAATTTTAAATGTTACGCTTTGGCTAGATTTTTTTTTAGTAGTTTAGCTTGGTCGCAAGTAGCATGGCACCAAAAGTTGCTCCAGCAAGGGGTGGCAATAAAAAAATATTTTTATTATTTCTTTTTTAATATACTTCCCACTCATAAAAAAACTAATTTGCCAAAACACAGCAATAAAATAATATAAAAAAGACATTCTGCCAAAAATACTGTATTTAATATCACATTTGACAGCGTCGGATGTAAACTCAACTCGTACACATAATAAGTGTCTGTCCGTCAGTCATCAAACGGTTTCTCGGAAACGTAATGCGACAAAGGGATTGTCACTTTGTGCCGAATTCGGTTTTATGGTCGATAAATTATACGCGAACCCAAATTGTTGAGTTGAGAGAAAATTAAAAATAATCGCGCGCCTTTAGGTATTGTGTAGCTTAAAACAGTTCATCCTAACTGTACTTTTACGTCACAATAATTACATACGTCATAAAGTGTAATTTGGTTTTATGTTTTTTCTGAGGTAAACTGCGGTACAAAATTTGACCATCTTTTTATGACACTGTTTCCTTTGGGTGTTAAAAAAAGCGGACTAGCAGCTGTTTTTTTTTGTTTCATTTTAAAATATTTAATTAAGTTTAATAAACTTTACGCTTAACTAGATCTTTTTCTATTTCGAAAGTGCGTTTGCAAATACAAATTTTTCGGGTATCTACACACACGATATAGCAACATCATCGACTTTAGGTGCATGAGAAAATAATGTCTATCTAATGTGTTCTATAACCCCTAAGCTAACCTATAAAAAATCATATTTTTATAAAGTCGGCTTATATTTGGAAAGTATATAAAGCTTAATATGTAGCTGTTCACCTATGAATTTAACATTATTTTTTAACATTAATTGGTAAAGTGACTATCCGTCACACCACTAAAATTAGTTTCGTGAAGCAAATGGTATGTATAGGAAGCAAATTTATTGAAACGAAGTTGTTTTTTCGCGGATTAACTTTATTTTGTTGGAAATATTTTTTTACTTATTATTAGAAAGGGTTCCGTTTTTTGATACTTTGTTTTTTACTTTTTAATAACATAACATACCATTACGCTTGAGTTCCCCGAGGGGTTAGGCAGAGATGTATTGAATGAATACTCACAGTTCGTCTCTATGTTATGGTGTCATGTCAGCGAACCCATTGCCATTCACTGGGCATATATCCAAATTCCGAGCTGCTACAGAAAATTTCATGGAAAACCCAAAGAGAATTTGCTTTGCTTAGTGGTTCTAAACGCGACTGCTACGCTAGATATCTTGGTTTCGTTTCCCCAGGTCAAGCAGTGTTTTAGTTTTTCTATGCAAGTCTCACTAGCAGCTCGGAGTCAGGATTTGTCCCCAGTTCATGGCAATTTCTCTCTTTAACATACCGTCAAAGTGTGGCTGAACAATGTATATTAGTAATATTACTCACAGAACAATAAGACATAATAAAATGTACCAGTGGGTACTTCCGTATTGGCAGCACCGTTAGACATATTTTAGCCCCTTAAAACACTAACAAAACTCCTTTGCAGACTTTTCAAATGCAAATCGTGACGAAAACATAAAATGTGTTTTGCAAACAAACGCTAAGCTGTTTCGCTATTCTTTAAGCAGAACTTTAATTTTACGTTGGTACTAAAAGTACCGTTTTTAGAACCAACATTTTAAGTTATTTACAAAATTAAATATCTTAAAAAGTACTGAGAATGCTTATAGCCAAAATCATCAGCTATTTAGTATGGAATATTATATCCAACAGAATTAAATGCTACCTACTTGACTTAAAAAAATCTAAGATAGTGCTCTTTTCACTTCTCTATGGCATTGTGTTATACCGTTATACTTGTGACCTTACCATAAAAACTGTATAAACATAACGCTTGTATTTCCCAAAGGATACGGCAGAGGTGTGCCGATGTAGTTACACCCATAATTAGCATGCTTTAGGCCCAGATTCACGTCGTTATTTATTGCACAAATCCAAACTCGATGCTTCTGCGAAGTTCCTAAAATCTAAGAACACTGTGCTTGACATCGAAATCGAACCCAAGAGATTACGCGTGCCTTAGCACTAAATTAATGGGGCAGTTACTTATAAGCCAATAGAAACTTAGTAAAGTAACAAGAATATTAAATTTCAGCTAGAAATTACATGGCTCCGTTTAGAGCGCACGTAACCCTAAATCAACCGGTGCAATGTAAACTTCCCATCATGACGAATCGCAAAACGCTCAGAAATTTAACTAATGCGGCGCTTTTGATGTTAAAATTATTGTTTTCGGTTTATTGCCCGTAAATGGTTGTTACTTGTTGTTATAACAACCTTCCCGGCTTTATTAGTTTATGTCGTAATGAAGTAACTGTTTCAACTCCTGCAGAAGTCGGTAACATACGACGTATCTTGATATTATCAAATTCCTTGTATTTTGACTAATTTTGACAGAATAATTGGTAGGTATTTTTTTCTAAACTATGTGATCCCAATGGTCAGCAAAGGGTTCTCCCTTCCAATTGGAAATTTCTTTTTTAATTCTTGCCTTATACAATTGCCTCTCTACAAAAAAATATCGATAATTTTGTTGTAAGTGCCGTTTACGGCATTCTATAGGACAAAAACTGGCATCATAACTTAAGGTTCACAGTCTGAGAGAGAAGAAAAATGCACAGATTAATAGACAAGGTTAAACTGCGTTTGCCGCGGCTAGACAATGGATGGGAGATTATGCTCAAAGAGCATTGTGAAACCGTCGGTTCAGTCTATTTAAAGTGACAATTAAAAACGAAGTTTGCCTGTAAGTGAAGTATGACGATAATTAAACGAAGTTGTTGTCTCGTCTAAAGACAAATGAAATAAGATAAAAAAAATATCTAAAGGTTTTTAATCAGAATCCCGAAATCTCTGAATTTATCTATTTGGGAAAAGGTTAAAAATGATGAACGTCATTCAATAATTTCTTGTAGCAAAATCATACCTGATTTATTAGCAGTAACTGTCTCATCCTACTTACGCAATAATTCTTCAATTGACGCTTACAATGCGCACGCGACGCTTACAATTTTGCGTTTATCTGGCACACATCACCGAGGGAAATTTCCTTTTGACTCACATCAGAATCATGTTTCACTTCTAACCTTTGCTGTAGTTAGTGGAACTTCAGGCGGAACTAACTCATGGGTTATACAGAAAATTATACAATTTAGTAAAATCTTTTACGCTATTCGGAGACTTAAATGTTCTGTTTACGACTTGTTTCAATGTGACGTTATCTGTTCAACAGTTGCAGATCCATGCTTGCGAGACTGATTCATCTGCTCGTTCTTCTGCTATTTAAATCTATCGTCATCTTCATATCTTATGGAGTCTACTGCTGTATAAAGGTCTCCCATAGATTTCCTAAAACGGTAACGGTAAAACGAACTTTTAGATTTTCTTTTCAATAAATATTACTTATTTATATTAAAAGAAATAATTAAAAGACTAACATCTATCTACCTATACTAGATATTAAGCCCAATCTCTCTCTTTAACTCTTTTAAGTTGTCTGTCTGTAGAGATATAATGGTAAATAAAAGGTCTAAAATCTTCTTACACCTCAAAGAGGGGAATCACTCCTATCAGATTTTTCCTCGCATAGGTATTAGGCAGTCAGTTTGTTAGCTAGCCTTGAAGATTAGCAATAACTAGATTGATCGTTTTTCAAAGAAACTTCTGCGACAGCGTGTTTTGGGAGCTTTAGATATAAATCAATAAACGAAGCCAATAGGTAGATTGGATATTTAGGCCTTTCATATTAAAGACTCAAAACCGCTTGTCATTCAGTTGCATCTGGACTACAAACAACTCATTTTCAGCACTCGGCGTTTACGATCTGATAACGGTTCCAGGAATACCGACTGTCACACTTTCATTCGGTTTCACGGAAGGCATCCGTCACAGAATTTGTAATTACTAAATCGAGTATGATCTGTCATGATACCGGTCACATAGTGAGGGTAGCACGCGATTTTTTTCGTAGAAGTTTATGCTGTGCAGTTTTCCTTATTCTGAAAACTGTTGGGGATTTCCGATGATGAGTCTAATCACATATGATACTAAATGAAGGCAGCGGTGCGTGTAATTGAAGTGATGAGCGATTTTAATTTTATAGGCTTTTTTTTTGTATTTATTGCTCTTTTCCTGGTTTTAAAGTTTGATTTTAGGTGTGTTCATTTATGGGGTTTACGACAAAGTAATAAGTACACTGATCTTATTATCTTAAGCTGTAGTTGCTGTGATCGGTCATTCGGACCTGTACTGCTGTATACCCACAATTCGCCGGTATATTTAGGTTCCACATAATAAGGGATGTGTCCCTATTGGCATAAATCCAAACTCCGAGCTACTATGGAAAATTTTAATAACAATTTGCTCGACCTGGAAATCCATCTAGAAAGCCAGCGTACGGTCATCAAGGCAGACTAGACCAACGAGGCAGACTGATTTATCTTAAAAATATATAAATATTGGGACAGGATACTATGTTTAGCTGTACAGCGGTATATTATTGTGGTGGTGGGTGCTGGTACGTTTGTGACGGGGAAGAATAAATAAAACGGCAGAGAAGTAAATTTTTTCTTTTGGTTTTTTCTTGGTTTCTTTTAGGTCCAATACGATTTTTTTTTATATTTTAATATTGGTATCGCAATTATATAATTAAAACATAACATACCATCACGTCTGTATTCCCCGCAGGGTAAGGCAGAGGTGTATTAACGTACACCCATGCTTCGCCGGTATGTTTAGGTCCCATGTAATAGGGGCGAGCCTATTGCCAACCGGGAACAAATCCAGACTCCGAGCTGTTCTGGGAATTTCATAGAAAAACTCAATAACACTTTGTTCGACCTGGGGATCGAACCTCGGTCTTATAGCGTTAGCGGTTGCGCTAAGGAGCACTAGACTAACGAGGCAGTCATATAATTAAAATATTCAACATTAACAGAAGACACTACAAAGAAATATACCAAGCTAAACGTTACAACAATTAGCAACAGTTTTTTATTAAATAACTTAACCTTGTCATTAGATAGCTATTGTTTACAATATGCTAGATAATAATACCGCTGTTTAATATCACCAATTTTACCCAGTTCGTTGGTTACAGAGTTTGTTTTGCATAAATAAACGATTAAAAGTATTATTTAAATTGACGATAATGTGATGCGCACATCGTTAGGCGAATAGCAATTAATACGTCGCCTTGTTAATTGAAATTAGGTTAGTAGGCGATATTATTGCCTGATTAGCGTTTTCTTAAGTATGAAGTGAGACAGAAAGGCGATTGCCAGAATGATATTAATGTTACTTAACACGTTTCTTTAAACGTTAAATAATTATTGCAAAAATGCTAGATTTTTGTATTTATAAAAGTGTGAGTTCCCAGGTTCGACTCTCAGGATGAGCAAAATTTTACATTTTAAATGAGTTTGAATTTGTGCCTCCCGGGTTCGTCCTGTTCGTACTAAAATATAAGACACAACTAACGCCATCTATCGATCGCCTCAAAGGACCAGCTATGTGTACGTAATTGCAAATAAAACATTATAATGAGTGAGGAAAGCAAACACTAGACGACCTCGGGTTATCGAACCTATAGTATTACGGATACCTCATGTACCTACATTATAATAATTATACCTACACAAATAACATTATTACTATTGTTCATAGGTACCTAGGTAAATGCTTTTGCTCGTGGCTAAATAACTGCGTATTTGAGCTACGAGGTTGAGCTGCGGTTACTGCGGTCAGAATATAGATGGGTGACAATTCATTACCAATATTTTAGACGTTATTACCTGCTGATGCGACCTTCGTGTCGCTAACCAGGTTCTCCTTCCTTCCTCGTAGCCTTTCAATCTACCTAATTACGGTTTAATATCGGTATATTACACCAAATCTAACGTAATTGCCTGAAAATACCGATTTCTTAAGGATACACTGATTGTCGGGCTTCACTTAACGGACTAACGATTGTAATCGTTACTTTTCTGAAAAAACTACTCTTATATGCGTCTCTGTCTCATTAGTGTAGTAGTCCTAAGCTAGAGAGTCCTGGGTTCAATCCTCAGGTCACAGCAAAGTGTTATTGGGTTGTCTTTGAAAGCTCGGAGTCTGGATTTGGGCCTGGTTAATGGCAATAGGCTCACCCTCTATTACATGGGACCTAAAATATACCGGCTAAGTGTGAGTGTAATATCTAAACAAGTACTTTTGAATAAACCAACTGGCCCAATTCCTCCCTCAGTCGAATTCCTTCTCCATTTCTCTTTTTCCCTTCCTTTACCTTAAATAGGCTCGGTAAGGCATACAAATCCTTTGGTTTTGCAGATGTCCATGGGTGGCGGCGACTACTTACCATCGGGTAGCTCGCCTGCTCTCGTTTGCTGAGTTATCCCATAAAAAAACCCGTACCTAGCAGTACCTCACTATAGATGATATAAAGCTGCCTCATATTGTGATGCGAAAAATTTATATTTGCACGCTGTTTGCCGAACGCCTTGATTAGGTTCAAGGCTTTAATTAAAATGTGATAAACGTTTCCAGTGTGTTAAAGACATACTAAATCTGTTATTTTTTTTTAAACCAACATGGTCATTAATTTTGGTTTTAGAATTTGTATTGCTTAAAATGTACCTTAGTATATTGTTTATTTTGAGCTTCGTATGTGACACTTGGTAACAGCGATACCTGCTCAATCTTAAAACCGCAGTCCATAGGCCATAGTCCATATGTTTATCATGTTTCCCGCCAAATTTGAAGGACAGTGACTGAAGTGTTGACAAACGAACGTGTTTTAAAAACAAAAACTGCGCTATCATAATAAAGCGGTTGCGGTTTCATGAATCATAATATTATTGTATACATACGTCGGTAACCACCCTCGTAAACAATACAAAATTAGAATTATTGACTTGTTTTCGAAAAGTTTGGAATATAAGGCAATGTATACAGTATTAGCAGTAGGTATTATTAACTTTTGTTATACATATAATTATTAATTATACTATGCGGAAGTAGAATTTTGTAATATTTTTGCACTTGATAGCCCAATTCTTGACGAAAATTACAATCCTTTAACATAAGGCCACCTTTAGGAGCGCGGGGAAAAGCGGTGGAAAGCGAAACAGGGAGTCATAGCTAGTTGATGATTTGAATGTAGATTGGTGTAAATGGCATAAGGCTCGCCCTCATATCCATGGGATCTAAAATCTTAACCAGTGCACAGTGAACTGAGTGTGCACAACAATCGAACTATTTTTAATTCAGCGATGCCCGTACTGGTCTGATAAGACCGAAACAATCCATTTTGTTTATAATGTGAGACTTCTTTCGAAAACTATAGGCATAGCATGTTTTCAATTAAAAAATAAGGACGTTAAACGACCTTCCTCTTGCCATTATAGTTCCCACATCATAGGTACCTACGAATAATAATTATTATGTGTCAGAATGGTGGGCAACATTGGAATGGTATTTTAAAGAGAGACTTAAATCAGCTTTTAGTTGAACTGACGGGGAATTGCATTCCCCCCTGGCCTTATTTACGGTGTTCGAACATGGTCTGAGATAAAACCTTTATTTTAAAGATAAGACTTCAAAGTGAGGTTTCCCAGTGAATCACTTTCACATAGTATATAATAATCAGTCAGGCTACATCTTAAATACTAAACTCCCAAACCCAATACTTGCTTTCTTACCGATAGGTACGTCAATTGATAAGAATGCCACTAACATAAAGCGGGACTGGGTCATACCTCAGACGACTTGTAGGCTAATCTTATCACACATTAGAGTCCAGGCATTAAACGACGCAGGAGGTGGAATCGGGATGAACTAGGCTCCTACAGATATTGGGACAAAAAGTCTTAATTGGTTTAAGACTTTTTGTTTTAGACCAAAATCGGAAAGTCATAATTTACATTTCATAGTTCCGTATAGCAGGAGTAAACCTTTACTCTGAAGGATATACCACGCTGATAATAATAAAACAATAATAATTATTCAAGCGGTTCTCAAATGTGAATAATTCATATTATCGTACCCACTTGTTGTTCTCGTAAACATTGTAAAATTGGAATTATTGTCTTGTTTTCGAAAAGTTTTATGGATCAGTCATGTTTGCAATATGAGTAGCTTTGTAAGATCTATTCAATGCGGAACTCATTTTATTCTATGTTTATTCCCATAGTTTTACGCTAGTTGTAAATTATGTTGTGTACTCGTGTTCATTTATTGTATTTGAGTAGCTTTCAAATCCTTAACGCGAAATGATTCAACTATAGGTACCTACATTAGATTTTGAACTAGGTATTAATAATAATTTACACAGTTATATACTTCTACTAATACACTATTATAACTTAAGTACATGTCGTCTTAGACTTTTCAGGCAACATACCATTTTTTATAAGTATACGACTTTGCATAGAAAATGTCATTTTTGCCTTTTTGTCTACTGTGATCCTAAATTTGCACTGAAACTGAAAATATTATGTGCTAGCGATAATATTACTATTGTTATTATTATACTGACAGCCTAGGTAAGATTCAGAAAACGATGGTTCTGTTTGTCACATGTTTGTCAAAATTTTTATGCTCAATCTCATCTCAGACAAGACACTTCTCGCAAACTCGATACAAGCATCGGCATAGATAGGTATTCGTACGACAACTTAATTGATGAAGACCAATATTGATCGTTTAGGTAATGCCTCATCTTGTCCATAGATGGGTAAACCTTCCACCAATTCACGGAGGCAAAGTAAAATACAACTTCACAGACCGATCGATCCGGAATTTAAGCATTACCTAAACGCATTTTTTTACGTAGTACCAAGAACTGTATTTCTCAAAAAAAGCCTTACAAAATTGTTATTAATCTAAGTAAAAATAAAGTAAGTAAAGTTTGTATCAACACAAACTCTCAGCCTAACGAGAATTCCTTCAACTACTGTCGGAACTCTCAGCAGTGTAGACACAAGCGACACCGACATATCGTTCTCTCGTAGTGTACCGTGTAATAATACTTGCAATTAGAGCAAATAGCAGTTGCAAGTGTCATCGCGCTTGCAGACGCTCTACACGCGTAACGTGACACTTGGAGTGTCGGGCGCGGTGCACTGTGGGCTGAATCATAGATGCTGGAAACAAAATTCTGAAGATTAAATATTTATTTGTAGTTGTTTAAAGATTCTTAGTAGATAACGTGTGGTTTTTTTATGTTTTCCTCGCATGTCTTGATGTTATACACATCATGTTGTATAAAATGGTCATCATTGGTATTCTAAAGATCTTTGATTGTAGCCTTTTTTTGTCAGCCCGAACTCGAGTGAGTACTCTCAAAATACTTCCACAAACCGCACTTTGTTAGCACTGTGTTCGAGCTGAAAACGTTGTGTCCAGGTCTTTACCATGGACTCCCACAGTGGCTGCAGTGGCGATCCACTGGTGTTGATAATGACCAGTCCGCCCTGCACCACCCTAGTGCTGTTGCTAAACCACCTAGTTCCAACTCCTGGTGCTGGTGCTGACTCCTCGCCACTCCGCTACGGCGACACTGGCACATCATTGTTGCACACCAGCTTGAGTGTGCGGCGCTTCAGAGCAATCAACCCTAATTTCTATGCCAAAAATTCGCAAAAACTTCTCAGCTCTCTTTCTGTTCCGGCTCGAAGGACCACGAACGAAATTTGGGTTCGGTCTCAAATAAAATTAATAACTGATAGTTTTTTCCGAAGCTATCGTTTTTCTCTATAAATCATGTTTTTTTTTTTAATAACAATACAACATCATATGTCATTTACTATTAGCTGCATGTACGTTTGGTTAAATGACAACTACATTGGACAATTCCCATAGCTGTTTTGTCTTTTCTCTGTCACGAAATATCACATGTCATCACAATATCACCAAAACAAGACAAAATAGATCATGACGTTTTAAATATTTATGAATAAAATGTATTTCTCATGTTTATGGTTCGGTGACATTATTTCGATGCAAGGTTTCACACCAAACCTAACACATCTTTCTCAACCAGGAAAACAAAATTCTAATACGTATCTTTTTTTTTCTAAACAGTTGTCGTGTATCCCACTGTGCTCTCGGTCTCCAGCGACGACTTACACCATAATCTGTCTTGCCATTCAGCTCAAAGCTGCCGTATTCAGGTACATTCTTGAAATTCAGCCGCTGAAAGTAGAAATTCAGAGAACATTTTCAGTACTGGTTTTGTGCGAAATTTTTTCCACCTTCCTTATTTTGCCTCGTTTCTGGACTGTTTCTACGTTGGAGGACTTCAGTTTGAAAGGAGCGCTTGAAAATATTTTAAAAAAAAACATTCGGTTCGGTTCAGAATTTTTAACGAGAATATGAATTTGTCTCTTTTTAATTTCAAACAATTATTACCTTAAACGGGTATCAAAAACTGGTTTAGTAGTCGCGTTTACTTACAAATTAAAGACGCAGTAAGCTATAACTATGTTAACATGATTGTATTCAAGTTATATTGAAGGTCGATGTACCTACCCAGTGCAAATAAATAATTAATCGTCCTTGTGTTGTGTGTTGCATGTTTATCTTCAGGTTATAAAGAGATTTCAGACTTTTAGCTGATTTGTTTTATAACGATGTTATCATCAATACTGGAAGTTTCATTGATAATAAACTATGTACCTTCCTTTTAAAAAAAAAACTGTGTCCAGCTATGAAATCAAAGCTATCGCCAACATCGATACTCAGTAATAAACATTATATTTATCAGGTTAAAATATATCGATAAGGTAAAACTAAGGCGACCAAGTCAATAAAATAACCTCATATTTTTATAAATACAATTTATTGTTCAATATTCCATTATGGTATAAACAATAGTTAGAAGTATTGTAGAATTTATTATTAATTAATCATTGTGGTACCATATTGTGTTCTGTAGTTATCGATTTGCGGTTACTAGTATTCTTACTGAGTAGGTTAACCGGCTCGATCAAAGAGACTGGCAAAGAATATGTAGCGACATAGATTCGGTATTATGTCTGGAATGCCTGACATTTAAATTAACACTAAAATAAATTTTGTTGAAAAAGTTTATTATAATAATCAGTGTTTGACCTCTGTGGTAGATTTATTATTGAACAATTTTTTTTTATGCTGATCTATACCCATAGGTACATTATTGCATTTGTTGTTAGGGGAAAAACATTGGAAAAACTGTTCAATATTTTTCCCTCTTTTTAATCGTAATAGATTTGCAGCATGGTATGGCTGTTTAGACGGGACGGTCATGTCGTCTCTTACAGTACAGCCAACGTTACCATTTTGCTGAGCAATTGGCTTCTGATTGAGAGTAGATTCTAATAATTTATTACATTTCTATTTAATACTCTTGGAATTAATATTATAATTACATCACATTACATTTGTACCCCATTCATGGTAAAAAGCCTGCTAAAAATACTGAAAAACTGTGGGTGTACATTACCACACTTCTACCCCCTTTGGAGCAGGCGTGATGGAATGCTGTTAGGAACTATCAACTCTTCTATTCTCGAGGTTAGCATGCCAAGTATTATAATATATCTACTACAAAATATTTCAGTTTAGGCATTAGCCTATATTTATAGCACAGATCTCCCTATATTATTCTTACTTCATTACCTACTCTCTGAGTCACACTGCACAGCTGCGAGCCACATTAACAGATAAGTACTTTTAATTTCAATCTGTGTGCGGAATTATTGGAAACTGTGGTGTGTGTAATTGTTTACATTACAACGCTGTTCACTTATCTCTTTGACCTTATTGTACCCTAGTACTATTTACTACGAATGCACCAGCCCATCGTATTAAATTATCGTAGGAGTGGCAAATACTGCTGATGTAAATATATATTATATATCTACATTATACTCTCGCCTTTTTCTAATAGGGATTAGCAAAATCTGCATCCACCACGAGCTACTCTTGCATAGCACTTTAACTTCATTAATGTTGTCTAAATCTTTCATGACAATACAGGGTAATCCAGAAAGAGTATAGCAAACCAAAAGAGAGCAATGTACTCACCCTCTATTATTGAAAACACTTGTAGATAAAAACAACTTTGATTACCTCTGACATTAGGTAAGCATTTTCCATTCTAAAATTCTGGTAGACAAAAAAATTTAGCTCTCTAGTATTCCTCACTTGGTCGCCTGCTTACCTCGAATTATAAAACCGCGTACCCAAGCCGCAGTGCTAATTTTGCTGAAATCTAAACTCGGTCAGTCCGCTGCAGCGTGGATTACTCATGGACATTACTGTTTTGTTGGCCAAAAGGACCAAACGGCAACTTAGGACCAAATCGTTTCGATATTAATGGCGCAGGGATGCGTGTAGAATTTGCGTATTTTAACGATTGCAGTCAACTTGTGTGGACTTTGGATTCCCTGTAATTTGAAATAAGGTTTAAATTTTCAGTTTAATGTAGTTTTTGAATTTCAAGAAATTATTCCACCCCCCAGTGGGTCAAGTTTAACAATGAATTAATAACATGATGCACATACATCAATACTTCCAGCCTTTTTCTCTGTCAGATTCACTATTTATTTTTTTATATAAGCCCCCTCAGCACCTGCGCTTTTGTCCTAGACCAATTATACTATATTTAACCAAGCATTATACATAATATACGTCAACAAGGATTTGTGTGTTGGTTTTGTCAGTCTGCATGTCAGGCGCTAGCTGATTAAAATAATTATTACCAGGTGTTAAGAATTTCTAAGAATTTGTGATTTTTTTTTTTTTTTTTTTTTTTTAAAGCTTACTAGCAATGTGGGTCCCACATTACTAGTATTCTTGTTAACCCCTCGTGCTAAGCTAAATGCTTGTATTACGAGAGGGTTCACGTCGGTAGTGCAATGGGTGGGGTTCGAACCGGCAACCACATGATCGCAAGTCCGACGCCGTAGCCATTAGGCTACCGCCGCTTCAAAGCTTCAAAACAATTAATTATATCGATAATTTTTATCGTGAGTTTGCTATGTACCTAATAGCAAACTCACGATAAAAATTAAGAATATTTTCTCTCGCTCTTTTTTTGATGAAAAGGTATTAAAATATGTTTTCCAAGTAAATACAGCGATGAACAGTGAAGTGAGCTGAAGCCAATGTACATAACCGTACAAATTGCTCAGTTTGACAGCTGACAGGATCTGTTTTCCGTCACAAGGATCAACATCAAAACAATTGCGGATTAAACCAACATGTTAATGTCATAAAGAAGGATCAAACTCCGTAAATAAGTTGCTAACATTTTAACGGATTACTCACACATGTTCAATATATGATTGTAGGCCAAATGAACAAAGTGAGATATGGTTTTGGTACTAATGGAAATGTTCATTTTATTTTAAATCTTCAACCCTCAGACTACGCTAATGAATATCACACTATCTTATTTTTATCGCTTATGGTGAAATAAATAATAATAATTTATTTCACTTTTTTTTTTAAATTTATTGCGTTTACAAATACAAAATTCAAAATCATATACATAACTTAGACCCAATGAACTAGCCGAAGGTCAAGCGGTTATCGAGCCTAGATACAATATCGGTCATAAATAATACACTCCATCCTTATTGTTATCTTCAATAAAGGTTTTAATATTAAATTCTGAATGCGGTTGATATACCAATCTTCTAGTAATTATACATGTATTATTATAAGCCTACGCTACAATGTGGAAAAAATATAAAAGAAAACTATAACATCACGCTATTTTATTAACAAAACCTTAAATGTGGTCATTTTCATAAAAGAATATAAAAAAATACAGTAGCATGTTATGCAGTAGCCCCTGAAAAATAATTCCGATTTTAAAAATGTTGTTTTTGTTGGCCAGCTTCTTTCATATGTAAAATTGTTATTTTTGCCAATGTCGTTTCTCTTGTTGGGAAATGTTGCACACTTTTTTGCAGTTGTACATGAGAGACTCAAACTTTTCGAATATTTAAAAAGGAAATCTGATATTTGAATACCGAATTTCCGTTTTGTATTTCATTTTAAAAGATTCTGAAGTTGCGTTGTGAATTTTACCATCAGTTCACTTTTTAAACCAGGTTCTTGTTATCTTTCAAGAGAATATAATGAAGTAGTTCTAATAAAGCTATTTATTTCGAGGATTTTTTTTAAAACAAAACGGATCAACTAAAAAACGCCATTTCTATAGTCCATTTCAAAAGTCATACTAATAGTTTTCTGATACAATATTATGATAACAATTTATTAGAGAATAATGTATGTAGAACGATGTCAAAGTTAATATTAATAACAAATGACTGTTAGTTAAATGTGACGCGGGTTCAAGTATGGGCTGGTTTACTAACATAGTAATGAACATACCCACCGAAAGTAACGTCAGAATCAAAGAAGACAGCATTGTGATAAAACTTTGGTCCAATCAGCAGGCATACGTATACTACCTACTATACTACCCTACTCTATTATATGTCTTTGCAATGTATTAATAATCAATTACTTATCTATATTCATACCAGGAAATATAACGTAAGGATCAAATGACGCATCGGGTCCCTCAATACGTTAATTAAATCAGAGTACGACCCTATGCGGTCCTAAATGTAAAGGAACAGTGCAAAGACTCTAACCAAACAAATATAGTGCGCAAGAGTTGAATACTCGAGAATATTTTATTATCTGTAAACATCCACACACGCGCGCGTATCGAAGGACCAATAAGTCTTGATCAATTGATTATACGTTGGTTAGAAAAAAAATTAAAATGAGCATGCTTTTGGTTTAATTGCTTAGGCTTGATAGACGTAGAAGTTGAACGACCTGGTGCTATTTGATTTGCCTTCAAAATAATTCTGTAAACATATACATATATATAAGGCAAGTTGTAATGGCGAAGCAGTGTTTTTGTTGTAAAGTATTTCACTTTTAATAAATAAATAAGTAATAAAATACAAATAAAAAATCTTTATTCATTCAAACATTTGTACAATGCTTATACACATATAACAATTAGTAAACTTAAACTCTAAATAAAAAAAACTGCCTTTCATTTATCGTTTCTAAGAAATGAATTAAGTGCAACTTCGAATCCGTATTATAATAACAACCTATTATCATACATTAAGTATATTCTTAGTGTATTTCTCCGTAAAGTAACTCTATTAAACCGAATCAGTAGGTAGGTAGGCTCCTCCTGCTTCATATTGTTAAAAAAAATGATTTTTTTTTTAAGAAACTACATTCGTGTTCATATTATTATATCCGTACGGCCCACGGTTCGGGTCATGCACTATATTTATTCAGTCCGTCAATCAATTGCTTTCATCATTTTTAGTTTAGATAAATTACTTTTCTATTGTAATGGAGTAAAAGCTTTCTTGTAATTTTCTATCTAAATTAAAGTCAAACGTTGAAGACGGAAAAAGTTTATTAATGATAATAGTAATTTCAGTTCGGAGAAACCGTTCTTCCTATGAAAATATTTAGTTAGGTACTGAAGAACTTGTTTTTGTTTAACTTTGATTAATGATACAGTATTCTTTTGGGCACTGAAACAGAGTAAGGATAAATAATCCTCTGTGATTATTTATCGAGAGAGAGAGAATACAGTTAATTTAGCAAAACGGAAAAGCAACTTAATTCAATGCTATATTCGATTTTTCTTTAAGGAAACTTTGGAAGTTATTCTTGGCAGAGATTTACAATACTCACAGTTAACCAGGACCTATTGTCGTTAACTGGTCAAAAATGCAACCTCCAAGCTGAAAGCAAATAACACATTTTTCCAACCTGGGATTCGATCCCTCTAGCGTCGTAATCACTTACGCCCACTAGACTAATGAATGAGGAGAACAATCTGTAAGCTATACAAAATTAGTTCTGTACGGGAATCTCCTGGAACTGGAGCGGCAATTTTATTAGACGCTATGATAGCACATAGAATTGATAAAAAATTGCAATTTCAAAATTGCAAATTGCAAAAAAATGCAATTGCAAAAAAAAAATATTATTGCAAAAAAATGCAATTGCAAAAAAATGCAATTGCAAAAAAAAAAATATTATTGCAAAAAAAAAATATTATTGCAAAAAAATGCAATTGCAAAAAAAATACAATTGCAAAAAAAATACAATTGCAAAAAAAATACAATTGCAAAAAATGCAATTGCAAAAAATGCAATTGCATAAAAATGCGACTGCAAAAAAAATGCAATTGCAAAACGATCAAGACCGCGCATCGCACTAACTCTACATTTGTGTTGATGTAAACAAGCCGTCGACACGCGCGCACTCACACACACTCAGCTATCAATGTGTGCGACTCACACGGACACGTAGCATTGAGCCAGGTCGTGGCACCCGCGCGTGCGCAGGGTTTATTTGTACGTTTATGCGTATCTACGTAACTAGTATACAACAACAGATTGGCTCTGCGATTGAACTTATTACGATGGAATGGAATTGTGGATTTTGAAATTGTGATTTGATTAGGGACGATTTCATTTTATTTATAAGAGAATCAGTTATTGAGATATAGTTTACTGCACCACTCTATAACGCTTTACAAGTCAAAATACTGCAGCTTAAAATATTGTCTTAATGGTGTAATGGTCAGAAGTGCCGCTGCTAAAGGTGAGGTCCTGGATTCGGTTACCAGTTTCATTCCAGATCGATTGTGCGAAGCATTCGGTTTTTCAATGGAATCCTCTATAGTAGCTTGGAGTTTGAATTTTTGGCTACTTCAAATGCAGATATAACTGCTCACGATTGGGTAGCTAGGTATTACACAGAGTTGAATTTGCATTGCAATAAATACATGTCATGTGGTTTCAAAATTTCTTAGTTCTTAAAACAACTACTGCGTATTGATTCAGTTTAACTTACTTTTGTAGTGTTACTAATACTCTAAATGGACAGGAAGGAAATACATGGATATCCGTGTGTCCTCTTCAAGGAAGCAACAGCAGCTCATTATAGCACCTACTAATTATTTACCTGCTACCTGATTTATGGATATAATATGTACCTACTTACACAAAAATATTTCCCAAAAACTATATTATATAACTTAACATACATCACGCCTGTATTCCCAGAAGGGTTGGGCAGAGGTGTACTAATGTACACCAACACTCAACCGGTATGTTTAGGTCCATGTAAAAGGGGGCGAGTCTATTGCCATTAACAGGGCACAAATCCAGACTCCGACCTGCTACTGAGAATTTCATAGTAAAACCCAATAACACTTTGCTCGACCTGGGGATCGAACCAAAGACCTCTAGCGTAGCAGCCGCGCTTAGGACCACTAGACTAACGAGGCAGTCCTACAATATTATATACACAACAATATTTCCTAAGGATTGTGTATTGTGCATATTAGGGCCTTAATAATAGCCTAGCCTAAAAATCCATTATTAGACAGTAGTAATTAAAATTTTAGGTATTACTTGTGTAGTAAATGTAGTAGTCGCTAACGCGGCTTCTGATCGGTCAATCAGTGTTATTAGATTTTACCTTCAGCAAATACTCCTGCTCCTTTTCGCCTTCCGCTCCCTTTTCCTTAAATAGACTCAGAAACGCATCTACAACTTCTTTGGTATAGCAGGTGCCAATGGACGGCGATGACTACTTACCATCAGGTGGCTAGCCTGCACCGTCACCGAGACATCCATAAAAAAAAACTCAATTGCAGTTCAGCGTTCGGTTTATGCCTGGTTATTCGTATACTAGTCGCTACGTTATTACACGGTACTTAAAAACATAACAGGCTAAGTCACACCAGTAAGGACGAATATAATTATCAAGTTTTTTAAGATCCTAAATTTATATTTTCAAAAATAGATTCATGAATAACTTGTTCCACGCTATTTAAAAGAATTCAGTTATTTTTTTTGGATATTCTTTAGGCTGGAATTGCATGTAATGAACATAGATCGATGCAAGGTAAACGTTGCATGATTTCATTGGTATTGAATGAGTAACAAAAATGTTTTTAAAATGTAATGCAACCTGTTATTTGTATGATTGCTAATAAGTCAAACTTGGTAGTTATTATTGTTCTTTATCTAATGCGATTGTATTGTTAGTGTGCTTATTATAAATAAATAACCTCAATATAATAAATTAAGTTACAAAGATTTTAGGAATTTTTTTGAATATGTTTCATTTTAACACAATACATGACACGACTGAATGCATATTTAGTCGTGGTATTGCAGATGGCCGGTATCAATAAAATCTTTGATGAAATGGTCGCAGCCTTTTTCAAAATGCAATAAAATCTATAACGGAAAACTGAAATTTTTGGGTATGTTTAAAAAAATGTTAATACTGACGCTATCTAGTCGTAGAAATTAAAAAATAAGTGTATTTACAAGATCTACTTAAGTAAGACACTAAATTAATGTCGTTTTTTAATATCATTAAACAAAAATTTTAGAAACATCTGCTGGATTTAGTTTAAGACCAAAACATTTAAACAAATGCACCAAAGTTCGGTTAATTTCTAATGGGCTGTCATCACCGTCCTTTTCTTGATGTTCACGTTTAGTTTATAGAAACGTGTTGTAATTTTATCGAAATAAAGAGTATTTAAATCTGCAGTGGATTTATTTCGATAAGCTAGACACTAAAATAACATAGTAGTATTTTTATAAAATAAAAACTACTCTTACAATGAAAAAACAAGTTCTAGAAAATGAAAAGAGTACGTTGCTTGGCAACATACTTAAAATGACATTTTATTCGTGGCATTATGCTATTACAACCTTCATAGAGAAACAATATTCCCACTTAATCCACAATGTCTAGCACAGATGGAAGTTTCTGCCTAGAGACTCCCTTTGTTAACATATCTGCAGGCATAAGGGTAGATACACAATATTCAATACTGAATACCCTTTACTCTGCCAACTGACGAACAAAATGGTACCTAATGTCAATGTGCTTGGAACGTTTTTCAATTCCAGGAGTGTACACAAGCTAACAAGCATTTTGACTGTCACTAAAAAAATATCTCAATTTTGTCGTTGTTTGACTCGTTCCTTGGACTCCCCACAGCACCGCCAATAATCAGAATATAACCAGAGAAATATTTCCTATCAGGAACCATTACCCCAATCAGCGTCTGTAAAAGCAACCATAGACCTATTAAAATTTTTGTAACATAGAAATCCAATGTTACTATCAGATAAATCAATACGCGTTTTACTGCTGCCATGGGTACTCCCATGGTCCCATTGGTCATTGAGATAAAATTGTTACTGCAAAAGATATATCCGGTCTTTTGCAACATGCCAGCTACTTAAGTGACCCTATCATTGCTTGGTTCCGTGTATCATTACTCTTCGGCCCAGACTTCAGATGAATATTCGTACCCACTGAGCTGCTTACTGGTTTACAGTCTTGCATTCCGTATTTCTCAAAAATTTTCGTGATTTGTCAGTTGCGTTTCTGCAGTGGATTTATTTCGATAAGCTTACAGCAGACTGTTTATCTAAAAAACTTTGTCTGGACTTCTCATTAGTCGAGTGGTCCTAAGCGCGACTACTACGCTAAAGGTCGATCACAGTGCTAATGAGTTTTTCTATGAAATTCTCAGTAGCAGCTCGGAGTCTGGATTTGTGCCCGGTTAATGGTAATAGGCTCGCCCCCTATCACATGGGACCTTAAAATACTGGTGAAATGTGGGTGTATATTGGTACACCTCTGCCTAACCCTTCAGGGAATACAGGCGTGAAGGTATGTGTTTGTCTGGCTGTACAAGCAAACCAAAACAAATAGACATGCAACATCTAAACCGCGTCTAACGCCACGCGGAAGGCCTTGCCAATTAAAATTCTGCACACGAGGAAACAATTGAAAAGGTCATGCATACAAGTTGTGGTACACACACGGTATGGAGGCCGTCGACGTTCACGCCCTCGTTAACAGAGGTACGGTAGAGCTGCCCTCAACTTTGTTACTGAAAACAAACATTGAAATTCTCGAATTCAAACTCAAAATACCAAATTTAAATCGAAAATACTCGCTGTATTTTAGATAGGTATGAAAAGGCTTCCTTAAAAATACTCTTATTTATTTTAAGCCCAAAATACTGGCTTTTCGGAACTTGTTTTTTTTTTCAATCAAATTTTGGCTAACACCTAGATATTTGATACAAATACAAGATAAGTGTCAACACTTTAACATTAAATTATTACTTATATTCAGCAAATAAATAGTATAATGTATTAAATTGTCATCACGAAAAATAGGCATGATTTGTATAATTTTCATTTCGAATAATAGCCATGAGTGGGATTATCCATCCTGAAAAAAAGAATAGCTAATCGCAAAGCATGAAGCTGCCTGAACAATAATCATGAATACCGGCAAACTACGCCTCTGCTTAGCCCACCTGGAATAACAGCGGGCGGCTTTATTTGTTCATTATAGTAGTAAACATTAACTCGTTAGTCTAAAAACTGCAAGTCGAGGAAACAATTGTAAAGGTCATCCACACTACATTTGTTATATGGTAACATGGTACTAAAATGGTATGTTTTGACATTTAGTTCCGCGTTGCTACTAGATATGGCGCTGACGGAAAAGTAAGGCATATAAGTTATGTTGTTGGTTTATGGTAGTGTTACACCAAGATCTTTGCTGATTTATCAGTTTAAACGTGTGTTCCGGAGAATAGCCAATAGTATTGTAAAATAATTTTGACTATCTGTCCCACCCACCCATAGAACAGCGTAGGCCAATTCCACAGGACGGACTGGACTGCCTCATTAGTCTAGCGGTCCTAAGCGCTAGTGCTACGCCAGAGGTCCTGGGTTCGATCCCCAGGTGGAGCAAAGTATTATTGGGGTTTTTATATGAAATTCACAGTAGCACGGAACACAGCTCGGAGCACAGCTCGGAGTCTGGATTTGTGCCCGGTTAATGGCAATAGGCTCGCCCCCTATTACATGGGACCTAAACATACCGGCGAACTGTGTGTACATTTTATACCTCTGCCTAACCCTTTGGGGAATACAGGCGTGATGGTATGTATGGACTGGACTGATTGTTGATGTTCATCATGGATTGCATGTCAGTTGTGATCCCAGTTGTTTCAGATTTTTCTTTAATAATTGTACCAAACCGGACCTTTCTTTTTTTTTTTTTTTTTTATAAAAGCTTACTAGCAATGTGGGTCACACATTACTAGTATTCTTGTTAACCCCTCGTGCTAAGCTAAATGCTTGTGTTACGAGTGGGTTCACGTCGGTAGTGCGATGGGTGGGGTTCGAACCGGCAACCATATGATCGCAAGTCCGACGCCCTAGCCATTAGGCTACCGACGAAAACTTTCAGTAGGCCAAGTAGCGCCATCTTTCGATTTTTATTGTGAAACTAAAATAAGACCAAAACAATAATTTTATTTCTAGTTCCACGAACTTAGAGTACGTACTTAGAAGGCTAATTATAAGTATTTTGTGTGAAATTTATTTTTCAAAAAAAGGTCCACATACGAATTCTAGCTCCATTTTCACGTAAAATCTATAAATTCTAAAAAAGTCCTTAACGTATTGCGGGTTGCTTATCAGATGCGTGACCTAGCAAATACTTAACTTGACCTCCATTGTAAATTAAGATGCAAATTAATACTTTAACAATGCAATGGCCAGGCAGTTATGTTAATACAAATTCCTTTGAGATTATCTCATAATTATTTCATGCTCAATTTTCATGATAGTTTGAGGAGCGAAAACGGAAGAGCCATTTAAGAAGCTTTTCACTTATCCAAGAGTCCCAATTAAAGTCCAGGTCGGGCATTGTTAAGGGGGTCACAAATCTGAAATCGTTACTGACAATTTAATATAAAAGCCCAAAAACACATTGCAAGACTTGGGCATCAAACCAAGGACCTAAAGCTGAGGCATTCATGCCTACACCCACTAGACTAACGAAGACTTTAGAATTTCCAATGGGGCTGCATTGGAAATTCTCTTCAAAGAACACATAAACGACCATAACAGTGGTATATACTGGTATCTATGTATGTGTGCGTGCTGCCTGCTGTAAGTTGAGTACTAATACAGTGTGCTTTTAGCAGTCAGGGGTTTCACTTGTCTCCCTGCGTACCTACTCAACAGTCGTGACCAGGATGGGATGGGATGTATTGGATTCTCGTCTTTCTTAGTCATTATCTCCACCTTTAAGCCTCTATAAAAAGCTGCATGGAGTGTCAACCCTCCTTGAATTGCCTGTGGAACATCAGAAGACATGTTTATAAAAGGCTTCAATGGAATAATACTGTCTTCTTTCCAGCAAAAACTTGCTTGCAACGGATTTCGAAAGCTGATTCAGTTAAGAGGCTTGTCATGTTTGCCTGAGCCATCTTTGCATACAGCTTCTGCCTGGATAGTTTGGAGTTTGCTTCGGCCTGGATCTTCACCTGTTTTCCAGTGCTCCTAAACGTGTCTGCTATCTCGAACCTTAATTTCCAGGGAGTTGCGGAGGGACACTGTTCTCTAAGATACAGGTACACACCTAGTTTAAAGAGCAGGGTTTCAATGTGTTTGTATCTAGCATAAGCCTTTTTATGTATGTAGCTACTTTACCATTGTTCTAACATGTAGGCTTTCATTAAATAAAGATTATTATTATTATTTAGAGTTGCTATGTGGCAATGGCTGAGCTTTTCTCTGGAATTTACAAGCTTTTGTTCTGGGTCTGCTACTGCAAATATGAGAAAGCATAATGGGAGCTCTTTGTGCATTCCTAGCACCAGGAATTAGCACAACATCACTAAAAGCCCTCAATACAGGCGCTACTTCTTCAGCTATCTTACCTTGAATGGCATTGCATAAATTCAGTGCATTAGGGATGTGAACCAGATCTCTTTTAACTGCTTCAATCCACTTAGTTCTGTATGGGTCTCTTGATTTGTATGCAGCAAGTATAGCTGTTAGAGGGCCTAAAGTTTGAGCCATTGCTCATCTCTTCTCAGGTTTGTAGGTGGCTTCCTCCAATAGCACGTGGTGAGCAACATCAACGTAGTCTGTTGTTCCTCCTTCCTTTCCAATGGGAATTCTTGAAACGCCCACCCTGATCTTGTCGTAACGCATTTTGAACGCTAATAATATGTTAGGGGGTTTGCTATTCCATACCTGTAAGAGTTATCAGGTCTATAAGATTGAGTGTATAACAAATCCAATGGAGATGCTCTTGATTTCATTATTTTCGTAACTTCCTTGTAGGTTAGATTGTAGCTCCTACCACCCATGGTAAAATTGACAGTATAAACAGACTCCTCAATTTACTAAAGAATATTGTATCACCATACCAGGGGTATCGGCTAACAGGCTACAAAGATATGCTATGTTTTTAAGCGCTTATAATTACACGATTGAGTATGTTCGTACTGCCAAGAAAACTCTCGCCCATTTTCAGAGTTTATGATAAACCTACAAAATCTAATTGTTAATTCTATTTATCATTAGTTAAAGAAGGATTACTTATAATAAGAAATAATTTATTTTTTTTATAACAAAATTCAACAATTTGTTGTTAACATAACATAACATACCATCACGCCTATATTCCCCGAAGGGTTAGGCGGAGGTGTACTTAATGTACACCCACAGTTTGCCGGTATGTTTAGGTCCCATGTAATAGGGGGCGAGCCTATTGCCATTTACCGGGCACAAATCCAGACTCCGAGCTGCTACTAAGAATTTCATAGAAAAACCCAATAACACTTAAAACCCAATAACACTTTGCTCGATCCTGCTGATGCCGATCGATTGCTTAGCTGGGGATCGAACCCAAGACCTCTAGCGTAGCAGTTGCAATTGGGACCACTAGACTAACGAGGCAGTAATTTGTTGTTACTTGTCTTCAATATGATTCTTATATAACACTTAAGTTACAAAACCAGTATTTACACATGTTTCATTTTCATTATGAACATAAAATTTTCCACGACAATATTAATTTCTAATTAATAATTTTAATTACAGTATTGAGTACTAAGAACTCTAGTACTGGTTCTATTTCCCATAAAATAAATGGTGGAAGCAGAAAACCCCATCGGTATTATATTCAAATTTAGTGACCCTGAATAAACGCACCACGGGTTTATAGTATACGTAAGATAAACAGATTAATTAAATTAATAAGATTAAAAGATTTTAATCATTAGCATTAAAAGTGGCGTACAGTTTTTACTTACAATTTTGAAAAAAAATGAAATTAATTTCGATTGCGAATTAATTGGGTGTTTCACTACACCAAGTTCAGGATTTACGGACTCTATTGCTTACAATATTGTACATACATTAAAAAGTACCTATTATTATATACAAGACATAATGATAGGATTGATAGGTCTTCTACGCGTTAGGAAAAAGCTTTTGTGAATTATATATCATAACACCATACTAATCTATTGATTCCATTACGGAATAGATAAAATAAAACTAATTAAATCACACTAAGCG
This sequence comes from Subacronicta megacephala, assembly GCA_958496365.1. Taxonomy (NCBI): domain Eukaryota; kingdom Metazoa; phylum Arthropoda; class Insecta; order Lepidoptera; family Noctuidae; genus Subacronicta; species Subacronicta megacephala. The sequence continues at coordinate 12,564,276 of OY292530.1, read as the reverse complement.
TCTCTACATTAGCACATAATCTCATCTTACTATCCATTAACATATCATAACAAACTTAATGATGGCCATAAATTGATTTAATAGGCATTGTTCTTTTATGTAAAAACCGCGCGTTTACTGCGCGCTGTTTTTTTCCATTGTTTATATTTTCATCGGAAGAGATCGCGAGCGTTCGAGTTTTTCCGGTCCGACTGGCTGTCGTAATAATTTGTTGTTGAATGATTACTGGTTGTGGAAAATTGCTGGTATGTGATTAATTGGTGACTGAGAGATGAGGGTTTAAATTTCTTTCTGTGTAATCATTTAATTGCACGATGAGTAAACATGTGTAAAGCTGGGGGAAATAATTTATTTTTCTATGAGTTCGTCCCTAAAACAGCTAAATCACTCAATTTAATTGTTCATGCCGTGCTACTGCCCGTAGCTTTTTTAAGGAACCTGGACATGTATGTGTACCATCTAAAGATTTTTTTTTAACAAATACACTCGTGGCTTATTCTCTATTTATATTATCTTTCGTCATTTTTTGATTTTGAAATAATGCAGGTATGTTAGCAATGTTTTTTTATTTGGAATCATTATTCTTAGTTTTTTGAAGAGTAAGATATCCGTACTTGTGACACAAAAACAAATTAACTTATCTTTTAAATTGCTAAACAAATCTATCTACCAGATAACCTTCCGATACCTGCGCCTGCGCTGTCAACGGAACGACAATCTCAGGTTCAATAGCTCACGAAGGTCGAAGGGACAGTCTTTTTATAGAATTTTATCGTCTCCGTGACAAACATTTAATATATCCTCAAAAGGCTGATGGACCTTATGCAAAAGTGCAGGAGCATAGGTTAGACATACACTTAGATACTTCAAGAATAACAAAAAAAAGTGAGTCTCTTTTTACGGGAGAAAACCTTTAATAAGCCATATTGTGTGTCCCTTTTGACGGGAGAAAACCTTTCAATAAGCCACTTATCTTCGGAAATTAGCCTAGGTAGCGTTGGGACTCTTACAGAAAAAGCCACCCGGATATGTGGACTACCATAAACAATGGGAGTAGTATGTAGCTGTATTATTTGCAGCTTTTTCATATGAGTAAAAAGTTTACATAACTAGATCGGTTCATAATACTAATCTTTGCAACACATAGGCAGTTGGCGTATATACTTGTTCCCTGGTTGGTGTCATGTTTTGAATGCGTTAAGAACTAATATATTTCCTTTCTACGTTTTCCTTGATCGATTGATACGACTGTGCATTCAAATGCTTAATAAATATTTCGTCATCAACCCATTACATTGTCCCACTGGTGGGCACGGCTGACAGCATTAGAAGTCTGCTAACCCGCAGAAGCTAGCGTGGTGGACTATTATAGCCTTATCCCTCAGTAGGAAAATCTCTAAGGCATGCAGGCTTCCTCACGATGTTTTCCTTCACCGTTTAAGCGCGTGATAATTGGTGCCTTGGATTCGAACTCGAGACCTTTGACTTGGCAGTCCAATAGTCGTATCACTAGGCTATCACTGCGAAAATCGATTAAATTGTATGAATTATTGAAAATGAATCAATAAGTACATACGAGTACATGCAGCTTCTGTTTCCGTAGGCTACTCTGAGGCAGGGAAATGCAGTTAGCAGTAAGTTGTCTGCATTCGTAAACTGCTGTGCAAATATTGATTTTGTGATTTAAAGGCCGTGATTAATTACCTGCCAGGGTTTATTGTCTTGAGGCCATGTTTGAACGGGCCGTGTTATGGTATTGTGTAAATTATGCGAGTGCGATGACTCCGTACAAATGACATTCGGAAATTTTAGGAAGCGTGAGGTTTGATTGTATATAATGGTAAGAAATTGTAGGTTGTTATGAAGGTTATTTGGTATAATAAGCGTAATAGAAAAAAATATTCAGCTATCAGTTTTAGTTTCCTAGCCATCGAATTGTCTGCCCCGTGCACTCAACAGCGCTGATCTTCCAAAATGAGACATGTGCATCCAGCACTTGTCTCATTTTGGAAGATCAGCGCTGCAACCCGTAGTTGCGGTATTTTGCTAAGATTGAGACCTATTTTGACATCGCGCAGGATAATACTCCTAAGTATTTGATTTCTTTTTCATTGTATTTTGTGTTGTCTTTTGTTCGTTGCTAAAATAAATTGTTTCCTTTCTTTCTTTCTTTTACATGTAAGATACCACGAACCAGAGAACTGCACACTGCCTTTTTGCTATAACACATTATGACAATAAATGGTTCCTTACATTGTAAAACTGTTGTTGAATAAAAGTTAATACCTAAACAAAAACAAACTTCAAATATTATTTCTGCACGACAATCCCCACATTCTCATCAACCAAACAATATGAAAATTGTCCACCAGAGAACCAAACCCCAGTGCTATCAACAACGACACTAATGAAACGTGTAATTAAATTTATAAATATTAATCAAGCCACAGTGTAAGTACGGTTAGCACGCGAACACGAACGTTCGAAACTTTTGCTCATAAACTGCAGGAAAAATTAGGTTCCAACGTTAAAAAATGAATTTTAAAAGAATTTGTACCATGTTTTGCTGACTATGGGAGGTAAGGCGGGCTAATGAATTAGTGTTTAACAACAATACATTAATTTACAAAAGTTTTAAAATGGATTAAGCGTCTGGGAAATTTGTGAGAATGGGTAATGGTGGGGCTAAAAAATGAAAATATTTAGATAGAAGCCATCGTTTATCCTTATCAGTTTTCATTTTCAAAAACACCATCACGCCTGTATTTCCCAAAGGATTAGGCAGAGGTGTACCAAAGTACACCCACATTTCGCCGGTATATTTAGGTCCTATGTAATAGGGGGCGATCCTATTGCCATTAACCGGGCACAAATCCAAACTCCGAGCTGCTACTGAGAATTTCATGGAAAAACCCAATAACACTTTGCTCGACCTGAGAATCGAACCCAGGACCTCTAGCGTAGCAGTCGCACTTGGGACCACTAGACCAATGAGGCAGCCATTTTTTATTTGAATGATAGATTATAATTAATCCAAAGCGGCGTTTTTGGCCAAACTGATTATTTAGTACTCGTATTAATTTTAATGCCAATTTAAATAAACGCAGTAAAAGTCGATTCTTATCATCAAAACATAAATGTTTTGAAGTGTGATTGATTGAAACATTTTCCACTTGACACATACTATGCACAATGTAGTACTGTTATCTCTTATGCCTCGTGGCTTGATTGATATATTATTATCTAATTATCTATTTTTATTACCATGTGTTGATCATGAGCGTATCAGGTTCTCTCGACATGCGATGCGAGTCATGCACATTGTCAATAATGACATTTTGCAGTCTTTTTGTAGACATATTGGCGTCAATTTCCAGTCTAATCTACAGATGCTAACTAGTATTCAGTTCACTATAAAACAACCGATGTCTGTTATTTACAATTGCTGGGGCTATTCGTTATTACACCGGGAAACTTTGCAGCAATTTCCCAGAAATAAAATTCATCAATCTCGTCCACGTCTTCACATACCCACCGACAGCCTATGGTGTTTACCGACAGCCTATGGTGTTTACCGACAGCCTATGGTGTTTACTGACAGCCTATGGTGTTTACCGGTAGACTTACTGCCCTGAAACTAATCCTTCCCCGTGAAAATTTTACTACGGCAAATAATTATAGTGCCCAATTCTTCCCTATATCAGAATCCATTGTTTGTGGGTTTAATTACAAATGTTGTAAGAAATAATTTGAAAAAAAAAAACATCACCACACGTTAGGGTTTTTTGGCCTTGCACTTTGGTACCACCTGCTTGGGGAACCACCAATATGTCATATTTGTTCCTTGCGGGAGTTGAACCCATAACCAGTCGTAAAAAAAAAAAAAATTCAGCCACTGCGTTTTGTGCTATTAAGCTAAATATTAATAAAATTATTCAGTAATTTATATTAGTATGTAATGACTTTTACAAGCTATTATGACGATAAATATCACAAAAAAAATTGGATTGGAAACTCAACCACTAGATTGGAACGTAACAGCTGTAATTAAGCACTTATTTAAATAAAAAAAAACAACATTCGCAGCCTAACCAAATCAATGTAATGAAACCATTATCGCGGTCTATTTCGATCCCAACGCCATCTATCGAGGTAAGGGTTAACTTATATTATATTTTATATATAATATTTTTTGTGATCTTGATCACGACATAGCACACGTCAGTAGATATCAATTTATAGTAGCACTTAATGATTTTCGAATTTCCCCAAGAATGATGGCAGGTTATGCAATAATGGTACCACGCGAACCTCGAGTGCCAACCACTTATAGTAATGACACTTATAATTATCTTCGGAACGTATCAAACGGATATTATTTTTAATGACTCTTTTTTATTCAATTTTCTTTTCTATTTTTTGTTGATATTAAAAGAAATATATACAAGCATTAAGTAACTATTCACTAGCAGTAGATTAGGGAGATTTTTAAAATGTCGTATCTTTTAAATAGACGAATACGTGTAAACTTGAAAAATGTAGCTTTTTTACAAAGACAAAGATGTAAGAATTAAAGCAAGCAAATCTTTCCTCTTCATAAAATTTAATATAGAATAGATTATAAGCTTCATTACCAACATTAGGCGTATGAAATTGGACAGTATAAAATTGTGAGAAAGATTCTCAGTCTAGCAATGTGCTAGTTTCTAATTATAGGTTCTTATCGACCAACTACTAGAAGTGATGACGTAATAATGAATAATAATATAATACAATATAATTATCAAGTTGTATCGATTGTGCGGGCGTCTCGCTGTCTATTGTCACGTATGCAGTAATTGTAAGGCGCGACATTCATGGCGCGATTTTTTGCGATACTTGGAAATATAATACCTGCGTATTTTTTTATCGTCGCATGTTAATGTGACCCAAATATAAGTTCTATAATCGTAAGTAAGGGAAACCTATATACGGTATATAATCTAGTTCTAAACTATAAAGTCACTTTATAAATATTAGAAATGATCATTTTTTGCGTTTCAGACGGTAGTTCGTTTTTTTTTTTGAGGTATATAAATCATTCCTGCATCCTACAGCAATACAATTTGAGTATCTACAACTTAGATTCCAAATGGCGACTATCCAATATATAGTCGTACAATATTTTTATTCGATATACTGTTGTTCCAACGATTCAACTATCAAAAAAATGTAGTAACATGCAAGATTGACAGAGACAGAGCATGTGACTCGTTAGATTAATGTTCGGATTATCGATTGGTCGTATTCAAGATTTCCGCACTCTACAAACTGGATAATGGCTGCTATCTACATAAGATTCCATTGAACTCAATAAAAAAACAATCAGAACCCGAATTAGATGATGCACGTAAACCTTGATTTAATTAACCGATTTAAAGTAAAACTTGACCTCGACTCGATTAATCGGATTTGAAACGATTCTAGATTGGTATTTGATTCTCGTTGTGTTAAAGGGTCACCGTTTATAGCAAGGTTATGAGGAAGAGGTGCAAGGTAATTGGTGCAATAACCGCGCAGATGAGTACGCAATCACAATATTTACATACATGAATATACCATCGTTAATTACCCTCTGTTTACAAAATAATGTATGATTTTTGAGTCACGGCGGCTACACACTTATGTATAGTGACTATGTGTCATAAATGCGTCCACATAGGCAGAAAATATCCTCTCATAAATATTTGTAGCAGACTTCAAAAAAGAAGGTTATCCCCATTATATAGATTTGTTGTTTGTTGTTTTTACATATTATTATGTAAATAAAGACTTTAAGACATAGAACAATCAGTAACCGATTATTATATCATTGTTATTATACAAAAGATATACCACAAAATGAAGTTGTTTTTTTTTTCGATGTTCCGTGTACCTACTTGCAACAGGTAAAGTTGATTGACGGATTATAATTTAATGCGTGTTATCTGCTTTTGTTAGTCAAGCTCACACTATAATGATATTAACGGAACAAAAACCAGTACTTGGAACACATCGTCTACGGGAATTCCTTATTTTGTTCGGTTCTGGCCATCTTTATGAACGGACGTTATTATACAGATAGTATACCCCAGCACATTCTGTATAATCACGTTCGTTCGTCCACCAAAGAGTTTGGAGTTTCACGTCGCATTATGCCCGTCCTTTAATCAAAACCTGAATTTCTACGAACCAGTATTCCTTGATCTTATATGAAGAAGAAGATGAAGAACCAAAACATACCAAGCCGGGATGAGGTAATTCTATGAAAACAGCATAAATAAGCTGATAGAAGGCAGCGAGGTATCGGGAGCTGTAAAGGCTTAAATAATACAATACCTAAAAATACTATTTTTTTTCGCCCAAGAAAGCCAAAAAAGATGCCCAGCCGAAATCGCAGTCTGACAATGAATAGAAGTCTTTATATTCTGTTGAACGCAAGTTATAATCTAGTTAATAGTGCGACTTAGCAGGTATACGACATACACGCGGAGGCACATACAAAGGGAATAAAAAAGAAATAACACTTATTATGTCCAAAGTTAGCAAAACATTTTTTTTTTTTTATTAAACCTTTGATAGGTAATTCTTAGGACAACGCCCACCTCCCCTGAATAGCAAGTTCAGCCATCAGTCCTGTTTGTTATACGAACACTTATTGCAATCGTTAGAGGTAGTATTGTTAGGATATCGATTCTAAAGAAATTCGCAAGGAAATGTAATGTCTCGGTGTTTAAGTAAGTTTGTTTATGAGGAAATGAGAAAAATATTTCCTGATATTTATCTTCTAATATAAAAATCGACGTGTGTATGTTCCCTATGGACAGCAAAACGACTGTACATTTTGAGACAATATTCAGATTAGCCCAGTGAAATTGAAATTTCCTTTGTGAAGTTTGGTATCACGAGCAATCACATAACAAAATCAGAAACAGCAAGTGAAACCGCGGGCCATAGATAGTAATATACTATATGTCAACATCAGGGGGCCAACTCTAACAACAAAAAATCTAATTTTGACTGACGGATCATACGTTTCTCTAACATGACAGTGCTTCGGACACAATAATGGATTAGATTTTTGCGTAGACTGCCTCGTTGGTCTAGTGGTCCCAATCGCGACTGCTACGCTAGAGGTCTTGGGTTCGATCCCCAGGTCGAGCAAAGTGTTATTGAGTTTTTCTATGAAATTCTCAGTAGCAGCTCGGAGTCTGGATTTGTGCCCGGTGAATGGCAATAGGCTCGCCCCCTATTACATGGGACCCAAACATACCGGCGAACTGTGGGTGTACATTAAGTGCACCTCTGCCTAACCCTTCGGGGAATACAGGCGTGATGGTATGTTATGTTATGTTATTTTTGCGTAGATATTTCTAGACTCACGCTATTCATAACATAGGGTATGTTGTAGTTGTTCCGTTTTGTGTTTAAAACTTATGCTGTTCTATCTAGTCACACTAACGCTGGTGACCGTGCACCTCTTCGTCGTATCGTCAATAATTACAATAAACTTTTTATAGATTTAGATATTTTTGCATTGTCGCATAGTAAATTTGGGTATTTATTACTACAAAAAGTAACATCAATATAAAAGGTTGCTATTATATATTTGTATAATTATGTAGTATAAATAGTATTATTAATTTTAAATCTGATTTAGTTATAAATAATATTTCACTCGCTTTTCCTTCCGTTCGCTATTTGAATTATGTTATCGCTTAAAATGTAGATAACGTTGTGGGCTACACAATTATACAGGGTGTTTGGTGCATCGTTTGCCAAATTGAATTGGCCGATAGAAGAGGTCATTAGCTATCTCTTCAGGCCCAATAACTCATTCCTTGTCACACCGGTTTTTTTATAACAACTTTTGAAACTTTATTGGGAAAAAAACCAGAACTCGGCATTAATGCTTCAATTTAAAAAAATCTAATATGTGTAGCGTTTCAATTTCATTCTAATTTTGATGTCTACTCTTGTATGTTTCTATGAAATTCAAAATTACTTGCTAATAACCTCTAGTTCCTTTTTAAAAACCTCCCAAAGTTTTTTGAAAAATAAAAATTCAATAAAGACGCAACTTAAAATTTCTGTAAAAAAAAAACTAAAAGCGATTGGGATCTTCGTATTCTTTTAAAAGGTTCCCCAGTCTGTCCCCTTTGCAACGGTATGCCTTATGCCAAAAAAGAACTTTTATTAACTTAACTAATTTGCTAAATGTGTAATCGAGACACATGAGGCTGATATTTTATATTACGGTAAGTAGAGCTAAGTTTCGCATAACATGCTTTTAGTAGGTAGATAGTATTATTTGACTCTTCCACAGTCTCTTATATCTTTCTTACATAGGGAACTAACTATCCTGGAACATAAAATAAAAAAATAGTTAATAAGTACCTAATTACAAATTTAGTTCAAATTGTTGGCCTCTATTGCATACACGCGCGGCATCTTCAGATAAAGAACTTGTTTACGCCACGGAAGTTGAGGTTAGGGATGATTTAGTCCAAGGCATTGAGGCGGCTTTCGTCACCATCAAACAGAAATACGTTTACTGACTGTAGTGGTAGTCAGTACAAGATGTCGCGCGTGCATATGCAATAGAGTCAGACAATTTGAACCAAATTTGTAACTAGGTACCTTACTTACTTTTTTTATGGGATAACTAGGCAAACGAGCAGGCGAGCTACCTGATGGTAAGTTGTGTTCGCCGCCCATGGACATCTGCAAAACCAAAGGCGTCGCAGATGCGTTGCCGAGTCTATTTAAAGAAAAGGGGAAAGGGGAAGGCCGAAAGTAGAAGGAAGGGGACTGAGGGAGCAATTGGGCCTCCGGCGCTTCACACTCACAGGACGAAACAGTACGCTTATTGCTACTTGACGTCGATATTCTGTGTGGGAGGATAGTACTTCACCGGTCGTGCGAACCAATTCATGATGGCATGTAGACATGCCATCGCGACACTACTACTACTACTACTACTTTCTTATTATTTTTAATTACATGTTCGAGGACTTACCCCATGTAAGAAAGATATAAGAGACTGCGCAAAAGTCAGATAACACTATCTACCTACTTAAAGCGTTTTATGCGAAAACTAGTGCTACTTACTGTAATATCGAATATCAGCCAGATGTATCTCGATTACACATTTTAGCAAATTAGTTAAGTTAATAAAAGTTATTTTTTGGCATATGGCATACCGTTGCAAAGTGGACAGACTAGAGAACATTTAAAAAGAATACGAAGATCCCAATCGCTTGTAGTTATTTATTTACAGAAATTTTAAGTTGCGTCTTAATAGAATTTTTATTTTTCAAAAAACTTTGGGAGGATTTTAAAAAGGAACTAGATGTTATTAGCAAGTAATTTTGATTTTCATAGAAACATACAAGAGAAGACATCAAAATAAAAAAGAAATTGAAGCGCTATACTTATTAGATTTTTTTAAATTGAAGCATTAATGCCGAGTTCTGGATTTTTTCCCAATAAAGTTTCAAAAGTTGTTATAAAAAAACCGGTGTGACAAGGAATGAGTTATTGGGCCTGAAGAGATAGCTAATGACCTCTTCTATCGGCCAATTCAATTTGGCAAACGATGCACCAAACACCCTGTATATTCTTTAATGTTAAGATCGCAGAGTAAGAAAATTGCGCAACTGTTTGTTTTCCCGAATAAAATAAATAAATAAATAAAACTTACTGTAAATAAAAAAAAAACATCATCATCATTCCATCTTACCATCACGCCTGTATTACTAATGTACACCCACATTTTGCCGGTACGTTTAGGTCCCATGTGATAGGGGGCGAGCGCTATTCCTACTCTTAAAATTATGTATTTTTTACAATTACTCCACTCCCCGACAGCTTCGACATTCAATATTCGTGGTAGGCCCTCAGTACAGATAAACATAAACATACATAACATACCATCACGCCTGTATTCCCCGAAAGGTTAGGCAGAGGTGCACTTAATGTACACCCACAGTTCGCCGGTATGTTTAGGTCCCATGTAATAGGGGGCGAGCCTATTGCCATTCACCGGGCACAAATCTAGACTCCGAGCTGCTACTGAGAATTTCATAGAAAAACCCAACAACACTTTGCTCGACCTGGGAACCCAAGAACCCATCGAACCCAAGACCTCTAGCGTAGCAGTCGCGATTGGGACCACTAGACTAACGAGGCAGTCAGTCTCAGTACAGATAACAGGAAAAATAATGAGATCTTTGAATTGTTATTTTGTTTACGCATAAACATCGTCATGGAAACTAATTAGTTTATAAATAAATCTTTTATTTCGTTTCTCATTTGTTTGCACTGAAATCGTTACTTAGGAGTCAAGTCTAAAAATATTCATTTCATTGTAAATATTTGTTTACAGAAATCAACCAATTATTGTGGCACTATTTTAAATAACTACACTGGCATTATTTTAAATGCAATAAGTGTACATCTAATAAATCATTATAATTATCTACGCAATATCCTTCGATGAATATTAATTTATTTATTATTGGTACCTACAATTTTCCTATTTATATAATTATTTCACGTATTCCGTTCAACGCAGAATTAATATTTAAAATTATTATAGAATCAATAACAAAGAACGTATTTAATGATATGGACTATTTGGTTTAGGCAGAGATGTACTGATGATGTAATAGGTTGTATACTAATGTATACTATCAGTTTGCCATTTTTATTTTCAAACGTAGTTGCAATAAAATTGCGCGATATTTAACTCATCAACCGACAACTATTACACAATAGAAAAACAATTACTCCACCCTTGAGAGGGTCACGGTGTCTTGAATGAGTTCATATTCTATGTTAGTATCTACATGTGATCGGAAAACCTATCGGAACCTTGGTCAGAAAACCTATAGGTATATTAGCCAGGAAAGCCTTTTCAACATGAAGCTCGCTGTCTCGTGGTCGACACTTATTTATGGGTATTCAAACCTTAAGTCCTCTATGATTATGTGTGGTACTAAAGTCCTCATGACCATTTCCAAAATAAAAAAGGTCTGTTGGCAGTTTCCTTGTATAAAATACTGATATTCAGCAGCATCTCTAACCCAGTATAATTGGAAAAAGAGGTTGTTGGTAGTGGATACCGTATCTACTTCTGTATTCAGTAGGCATACAATATTTTCTACCATATACGACGTTTTCGTCTCGCCTCAGGTTATTACAACAGTAAATTATCAAAGGACTGGATCTGAGTGAAATCCTCTGCATGCAATTAGCACAACAGACGCTAAAAGCATCGGTTTATATTGTTACAATGCATATGTGAAGGATTTTATCTTCAGCGCAATCTGGAGCGCTAAAATGTGCCATTGTGCAGTTTTAAAACGCGTCTTGTTTTTTTAAAGACTGCATTTTATACAATAATTTATTACCATCCTAAGAGAATAAACGAATAAGTCCCTTACTGCCAAAATACGACACGGCTGCGTTAATATCCCTTCCCAGTCCTATTACAAGTAATTTAATAGTAGAAAGTCCGCGCACCGTTTCACCGAATTTCTAAAATTACAATGATAATTTTATAGATTTTATTTATTTATTTGTTTGTTCTTGCAACTTTCAGTGCAGGGTCATTTAAAGTTTTCGTTGGTTTGAAAAAACAGCTGTTTTAATAACAGACGAAAAATATCAAAGCTATACATCATGTACTGAATTCACGTATTACTACACCTTGTGTTTGATTATATCATAGCAAACTTAAGCATCAGTGCACAATATTCAGGTTTGTGTATTCACTGCAGGTCATCGCTCCACCTGGGGCAGTCTGCTCAATGTTACATACGGAATACTCGAATATAATTTACATAAATGTAACACTGGTTTTGACACATCAAATATTACCTACATACTGAAATAATTTTGTTATTGATTTTAAATTGGAAACTGACACTTATAATCGAATCCAATATCATTTATAATCGATGTAGAATCGAAAAAGTACGGTCTGTGTCTTAAAATTAGTAAAATATAACCAGTTTAGCCTACAGTAGTTAAGTGATGGCAAGTTTTTTCACGAAGTAAATTCCTAGATTAGATTCTATGATAGAATATTTTTATTGGCAAAGTTTTCAAAAACATCAAATGGAATGATTTTCAGCTTTATGACGTTTATGACGAATAACTTAAATTAAGCATTTTCTTTTCCCTACCACTTCTAAAATAAAAGGTTTTCTGCCACTCATAAAAGGCTTTCAGGTACCTACTCATAAAATAAAAGGCTTTCATTTGTCAGTTTTGGATGGAGATCATTTCGAGTATTATTAAACCCTAGTCGTTAAAATGTTAACAAGATCTCTTTTGTCTATTTTGTTGAGTCATACTCATTGGCTGTTTATAATTCTGCCTGAATTATGAGTTTAATGAAGGGTGACTGTTACCCCTTTGCTTATGCTAGAGTCATAATTAAGAGGGTGTAATAAAAGGGCTTGTATGAGTGACAACGGTATAAATGCTCAGTTGTTCTGATACTCATAAGTAAATGTTCTTAGCTACCAAATAAATAATAAATAAACCTAGAAGACGATAAGCTACTTAGCGCCATTTTAGTGCTTCAAACCTTGCACATGCGCTTGCGCCACGGGTGGCAGTGCGCGCTCAAACGTGGTGTTTTTATTAAATTACCTTAATTACACCTCGGTTTACTGCTTAATGGCTAGGAAACGGCACTATTGTCCATTAGTTTTACAAGTAAACGATTGTCTAGCTTTCTTATCAATTTCTTTTATTTTTTTATTCTAAGATTGCTTGGTGTAAAAGTTTATTGGTTAGTTTTAAGTACTGTTTCTAGGGCTCCATTTTTATTCATAGTTTTCTCTAGAAAGTTCCATTGATCTCGATAAACCAAGTCATTAGTGATATTCCCGACAAATACTTACACATCTCACTCTTAGTTAGATTTGAAGAGTTCAACAAGTTTCAACTGCTTCACCACCGGATTTCAGAAGCTTTATTGTTATACCATCTTCTCTTGGTGACTTATATTAGGTTGTATTCGATTAGGGGCTCATTCAACTTCATCTGCCAGAAGAATAATATGTGATAAGTTATCGTTTGGCCGGTATTGGTAACAGGAGTTGCTCTGGGATTGTCTTGTGTTTCCGTATGGACTAGTAGTAATAGCATATAGTTCCCTGCAGAAGACCTCAACAACATTAAGCATTTCGTTACGATTAGTAGTCTGTCCCCTTTGTTGTTCCTGAGAGCTGTCAGCTTTAAGGCACCTGAACGTAATATTTTTTTAAACTTTTGGTCAGATCCGTTTGACGTATAAATATGATCATATTCAGATTAGTGAGACTTATAAACGTCATTTGATCCGTATGCCTTTAACTTTTAACTTCACCTGGTTCTAATCCTTCACGATGATTGTATTTATCTGCACCTAACATTTTCACATTAATACCCACACTGAACCCAACCATCTTTGTTAAAAACAATCGCCATGTTGCCCTGTTTCCGGCTGATAATTAAAAACTAATTCGCTGTTACAGCCAACAAAAGCCCATTAATAACCTCTGATTGTTACACCGATGTAATGCCTTTACGGACAAAGGATGAAGCATTACGCACTTTTATCGCAGTCGGGTAAATGAACTGCGTTTTGTTTTTGTGAATTGATTAATAGCGGCTAATTAAAATTTAAATGGTGATGATTCTTTTTCCAGTAATCGTTTCAAGTGTAAATAAATTTAGAATTATAATATGCTATAACATCAAAATCGTCATCAACGATTCTGATCAAAATCACCATAATTAATTATGTTCGCTCAACCTGGAAACCAAACTAGGACTTGAAACTTAGCTGCCGCAGTTGTAACTTCAAAAAATATGAACCTATGCAATTATATTGAATAGCCTTTTTAGGATTCACAAGCATGATCTTATAAAAATACTGAGGATGTCTGATATTCCAATCTACAATCGGGAAGAAAAGAAAATGAAGATTCCGATTTCCAGATTGACTCGGAAATCGAAATGCATTTTTTCTAAGATTGATGAGATTTTAGTTCAATCTTACTTATTTTTGTGTTCATGCATATGGAAACGAAGTATACGTGAAGAAAAATGTAGATAAGTAATAAAGCTATTTTTCTATACATTATTCTTGATTTATCATCTTTTTTTATAGTTTTGCAAAGATTTAAATTTTATTCATTTTATCTATGGATAATATGAATAAAATATACAATTTAAGTCTACAAAAGTCATATAAAAGTATCTGTTTGTAACGTTGCCATTGTCACGCCTTAACTGCTGCACAGATTTCAATAATATTTTGAGGAGAGATAGTTTGCTTCCTAGGGTTGGGTTTTGTTTCAAAAAGTCATTTTGTATAAAAGTGAAACAGCTAGGTAGTAGTAGGTACGGTGGCCAGCACATCGTTACCACAAAATGTCGATTGTTGATTTTTAACTTTATCATCAACAATTTAAGGTTTAAAATCATTTGGAGAAATTTGACAGTTTTGTATACCTTGACCTGCTGGCGACTATACATACATCAAAAATATTACTCAGTATTTAAAGTTATAAAAAGCTAGATACATAAATAGCTACCTCGAACCATAAAAAACAGCTACTTCTAACAGCAAAAATTAATTCGGGACTATAGTTATTATTCAAAGTCAAAATTCAGAGGCATTTCTACAAATATGAATATCTCAATTTACCACTTAAAAGTCTTTAGCATTCAAAAATCTTTAAACATCCCAAAGCCACTCTACTAGAACAGCGTCCCAACCAAGCGGATAATACTTTAAAAGCGTAGACTATAAAAAAACATGGAGAGGCAAACAGAGATATAAACGGCTGGGCCGCATTTACATACAAATGAGCCCGATGCGAAATTATTTCAGTCAACGGAGGCGGTGCACTGGCGGACTGGAAAAAATACTGGCAAGCGTGAGCTTTGGTACGCTTTGGTTGGTTCCATAGATTTATTTGTTGTAGGGCCACGCTGTTCGCAGCATGACTGGGCCGGCTTGACCGGGGAAGTACCACATTCTCGCAGAAGACGAACGTCTTAGTAGTAACGGTTCGCTTCTGCACTTCATTTGGTGAGCAAGAGGGCGGGAGGCCCAATTCCTCCCTCAATCCCCATCCTTCTCCTTTTTTCCTTCCCCTCCCTTTCCCTAAATAGGCTCGGCAACGCATCTGTAACACCTTTGGTTTTGCAGGCCGTTGTTTTTGTCAATGTTATTTTATTATTTACGTATCTCGAATAAAGAAAGCTGGGTTATTTTAAAGAGCTATGTTTTTTTCCGGTTATTGTGTGTTTATTTTGTAAACTCCTTCACTGCTTATAAAAGCTTATTTCCAATCTTTAAACTGTCTAAAAATATATTTTCTTATAAGAAAACTAATAAAAGTAACTAGAATAAGCCAACCCCCCGGTCACGTGATGAATCGTTAAGTCTCTTAGAGATTTCTTCGAAAAGAAGGCGCGCACTAAGTCCCCATGTCCTGAGCGATTCGACTCCAAATGGCTCCTATTGAGTTTACTATATTTCCGTCACTTGAGTCTCTACGCCCAGAGTGGCAGCGCCAGCACAGGCTGCTGAGCTTGGAAGATGAGATGGAGCAAGAGTATGAACTCAGGTTGCATCCCACACCAAAGGCCTACCTAATTTCCACGGCAAAAGTGGCATACCGTCTAGTCTCTTCCCATCGTCTCTAACACAGCTGGCACACCGGCACGGCGTTAGCAAGAGTACGACGAATAATGTCATTAATATTGGCATGTCACGCTATACGCCCTGCACTCCTACGGCAAGACAAGCCATGGTGTCCGACACTGTCGACAGCTTCACCGCAATGATATCGATGTGGAGTAATACAAGGAGTGCCAAGACGTGAGCGAGTAGCACACCGAAAAGTAGTGTCATCCAACAAGCTACCTATATTAGTTGATGGAAGTGCCTGAAGCCAAATTCCCCACTCCCATTCACTTACAGCTACGGCAGCAGACGAGCACGCTCGGCACTATTGACTGACGTATTTAACAGATATTTCCATGTCAAACTGCAGAGTGGCCCCACGTTTCCCAAGTCCCACTGTTTCTGGGATGACGGGCAGGTTCGTATTTGGGCAAACCTTTTCGTCTCAGCATCGGTCAAACACGGCACCTCAAAATCAACCAGGGATGTTGCTAAAATTTTCCTGGTTAATATTTTGGTACTGTTTAAACTAAGACTGGAAATTTTGCGGACGCCGAGACCACCCAGTCTAAAAGGAAGAGTAGCTAAGTCACGCTCTGTCTCCAAAGCCACGTTAAGACTTTCAACTGACAACTTCGTCCAGAAGTTGTGATTGCTTCTACAATTAAGAGGGTACTCTAGTGAGCTTTTCTCCATACAAACGCATTCTGCTGTTTTCTCCGTAGATAATGACTCTAGAGCAATGATATTTTTCCAAAAAATCTAGATCTAATTTATACAGGCCCCTATTATTTTATTTTTTCCAAAAAAAAAATTTCTCAAGAAAATATGGCAATTCAAAAACTCGAAAAAAGCTCGTTTTTATCGTCATGTTCAGACGACTATCAGACAAATTTGAAAAGTTTTTAACAAAAAGTAAAATAATAGAAGCATAGACATGCTTTTCCTCTAAATTTTGATATATAAATTGTTTAGATAAATCCACTTTTGAAGAAGAAAACAGCAGAATACGAAACGTCTTTTGGTCAAGGTTTTTGTAGGTAAAATCATCCTAAGCTGCAGTTGTCCTTTTCGCACTTTACGGGGAGAGACTGGACGTGCAGCGCGACGGCAATAGTTTCTTCAAATACCTATTTTTCAAATTGCTCAGGACTAGAGTCCCCTCTTAATGGGATGAGCGTAGATTGTAAATTAATTTTGGACGAATACAACAGTATCGAATAATAGTAAGGGCCGAATGAATAGGTATTAATTTTGAGATGTTTTTCGCATATGTGAATTTCTTTTTTGACTTTTGTCAGCAAGTTGTCCCTATTTACAGAATTAATGGCATTCCTTATATCAACCTTAAGAATGACTTCTCCTTCATAACTATCAAGATAGGTTTTTAGGGCATGTACGTGAGCTCACAGCCCCCTTTCGAACCAAAACCTAATTCTTCCCCGGTTCTTGCACCGGTCAGGTCTTTAAGGTGTTGCGGAGTTATTCTGTCAAGACCATCCGCCAGAGCCGCTCTGGAACTTACCTTTAACTTCGACCGATTGGCGACCAGTTACTATAAGATAATTGGAATCAAGGTCAGGAGAGTCGGGAAAGGAGAGGTCATTCGCTGAAGTCTGGGGCTTACTCTCCAAAGCTCTAAGTGTCTCTGGTAACTAAGATGCAAACACGTCGCTGCTGAAAATTATCCTTGCGGCCCCTTTATGTCACCTTCACTTAATTTTGATCCTATATTATACGGCGAACCCTTGTGCTGCTGATAGGTATTTTTATGTTGGTAGTTTTGAGTTTAAAGTTGTGTCCGATATTATTATTACAATGTTTCTTTAATTTTGCCTATTAGACATTTAGTGTTGGTGTTAAAGTTTTTTGTGCATGTAGAATTTTACAAGGGAAGGTGAGTAATTGCTCCCAAGCACTAAGAGGGTTCTCCCGGGCTGCGAGGCGGACAGATCGCGTGAAGTCACGTTGTGAAGTTTATGAACTTTGCCACAATGTATATTCAATAAAAAAAATGATTATATACAACATAAAATACAAAACACAATCAGAAAAATTTGATTTTAGTCCAGAACCAAAAACATCACCAAGAAGAAAGAAAACAGCCAATCAGTGAGCCGCAGCAGACCGCATCAAATCTAATAGCACCAATCACAGCCAACCAAATTGACGTCTGTTTAGCATCCTAGCAACCGGTATGTTTATTTTATAGATGTCAAACGTAGTAGCGCATGTGTCAGCGGCGAACTTGTAGCGACACGACGATCTTGAACACGACTAAATTAATGCATATTGCGCATGTCTTATGCTCAGATAATAAGTAAGGGTCGAGCTGGTTGAACAAGATTTGAACTGTAACTTCGAGAGAAAACAAATCAATTATTATTAATCAAATAAGGACGATGTTTCCATGACATCTAACCATAGAGAAAAAATCTGAACTGAAAGAACAAATAAAGGAGATCTCCAAGAATCTGGACCGCAGAGGATCTATAGACGAAACTTTAATTCTTTGTACTATTTTTCTTTATTTCTTAATGCATAGACAAGTGACTCTGCCACCTGTCTACTCGTATGATCAAACCGTGTTAATTGAAGCATCAACTCTAGATATGTAGTTTTTCTGCGCGGTTGCTATTTAGCAAAAACGTACAAAAAAACTTTATCCAAGATTCCCCGCAATGACTTACGGAACCCAAAAACCGTATGCTCCTCTTTCACAGACCATTTGGTGTGAAAACGGTCACTTCTCTATTTACAATGTTTGTTTTTGGACGGACTGCTTTATATCGTATCGACCTTTATTGCTACCAATTCAATTTAAAAGGTTTCATCGTGTAAGTGTATGGGTGAGTCGAAATGGGCGGGCACACATTAATTCAGTGGTACATGGAATTGGAGTGGTCGAAACCAGAGAAGCTTTGGTTGCGTGAGCGTTTACTTATTTACGATGTTTGTATGAATTTTCAGTGGCACAAGTTTGATATTTCAATTCTATCAAAATGATCGTCCTATTGACTTGGCACGTCGAAAACCTTCCGACCCTTGAATCGCCATGTACATGAAAAACTTTAATATGGCAATTGTTTTTATAAGTCATAAGTCCAACGAGCCTGACAAGCAGTTTAACTTAAAGATATCTATATTTCCCATAAATTGCAAAGATCTGACGATAATCGACTGGAAGCTGATGCAAATATAGTTGTATAAAACTTAGAATGACGAAGAGCGATGTAAGCGATCATCAACTTAAGTAACTTGTGACTGACATTAAATGGTTTTTGGCTGCAGCTTCAAACATCGTTTCGACATTTCGAATCTCTAGTAAAATATTTTTTCTTAAAAAGTACGACTCTCAATTGACTGGTTTTCCATTTATGAAGGAATTATTTAATTAAATACTATATGATTTAGTGACTGCCTTAATAGTTTAGTGGTCCTAAGCGCAACTGCTGTGCAACAGGTCTTGGGTTCGATTTCCAGATCAAGCAAAGTGTTATTCGGTTTTTAGTTGGAACTCTGTAGCAGCTCGGAGTTTGGAATTGTACCCGGTTAATGGTAATAGGCTTGCGCCCTATTTACATGGGACCTTCTAAAATGGAATATTCAAAAAGGAAATGATAAATTTTTAGCTTGTGACTCATTAATTCTCGTAAAAATTACGATATGAATGAGTATAGTTTTTTATCAAGAAACTGTTCAATTGAAAACTATATGAAATGTAAAATAATATTTTTGTTTTAAGATAAATAAATCTTAGAGTTAGGTTAGATATTTTAATGAAATTATAACAATGAATCCAAAGTGATTTTAAAGTTCTTAGAATTAGGTCTCCAAAAGGAATAAACTTTACAATTCAATTAAAATAGGCTCAAAGTTTTGATGAAAATCTGTTTTACGAGATGTTTTAATAACTTTATAGATCTGGGAATTCATTTCAAAAACGAGCAGATAATCTTATGATTATATAACCATGAACTGCAAGGTGGAACACAATATACCATCACGCCTGTATTCCCCGAAGGGTTAGGCAGAGGTGTACTAATATCCACACGTTGCCACAAATCCAGACTCCAAGCTGCTACTGAGAATTTCATAGAAAAACTCAATAACACATTGCTCTTTGGGGATCTAGCGTAACAGTCGCGCTTAGGACCACTAGACTAACGAGGTAGAGGCAGTTGTGTAGAACATAACAATACACATTATTCCATCGCCTCAAAGATAACATGGTGTGAGACAGGCCCTTAAATTTATTATTTAATACTTTTGTAACCTCTGACGGGTCACAACTGGGCAAAATATTATGGGAAAATTGTACTTCTCTTGACAATTAACACGTCAATTTCTAAAATATACTAGAAAAGATTTGGAAATACATATAAAAACACTAAAAAGGAACCTAAACAAGTTTACAAATTTGTGACAATTTACAATCTTATATTTTGGAATGGTTATAATAAAAAATAAAAATTTTAAATTAAAAAACTCCCAACAAATTGCATTATAACTCGACCAATTTTCATCAAACATAGCTAAGAACACTCCCGACTAATTCACCTATCAAACAAAAAAAAGTTAAATGTAAAACGGTTCATCCGTTCGGGAGGAGCAACGATGCCCCCCCTAAATTGCAACGCATACGAACACTTTATTGTTCTTAAAATGGAAAGAAAAGTAGAAAAAAATAATGACAGTTTTTTTTTTAAATGCTACAATGTTGTCAATATATAAAAATAAAATAAAATAAATGTGTTGGGTTGCCAACAGCCGTTAATGATTTTATTTAACATACCTATTAACAGTACATAATTTATTTATTTTAGCCCTAATTATAATATCTTTACGGTAATCCCAAATTTATGCTATAAGTTTGAATATTATTATATTAAACCTCTAGATAAAAGCGGTCATCGAGCCATTTTAATCTAATTTTCATTCCCTTACTGGCCGAGCTCGATACATGACCGCAAAATTAATCATTGACCACAGACTAACACTTCAGCATAACCGCACGAGTAATCGGGCCTTTATACGATGGCTATGTTACTGTATGTATTATCCTGTGATTGTATTCAAATTTGGAAGAGTAAAAAAAAAATTTTTCTTAATCGAATGTACCATAATAAGTAATTTTTCGTTGACATAATAATTTTGAAATGTCGTCAATTATTGAGCCTTTTTTTCCTATCCTGAGTTCAAAATATTTTTCTGTTATTATTTAATTTCTGATATAAATTATTATAATCAAAAACGTGTGCTATCACTTACACGGTGCAATAAAGTAACAGTTACTTTAAAACTTCCTTCCTGCCTTCACGGTATGTACAATAGTAATCTGTGGAATCGTTGTGGCTTGTAGATTAATCCACTTCATCATTATTTAATTTAAGACAAAATGTACAATCGTTTGTTTTCGTAAATATAAGTGAATAAAATTAAAATCACATCGTCATGATGTTACGTCATAAAAAGTCTGTGTCCCCGAGCCGTCCGATGCGAGCGATAAATCAATTTATGTTTCGCGGAATTTCGCGTTCATACGTAAATGACCCGCACATGCCCTGCACCGCCGCCGCCTGGGATACGATCGGTTTTGGGGCATCTTTTTAATAGATTTTTATCTTCGATATAGACCATTTTTCGAAGACTTGGTTGTGAATTAACCTTTTCTTGCCGCAGTTGATGTGTAGATCGGTAACTATTTTTTATACTGGGGCAATTGATCTTGGGCAAATATTGGCCTAGATCTGCACAGGGGCTCACAGATTTGGCAGAAAAAAAAAACTACAACTACCAAACAACTGTTTGCAGTCCACGACGCCCGTGTCTCGATTGCATAGAGACAATGTAAAATGTATAAATGTTTTCCTTAGAATATTTTTTGGACACCCCAGTAAAACACTGTTTTAGGATAGCTACTTGCTAACTACTCACCAACTCATAATTGTGGTTATTTGTTTTACAAAGTGGAATAATTTTAAAATAAAAATAAAACATTGAACTCTTAGGCACCATTCTCCATAAGCTACGTATTATATACCCATGTACTTATTGACTTTTTGCTAGCTACGTAGCCTATAAAGGTTTCGCAATATAGGTAGGTACTAAACGTAAGTATAAAGACGTTTTAAGGTAGCAATTATCTTGGATCACGACAGTTAAACATTCTAAATTGTCGTCGTTTTTTTCTGATGTAAAATAACAATGACTTAACGAATCCTTTCCCATTACGTAAAACCATTGAAATAATCGAAAAATCAAACACATTTAAAAGTATAAATTTCCAATTCAAATTCAAACTATAAAAGTTAAGTATCAGTCAAGTTTAGGTGTTGCATCTATTGTGGCAGTAGCCAAGCGTAATAAAAATAAACGTTTTTCTCTCAATGTGCACGGGACATTACCAGATAAAGGCGAAATTCACTACGCGGAAATATTCTACGCGCTTGTATACCCACAACTTGCGACACACACACACATTCATGATTGCACAGACGCGTACTCGCGGCTCAGATCGCGAATACTGTTTCAATGTGTGCGTCTTGGTGATGTTAAACTGATTTTTCTCTGTGTGCGATATTTTTCGTGGGTGTGCTGTATTTAAAGTGAGCCAGTTGTACTTTTCAAACATTACAATGGACACGGCGAAACTGGTGTCATATTTTCTTGAATATGAGTACAACACAATACCGGCTTCCGAGACGGGGCTTCCGTCTTTTTTGTTGTTATTTTTTATTGTTCTTGTTGTTATTTATTTATTGTGTTCGCGCTTTTCGTCTGTGCCGCAGACTGCAGGTTGAAGTAAAGAGTATGTACCTACCTACTAACCTTTGCAGTAAGAGCGTACTTATTTAAATTGAGAGATGTAGTGATTTCTAATAAAAGTGCCTTTCATTTGCAATGTGGTTCCCGAGGTTCAATGTCAGATCTCAAAACGGACCGTCCTCTAGTAAAAACTGCTTTTTAATAATCTGTCGATTTTACACTCGTTAATAATTATAAAAATTATCTTATTTAAGTTTTTCTTTTAATTACCGCAAATCTTTTAAATTAATCTTACACCTGTAGCAATATTACGAATCGGATTTTACAGGTTTCACAAAATACGCATGAAATCAACGAATCGATTGCTGAAACAATCGATTTTGAGAAATTTCGGATGATGTTTCGATTTCTTATGTAGAAGTTCGTACAAAGTATATAAAATGTAATTGCAGCAAGCATAGTCACACGCTTTTAAATTATTTACATAGCTGAAAAACGTGATTTTATCAAAACCTATTCAAACAAATGCAATAAAATAATAGTCAAAAACAAAAGATCTCAAGATGTTCAAACCGTCAGTTTTATATATACACAAACGTAAGTACAGTCAGCGGCTAAAGTATATGAAAATAGATTGAGGAAAACTCGAGTCTGCTTTCTATAATAATTGTATGTTATTTTTTGTAAAAAAATAAACAATTAAGTAGGGCAATTGTTTTTGCAATCTCTATGATCAAGAGGATCATCTTTTTATCACATATTATGTTTATATTTGACCATTTATTTACTATTTAACTGTTATTTTTTTATATTTTCTTAACATAACATAACATACCATCTCACCTCTACTGCTTGAAGGATAGGTAGAGGTGTACTAATGTAACCCACACTTTGCCGGTATGTTTAGGTCCCATGTACATGGACCCATGGACATGGTCCCATTCGATACGATATTGTAAATGAGCCTGAGAATTGCTACTGATAATTTCATAGAAACACCCAATAACACTTTGCTCGATCCTGAAAATCGAACCCAGGACCTCGAGGCAGTCACTAGTCTAGTTGTAGTATACTCGCTTGTTAAAATAATTAAATAATTAAGAAAAAATATTTATACTTGAAACGCTAGCGCAAAATAATTATTTGATCTTATAAGCTTTTTGCTGCTGACTGTACCATTCGTTCCCCAGAGGCGAGGAAACAACGCGAACTAAGCTTCAAAGCTGACTTGCTTCGGTCAGGAATCGAACCCGGAACTCTTACGTCCCACGGGCATTACTTGTTCTTAGTTTTGTACGTCCATTTTATTTTGTTTTAAATGGAAAAGAAATGAAATAGAGGCACTTGTCTGGTATCTTGACGAATAGTGTGGGTTTATGGGGAAAATTGTTAAGATGTCTGACAGGTAAACGATAAACTATAAATATTTCTGTAAACCGATATTTTACTTCTTTTTAACTAGATGGCGCCGGTAATTTTCTGTTCCCAGTACAAGCTTACGAAACGATTTGCGATTTTTTTGCTGTATATTATGTATAGCTGTGCTCCGAGAATTCACCTATTTGTCCTGTTTCTAATGGTCGTAGCGCGGTGTTTAATAGTCTAAAAACTTCCTGATAAATGTAGCTATCATTATACAAAAATAATTTTCCAAACCGATTGGTAGTTCCAAAGAATACTAGTAATATGTGATCCACATTGCTAGTAAGCTTTTTTTTTAAAAAAAAAAAGATTAGCGCGTTCAAACAAACCAAAAAAAATGCCCTTCAGCTTTATTTTAATCATTTTCCGTATACCTAATATAAAAAGATGAGTAAGTATCTTCGTTGATAAGTCGATCTGAGAGATAAAACTGTGCTTGCTGCTGTCAGTCTTTAGATGGGTGACCATTCTTTACGTTGTCATTATGAACATCTATGACAGTAGTAGTCGAAGTCGCAACAGTTCATTTAAAAATCCACTTTTAAAGTTGACTAACAAAATATTATGTTTAAATAGACCTATTTTAACGTGTGTAGGATGACTGTCGGGTCCACTAGTAAGAAATATATTCTTTTAACTCTTGTTGAGTTTGACAGGACTCGGAATATGTTCTTTTTGTTCATTTACACAATAGTCCAATGGGCTTGCCAAGGAACGAAGAGACACCATGGACGAAGACTAAGTAACTACCTTACATAGTATCTGGTTGGAAAAAGTATAAACTGGTCTTGCACTGTATAGACTTTCCATACAAGTAAAGGTCAGCTTGTAGTGGTGATGTTTAGCATGATCCGTATATCCCGGACACCGTAGGACAAAGTTTTGAATCACGCCCAAAATCACATTTTCCTTTAATTAATTTTTCCTAACAAAGCTTTTATTTTCTCTTCATCATCATCAACTCATTACATTGTCTCACTGCTGGGCACGGGTCTCCTCTCAGAATGAGAGGGATGAGGCTTTAGTCCATCACGCTAGCCTACTGCGGGTTGGCAGACTACGCATACCGTCAAGAAAATCTCTCAGGCATGCAGGTTTCCTCACGATGTTTTCCTTCACCGTTTAAACGCGTGATAATTAATCATTAATACGCACATGAATTTGAAGAGACAGGTGTGCCCTGGATTAAAACTCGAGACCTTTGACTTGGCAGTCCAATGGTCATATCACAAGGCTATCACTGCACTTTTCTCTTCATCTTTCAATATTATAAAAGAAAGGGCGATTATCTTTACTTTCCATATACTTACAAGCACCTTCTAAAGATCCCCATCCCAGACAGCCGATCTACCTACCCGTTCATATTCAGGGTAATTTTTTCCAACGTCCAAACTTTTCGACTCAAAAGCACTTTGTTTTACTTAAGCCGGGTTAACTTAAACTCAAGCTATCTACTATTAGCATAAAGTTCAGAAAGACGCTGCAAAGTATTAAAGTTTACTTGAAATTGATAACGGTTCTACTACCAGATTTTAACGCAGCTCTTTATAAATTTATTACTCTCAGATGAATCTCTTTAGCATAATTTATAAGTTTTTTGGCAAGAGAAGTGTATGAGATTAATTTAAGTGTTTTGCTGGTGGGCTTTGTTTAATCGATTTTCGTTATAAAGACTATGCTTACTGTTTATTACAATGCATGTATTAAAAAAAAGAAATAACATGCATAGACAAAAAAGAATTTACTGGTTAAAGGGTTTTAGTGATAAATTCTATTGATAGCTAGGTAAAACAAGTGTTCATCTATAGTTTATACTTGTTAATGACAAAATTATATTTATTTTCATGATGTATTATAGACAATTATTAATGGTCAATTTTTAAATATCGCCAGCGTCTTACAATCCTGTGCAAAGATACGCTGATACAAACTCGGAGAATCATATTCTCTTTTAACAGTCCTGACATAATTTACAGTCACATGCCTCTAGTTCAGTATAATATTTATAATAATCTTGCAGTGCAGTCAGATTGACCGCTTTCTAGCAAATATTTTAACCATGGTCGACAGTTGATGCTGTGGTATACAGAGTTTTTTTTATCAATTACGTCGACACGTGATAGAAGAAATACGCCCTGTGCAGACTTTAGTGGGCAAAGTCGGTCTGCTTAAGCCCATTCTTTACTCAACCAACATTACCGCTTAAGGGAATACAGGTACGACAATACTACACATTCTTGGAAACAAACAACCCGAGTTAAACACACACCTACATTATAATACATTTGTTATCTCTACCATAAACTCGGAAAACCTTTCCGAGCTAATCGTAACCGGCGTTACCATGGCAACAACCCTTAAGGTTATAATGACCAATTAATTAAATCTCCCTCTTTAAGCCACGGTACCGAAAGATATGAAGGGATAATGATCAAAGGGCTTTTAAAAAGTTTTGTCAGAATTAATTTCATATTTCTTTGCAATT
Organism: Subacronicta megacephala; assembly: GCA_958496365.1. Lineage (NCBI taxonomy): Eukaryota > Metazoa > Arthropoda > Insecta > Lepidoptera > Noctuidae > Subacronicta > Subacronicta megacephala. Next base: position 12,537,886 of record OY292530.1, on the reverse strand, counting down.
AATAAAGGGAATCAATTTTGAAGTGCCTTAATGAGTTTGGAAATGTGTATTTTCACACTTTTATTTTTGTGGGGTGCCTCATCACTTCCCATAAAGAATTTGTAGCTTTTGTGATGGTTTTGAAGGGGGTCACCCCTTTCCTAACCAGTTAAATAATAATAAAGCAAGTATTAAAAAATTGGTTCGACTTCAAGTAGATTTTATCCGTTAAAGTTCTATTTGTACTTCAGAATTGCTGATGGAAGTCTCACGTAGATTTCAGATCTGTGATAAAATATGAGTATGAAAACAATAAATAATTTAAGAACGTTCACCTTTTTGAATATAGCTAAGTAATAACCTCATCAGTCGATCTGCAAGGTTAAGCTACAATTTGCGTTTGTACGTCTATAGATGGGTGACCATTATTAAGAAATCGAGACTCCTCCGTGCCTCGGAGAGTACGTAAAATCGTTGATCCCGATTATTATAAGAGTACCTACTATGACAATCAGTTCGTTAGTCAGAAGTGGTATTGCCAGAAAATTGGATTACAGAGCTATGTTGGCAGTCTTCATCAACCCATTACATTGTCCCACTGCTGGGCACTGGTCTCCTCTCAGCACGGGAGGGATTAGGCTATAGTCCACCACGCTAGCCTACTGCGGGTTGGCAGACTTCACATGCCGTCAAGAAAATCTCTCGGGCATGCAGGTTTACTCACGATGTTTTCCTTCACCGTTTAAGCGCATGATAATTATTGATTAATACGCACATGACTTCGAAAAGTCAGAGGTGCGTGCCTTGGATTCGAACTCGAGACCTTTGACTTGGCAATGGTCTTACCACTTGGCCATCACTGCACTTACAAGTTGGCAGTCATTTCGTGTAAAATATTGATATTCAGACACACCTGGTTACACACTGAACGTCACCCTAAAATAATTGAGAAAGCTAGAAAAAGATGATCCAGAGATTTATACTACTACCCTACCAATATGAAGGTGTATTACATTTCTACAGTATATATAAGAAGCATTTTAGTTACACGTGGCCGGTCATGTATCACTAATGCCTCTCTAAACTGCATGATATACCTTTGAACGCAACCCAGCCTGTGCCAGACGCCGCAAGCTTTCTGGAAAATGGAATAAAATGTGGGTGGAATTAAGTGAAATTATAGGTAGGTAAAATGTTGCTTAAAAGATTATATGGTGGTGAGAATGCCACTGGAGCTGGCCTAGGGCGTGTTACCACCACATTATTTAAAAAAAAACCTAACTAGCAATGTGGGTCGTACATTACCAGCATTCTTGTTAACCTCTCCTGATAAGCTAAATGCTTGTATTACGAGTGGGTTCACGCCGGTAGTGCAATGGATAGGTTTTGAACCAGCAACCAAATGATCGCAGATCCGACGCCCTAAATCGAAAAAAAAAACCAAGTGCCTACTCAAACATCAACGGAACTACAGAACAATTACCTAAAAAAAATATGGCTTATTTTTGCATTTGTATGTAAAAAGCATTATAATTAGTCCTCTTTGTTGTCGAAATGGGCTTACACACATAATTCCAAAGCAAAACACGCAGTTTCAACAATTTAAGCATGTTAGCAAACGGTAAAAATGTAATAATTCAATCTTTACAACATGTTTTAAGCATTATTGTTTTAAAATTACCTGAAATGTAACGGAAAGTAACTTATTATTAAAGTTAAACAAAGGGCTTTGTGTATTCATTAGTTCTTCATTAATGATTTTGTGTGTTTGTTTGTGGCGCTTTGGCTACTTCGTCTTATTAGTCGATGATAAATAAAACACAATCCCATTGGAATCTCCTAAATTAAATTCACCTCTAGGGCTCTTTATTAGGAGATTATTTCTCCATAAATCGAATCTATATGTCCACGAATAAAGGCTGTGCTGTGCGTTGCCTGTCAGTCTTTCGGTTCCTTTTTATATGTATTTATTTTTTAATGGTATTTTGTGGCTATAGTATCACTGCGACCGATATCGGTCTATTGATCGCCACTTATAGACTTAAAGTTCACCGATTTTTTATATGTAAAAGATATACAGACTAAAGTTCTGTGGAGTCTCTTTTTATAATTACTAGCTCTTCAAGAAAATCCACACGTAAATCTTGTTTTTACAAAACAAAAGACAGAATCATCGCAGGTGGCCCGGAAATCCTCAGGCACGTACAAATTTGGCTAAAGGCTATAAAAATTAGCCGACGCCATTTTAATTATACCTGAATGCATATTTAATTTGTGACTGTATGCGTACCGGGGTTCACAATTTCGGGATACTTTGGACCACAGAACAGATAAACCTCTTTATCTGTTCTGTGCTTTGGACGATTCATTTGGATGAGTGAATACTTGATAATATGTGACACGAGTTATTATAGCTTTATTTATAATGTTTTTTTTTTTTATTTAATAGTACCGGACTGTACTGGGCAGCATTGGGGGACACCCAATCCTGCCCAGCATTGCCTGGATTATTTTCCTAGGTCAAGTAGTGTTGTAAAGATTGTCTATTAATCAATTCTTAGTTCGGAAATCAAAATCTACCGGGTTTACCTTACACTGTAATTGCACTTAGCAGAAATACTATGCATGTTATTTAAAAAACGGTCTTAAAGATTTTTCAATAAATACCAGATTCGTGTGCCGCCTCGTAATGTCACCATAAAAAATAATGGTTCACTGTTTCGGCTGCGTTTGACGTAACGATGTGACATGGAAAACGAATTTTCGTGTTTTTTTCTGGTATAATGAAGCCATCAGGCCACAGAATTCCGAATTCAGAATTGTTTCCGTCGAATTACTTTTTTAATGAGTTCTCGTAGATAATAATTGGTGTTGGAGAGTAATGTGTGGTGATTAATTTTGTATAGGCTACCGTGATTAAATACTACTGTAATATATGTAATGCACCTTAATAGGTCGCATTAAACAGGTGTCGAAATATTCCGGAAGCTAATAAGCGGTTGATTTCTTTTCGGTTTGATTTGGTTGATATAATTATTAATTTCTTGTGTAGCTGTTTTTCGTAAGGCAGAGATAATAATGATGATTTGAACGACGCTGACACACTCGTCATAAAAGGGTGCCATCTGTCGGGAGTGGTCAGCTCCGACATGCTTATAGCAATTATTTTCCTTTTTTCTCTTACTCTTAAAAGGCAATTATTTGATTCAAATTATACTTATCTTTCTCTTCGTAGGTATTCATAGTTCTCACATTGTTAGAATTATTATTTAAAATAATAGATTCTATTACATCTATGGAATTTCTTGACGATCTATAGAATTTCTTGCGTCTCCATAAGACTTTTTGGGAATGTGCAACTAAGTACCCATAATAATGGTTTTATTGAAATATTATTATTATTTATCGACCTAAATTGACAAGGCTATTTATTCCCTCGACAAGCCTTTTCCTTCTTCAGCCTTTCATAATTTACTTATGCATTTCTACCGCAATATATAATTTCAGTCTTTTAAATAATAGGTTTGTGAAGAAAACGTCCCCATATTTGCATAACAAACTAATGGCATATCAATATATCGAGTGCACTAATGCAGTGTGATGCGTCATATACCCTGTGTACGTTCAGTGTACCGTGTGTACTTTTGTGTACCTCTAGTGTACTTCTCGGTACGCCTCGTGCATTAGCGATGTGATGAATGTACTGTATTCCAATATTCAATGTTTGAACTAATAAAAGTACCTAATGTATGACTGAAGAGTTTATAAGAGTCTGTTTGTTTTTTTATGTTTGCTACCTCGGAACTTCGTCTCTGATACTGTGTGCCGGTAGAATAATGTCTACACTAAGAAATGTACGAATAATATAGTCACTTTTCATAGATTTTTCTGAGCTAGGTATGAAAAAAGGCCATTAGAGGAGCTCTAAAATTGAAGCTTATTTATAACCTAAGAAAAGAAATGGCTTACCCTTGTGTGATGTAGGTATATTTACTTTTAATTTAATTCAACAACTATAATACGCAGGTTAAGTGTAAGGATACGAGCAACTTCCCCAGTGAATGCAGTTCTGGTAATGCGTTAAGTTTGAGAGAAGCGGTGATACGCGAGGGACGTGCTCATGTCGATACATATAATATCGACAAACAAACAATTATACGAGTTAAATGTAAGAATACGGTTAACTTCGAAGTGAAGTGAAGTTTGAGAGATGCGATGATACGTGATGAATATCCTAATAGGTAGGTGATTATATCGATAAACAAATAATTATACGAGTTGTAAATTTATTAATTTTTATTCCTTAAAACTTTTCTTTTATATTCAGTACGCAAGTACACAAATATGCACGTTTGTAATAGCCCATGCAAATTTTTCTTCCGTGCGGAAATCATATCACCTTTCACCACCTCACCTACCACCAAATTTACACAGTTTCGTCGAAAAACATAGTATCCTAACTTGTCGGCCCATCACTAGTAGTTAATAGTAACTCGTCGTCTAACAGGGAACGTCTTTGCTCTCTTAAGACAATTTCCAAGAGTATGCGCCATTGCATCCAGTTAAAGCGTCTTCGTCTGCAAGTATTCTGGATGTATACCGCGAGGCAGTAGCTAGGTCGATAGCTTCACTCGTCATCAACTCATTCACTGACCCTATGGGTTTCCTCCTAGAATAAGAGAGGTAAAGCTATATTAGTTCATTCTAAATGTTACTTCGGAATCAAAGGTTGGTCTTTATTATTTCAGTCAGAACAAAATATCGTCGAATAAACAAATAACGGTCTAAGGTCGCTAAATATGTTGCTGGAATTCAGGAGATTCAGGTTTCTTACGCCAAATGGCATTGAATGAAAATATGGCTCGTCATTTGGTATCCAAGAGAAATTCAAGAGTATAGAAAAGTTACCCTATGCAACTGAAAACTTGTTAAGATAAGTTATGGCTCTTAGAACATCGAGACCCCATGTTTGGGCGGAGCATGTCATGACGATGATTCACGTCGGTCCCTGTTATCATTAATGAAAGACTGGCTATAGTTATTTGTAGTAAGAAGCCCAAACACCGGCCAATGCCGTGAGACATACTAATAATCAGCCGTATCAGGGTTAAAATGGGTGTCTACCTCGACGTACTCCGAAGAAAACGCTTGTATGATGCTCCAAATATCCGAAATTCTCGAAAGTTCTATCAGAATAAGTCAGCGTCGCAAACTCAACGAGGCAATACCTACACTGGTTTTATCTCAACGCCACTAATACAATATCGCAGCGGAGCTAACGTTTCCCACGCCGTTCTGAGTACCTATTGATTCTTTATTGAAAATACTTTGTTATCTGACATCTTACTTGTTATTATTTTCTAAGACTGAAGTTGTGCGCATGGACGGTATTGGAAAAGAATCGAGTTAATATGAAGACGATAGTTTCACGCCTGTATTCCTATACAGTTAGGCAGAGGCACGTCTAGTGAGGACCTATAGTTCAACAGTATGCTTTCTATATGGCGTACTTGTAAAGATTTTTCACAAAACAATTGGCAAACGATTAATCTACTCACCTAACCTAACCTAACCTGAAACATGCCATTTGCCTGCTATTCTACCGACATAGGCAAATGAAATGAAATGAGATGAGATGAGATGAGATGAGATGGGATGAGATGGGATGAGATGGGATGAGATGGGATGAGATGGGATGAGATGGGATGGGATGAGATGGGATGAGATGGGATGAGATGAAAGAAAAAGAAAGAAAGAAAGAAAAAATATTTATTCCCTCAACCAAGGACACACAGATTTATAAAGTATTACACAATAAAAATAATAAAATAGAAATTAAACGAAATATTAATTAAGCCTGGCAACACTGATGCAATGTCACACAACGCTGTGACACTGACAGTGACAAATGTGACAACAGAAAGCACTTGTTGACGTGCGTTCATGGAAAAAAATAAATAAAAAACATTTTAATAAGATAAGTCAACAGGACTAACAATAGTTGCAAATTTAGAAAAGGTACAATGGGAGATAATATTAAAGAGCTTGAAGTAGTAAGGCGGAACAGTTGTGTGTCACTCGTGTGAGGTGAAATAGGCTGTCGCTCAGCTTTGAAGTTATTAGCACTCATGGGAATGCCAACAACGCTGATTTTCAGCGACACCCTCGTGCTACCATTGGTGGCGACAACCCACAGTGAGCAGACGTAAGAACACATTTTTTTTTTTTTTAATAAGCATGAGTCAGCTGGTGTATATGAATAAATAATTAGGTATATAAAAAATTCATTATTATCAATTATGTCGTGAGTAGATTGAAAAAATAATAATAAAAAAAAATAGGTTTAAATATGTATATCAAATTTATAAATAACAATAACAAATAATTGTAACAAGTAGTAATTAAAAAAAATTTGAATATTTACCAATATGTAATGTATATCAATTTTATTGTTCAATATACTTTAAAAGAGTTCCAAGTAATAATAAATAAAATAACTTCAAATAATTAAATAATGTTAGGTACAATGCATAGTTATAGAGTAATAATCAAAATATTTCAGGTGATATGGATCAAGTGTTTCAATGTATCCAAGCTGTACATAGCACTTCGACCACAGGGAAACCTCAGGCGGTGTCCATCCTGTAATGCATCTGCACCCATACTTGTCGGCCATGACCTTGAGGTATAGTATAAAACATATATTTTTTTTTTTGGTTTTATTAAATGTTACACTATGGTTTACTACTGTATCCTGGGTGCATTTACAATGACAATTCTCACATACCAAATGCAAGGGCAAAACCTGCCCCACAACACTGAAATCCATTTCTCAGCCACTGTTCTAGTTGTGTTATGTAAATCATCTTGTATATAATAAACCCTATATATAAGCCCTTTTGTTAGCTAAGAAACTTGTAAACTACTAAGATACCTTTTTACATGATTAGTAAAACTGTACTTGCTTTTCAGGCTGCGGATTGGGGGCGGCAGATCATTCCAGCAGCGTGTAGCTGCATATTTGAAGCACCCTCTAAACGCTGTATATCTGTGTTTAGGAACTGACAGTGGATTAACTATTGACCGTAGGCGAAGCTTCAGTTTATTTTGTCTCCACTCCAGTTTTTTGTACAGATAGTCAGGTTTTCCTGTAGCCATAATCCCAAACAGTAGACTAGCCAAATGCAATTTTCTTCGAGCTTCCATCTTAAGCATTTTGTGCTCATTAAGGAATGGTGTTACATGGTTTCTTCTTGGAATACTGAAGCAGTAGCGTGCACAAGCATTCTGAATGCGCTGAACCTGTTGCATTGTTCTAGATAATAAACAAGGTCCATAGACAGTGTCACAATAATTCAGTTTAGACAATATCAGACTCTCCTCTAGTTGTTTCCTGATATCCACACTCAAATACTGTCTCACTCGATATAAGATTTTCAGCCTATAGAAACAGCTCTTCATTACACTAGCAATGTGTGCCTCAAATCTAAGTTCTGGGTCTATTAATAGTCCCAAATTGAAGGCTGTTTTGACATGGTCTATTGTTTCACCTCTTATAATTATTTTAGGATTCATGGATAATATTGCTCCAATTTGTTGTTTACTTCCAAGAACCATAAACTTAGACTTAATTGGATTAAGTACAAGCGAGTTTTGCACTGACCATGCAACTACTCTTTGAAGGTCCTCATTAATTTTTTGCACTGCCAATGAAGTATCCTGTGGTTTAAACGATGTATAAAGCTGAATATCGTCAGCATACAGATGGTATTTGCAATTTACGAATGAGGTGATAACGTCTGCACTATACAAAATATAGAGTACAGGACCAAGAATGGATCCTTGCGGCACACCTCTCATTACGTCTCTAGGGGTAGATGTGTGTATAGAACCATCCTCCCTACGAATTTCAACACATTGTTTCCTATTTGAAAGGTAACTGTCGAACCATTTGACTGTCTCCACAGAGAACCCGTAGTAGGAGAGCTTGGAGAGTAACAGTGTGCGGTTTATCGCATCAAAAGCCCGTGAAAAGTCCAACAAGGTCAATATGGAGCCCTCTCCCCTGTCACGCGCTTCCAAAATATTGCCCACTACGTCAGAGAGAGCAGTTGCAGTGCCCCTGCCCCTCCTGAAACCCGATTGTAGATCCGGTAGAATGTTGTGCACTTCCAGATATTCTACCAACTGCAGATAAACCACACGTTCTAGGACCTTGGACAGGCAAGGTAGAATACTGATTGGTCGAAGGTCCTTGTCGGTTGTTGGGTTAGAAGTTTTCGGGATTGGACGAACAATGCCACAGCGCCACATATCGGGAAATGTGCTAGAAAGTATCGAGGTATTAATAATACTGGTGATGGCCTGTAAGGTTGTTGGCAAAGTAAGGTTTAGCATCTCCAGGCTTATCCCATCGATACCCTGTGCATTCGATTTAAAGCCCCTAATAATCTTCAGGACGTAATCACAGTCGACTGTATGAAGGTCGAATATTGCGGAGCTATATCTGTGATGTTCGAAAAACGTGAGTTGAGACATATTGTCATTACATCCTCCCGGCACCTCAAGAAACGCCCTATTAATCGCATCTGGATCATCAAAATGTTTTGGCAGCTGACCATCTTTATGGTCCGGAAGCACATCGGTTTTCAGGTTCCTCCATAGCACTTTAGGATCTCTCATATTATTATTTATGCGACTTGTGAAATATGCCTTCTTCTCTGCGACTAGTCCAGTGGCTGCCTGCTGTTTGAGGTCCCGGTAGTATCTCTTTGACGCATCACACGTAGCTCCTCGACATTTTCGCTTGGCTTCGTCCCGCAATTTGAACATTAGCCGAATATTTTCAGTGATCCATGGGGTTTGTTGGCCTTTGAAAATCTTTTTCTTCAGGGGTGCATGCAAATCAAAAAGACACTTAATATTTGAAGTGAAAATCCCAACCATATCATTAACATTGCTCATGACACTTGTTTCACTCCACGGAATTGACTTCAAATCCGATACAAAGTAGTCCCCTAGTATATCTTTTAACTGACGGTAGTAGACAATTCTAGGTGCAGGCTTATCCTTTTTTATTACCGTGTCACAGATAATAAATGAATGGTGGCCAAGCTCGGGAATGTGATTTACCTCAACCGTGCGTACTCTGAGATGAGATGAGATGGGATGAGATGGGATGAGATGCTATGAGATGGTATGAGATGAGATGAGATGGTATGAGATGAGATGGTATGAGATGAGATGAGATGGGATGAGATGGGATGAGATGGGATGAGATGGGATGAGATGGGATGAGATGGGATGAGATGGGATGAGATGGGATGAGATGGGATGAGATGGGATGAGATGGGATGAGATGGGATGAGATGGGATGAGATGGGATGAGATGGGATGAGATGAGATGAGATGAGATGAGATGAGATGAGATGAGATGAGATGAGATGAGATGAGATGAGATGAGATGAGATGAGATGAGATGAGATGAGATGAGATGAGATGAGATGAGATGAGATGAGATGAGATGAGATGAGATGAGATGAGATGAGATGAGATGAGATGAGATGAGATGAGATGAGATGAGATGAGATGAGATGAGATGAGATGAGATGAGATGAGATGAGATGAGATGAGATGAGATGAGATGAGATGAGATGAGATGAGATGAGATGAGATGAGATGAGATGAGATGAGATGAGATGAGATGAGATGAGATGAGATGAGATGAGATGAGATGAGATGAGATGAGATGAGATGAGATGAGATGAGATGAGATGAGATGAGATGAGATGAGATGAGATGAGATGAGATGAGATGAGATGAGATGAGATGAGATGAGATGAGATGAGATGAGATGAGAGCTAAATAGACTCCACTCTTGACTTCCAAAATGGTTATTACAAATAGCGGCCATTTCCAATTACCAGACAATATTGACCCGTAACAACCTCGACACGAAACTGAAGGCAATCAAACCAAATAGTTTCGATATAGCTAAAATTTTAATTAAAACAACCGCCCAATAACCATGGAGGTATTTTGCGTTAACATTTGGTCGCAGATTTTTCGAGCGCTCGCGCGCACTTTCGATTTATTTTCTTGTTAAAACTTTGGTCGATACGATGAATTTATCTTGTAGTGCAGGGTGTGTTAAAAAATAAAATTCAAGATAGATAAGTGCAATAAAGCGTATCTAAACAAATATATAAATAAATGCTGATTGGTTTCCAACAGTTATATTTTATCTGTCATTCTTAGTTGTCTGGAACTGTCTTCACCAACGTCCGTTCTTTCAGACCCATTAACTACTAAAAAAAATCCATAAAGTAATTTTGTAAACCATCGCTTTCTTCCACGGGTTTCAGACCCTACATTGTTAATTCTGTTATAATTTGAGCACACGTCAAGCATCCCTGAATACCAAAAAGTCCAAAGTGGTTTTATTCCAATAAGATCCACTACACAAAATAATGCAGCCAATCTTAAATCGCAACATTTATGTATCACTTCGCCAACTCAGCTAAATTAAAAGCATAAATTACCGTCGCGACAGCGCGGTAAGTCGCTGTCGCACGATAAGTCTACGGTGTGCGCCCGTCCTATATTATTTAAAATATTTAAACCGCGGTTTTATTACGTAGTCCAGCAACATGATGTGTAATTATTGGAATTCTATTTGGATGTCAAATTCATAATAAAATGTATTTTGATTATGTAGCCAATAATATGCGCGTAGTTGGTGGATGCGGGAGGTTTGTTATAATAAAACTCTTTGTCTAAGTGAGAGAGAGATCATCAAGGTATACGCTTTCCTTACAAGGTCAGCTTACATGAGAATTATATTACTTCATGTGTAGCCACCATATTACCAAATACATTGCCACTACGTCGAAATAAGCTAACATTATTAGGTTCCAGTTTATAGAGTAGTTTACCCCCTAAAATTAACGGGCAAATAAGAGAGAGAGAGACTAAGCAACCAAGGCGCGCTAGTGATACTGGCTTTATTGACGTCTTTAGGTAGCTGTTGGCAGTTACCATCAAGGTGTCCCGTAGGCTTGTATGTCATCCATTACCAAAAAAAATTTTAGCTGCACTTTCATATGACAGAGTCGAAGACCGTCGTACAAGTCCCTTGCCCCCACTCGGGGAAAGGAAAACAAGAGCGAATTTCGAGCATATCATGCCTATACATATCATCGAGTCTGTATTCCCTGAAGAGATAGGCAGAGGTGAACTGATAAATAATCACAAAGATATGAATTTTATAATTAAAGAAAATTTCTAATGAAAGAAATTTGATCTCAGGCAGGGTTTGCACCTGCGTCTTTCTGGTTAAGTACACCAAACGCTTTACCAACTAAGCGACCAAGACCACTGCCTGTGATAAAAAATCGTTAGGTAGGTAAGTGGATGATTTCATGTTTAGCCAAAATCAATGTTTGTCTACGATATTAAACCGAACATTTGCGACTAATCGCCGGTATATAAAGGCCTAAATTAACCGTATTGTAGCCGCAGGCTCCATGCAAAGCCTATTGCCTGTTCGATTGTCAAACTTAACTCAAATACCAAATATTGAAACGTCACAATTGCGATTTTAATTATTTACGAGTATGTTATTGTGTGCGCCCAGTTTAGTTGTTCGAATTGTTTGTTCAGTTATTGTAAATTGATTGTGTTTATCTTATGCATGTATTTGTATGCTTAGCAAATAATTATAATGTCATTCAACTTTAAAGATTATACTCTATTTTAAATTTTTGTTTGCTGGCTGTGATTTTTAGCATAAAAATCAATTCAAAATAAAATTAACTTTGGGTGAATAGCCTACTACAAGTTTTTGAATTTTGCCTTCGTGTGAGTTGACATCTGAAAAAAAAAGAATTCTAAAAAGGTGGCGATTCGCCCATTTGGACGAGTTAAATTCGTGCGAATTGACTACTAACTACTACGATTTTGTTTATTTGACTTTTATGTTTATGGGGTGAAATAGTGAACAGAGTTGTGCTGAATGCCAAAGTATAAGTGGATATGTGGAAATATGAACTATTCCAAGAAATATTTAAATAGATATATTTCTGCCGTCTTTGAGTATATTCTTACGCAAATATCCTGCTTATTTGGTGTCTTCGTGTGACGGGTCATTAAGCTCCCGAAATAATCATTATGCCTCAGATATACAATGCAGGATTGCTCTTAATTAGAACAAGATTACTTAAAGCTAGATATAGCTCTTACTTGGTTCTTTGTTTTATTGCCTATTGGTATTCAGTTACTTACAGTTTGTTCGAAATAAGTAAGCCGATCGGAAGTTAGCCGTTCCGAACTACCGCGGTGATAAAATCGTTTAATTAAGTGTTTTAATACATGAATATCGAAATTAGTAAACAAAATAATTAGAAATGTGAAACTTAAACGTCTCTAATTATCTTTACACCGACTCTTTCTATTAAAATTTAGCACTTCTAAACCACTTGCAGACAACTTCCGATCGGCTTACTTATTTCGAACAAACTGTACTCGGCACTCCATGTCCATCAAGCCTAGCCAAGGACTTTAATATACGTGACAGTACACCTCAGCGTAACCCTTCGGGAATACAGGCGTAATGGTATGCTTCGTAAGTCAATTGTATTCTTAAGCATCGATGTTCCTTTCACCACAGGAATTACAGATTCGTTTCTGATGACCCTTAAGGAATACTCAAGTGGGCATGACCTCGGAAGTACTACAGTTTGACATAAACATACCATCACGCCTGTATTCCCCGAAGGGTTAGGCAGAGGTGTGTACTGATGTGCACCCACATTTCACCGGTATGTTTAGGTCCCATCTAATAGGGGTCGAACCTATTGCCATGAGCCGGGCACAAACCCAAACTCCGAGCTGCTACTGGGAATTTCATAGAAAAACCCAATAACACTTTGCTCGAGCTGATGATCGAACCCAGGACCTCTAGTGTAGCAATCACACCAGGACCACTAGACTAATGAGGAAGTCTACAGTTACAGCAAAAATTATCGCTTAACATCGGACAGGTCATCTTCCGACCCCATCTGAATCAGCAAGTCACCAGAGCTTAACCGACCGCAACACCCATACTAGCGGGCTTCAAATGCGATAATAATTACAGTGTATGCTATGACTAACATCCCTATGTATAGCGTGAATGTTAATGATATCTTAGTTAGTCACCAGTGTGTGTCATTACTTACTTCTATGGGAAAATATTATTATAATTTAAAGATCTTTCATAAATTCCACACTGCTTTATAAGTTTTGTGGTGAAAGGCGCTGGAATAAAAAAATAAATTTTCAGTAGCAATTCGGAATCTATAATTTGTACCCTGTCAATGGCAATAGACTACTCGTTAACGTAGGACATTTATTTTTTATTTTTCTTCAACTGTTGTATATTAATAATAATCTCGGCCTAACCCTTCGTGGAATTAATAATTCTTTTTTGTATGGGGTATGCGGCAAACGAGCAGACGGATGGCCTAATGGTAAGCGATTACTGCCGCCCATGGACTACCGCAACACCAGAGAAGTCTCAAGTGCGTTGCCGACCTTTTAACTCTGTGACAACTTTAGTCTTTTTCGAAGGTTTCACTGGAGTGGAAGGAAGTTTGTTTATTAACCGTCTTCGCCCTCCCATCCCTCACTGTCAAAACGGACATAGGCTTCTTTAAACGTGAATGGAAAACTAGGACTTATCTGGAGGGCCAGAGTGTCTTACATTAAAATACATTGTTACGAAATTTATTTATTTACTGGTATATACGTACTTTATTGTACACAAATAAACAAGACACAATTGTTCATAAAAACATACAATGGGCGGCCTTATCGCAGACTGCAATTTCTTCCAGGCAACCTTGGTATGGACACAATATCAGTACAGAACAAAACATGTGTTTGACCATAGTGCAGTATTTAAAGCAAAACTGAATTAAACATAATTTAATATACCTACGCAACAAATTACGAAAATTAATGAGATGTGGAAATTAATATATGATCGAACCTTTTTCTTGTGGAATTCTGATGAATCTCACAGTTTATAACAATCCAAAATGACTTACAACATAAGTCATTCTCCGTTTCATCTTTATCCTTTTTAATAATCTTCAAAAGCGATTCAGTACGCTACAAATCATTAACACGGCAAGTCGTTATCAAGATGTAAAAGATGTTTATCTCTTCTGAGAGTGCAATTAATGTCTCAAACATTAGCCCGTGGATGCGTATCGTCGTGAATAAATGAGTGTTTATACTCATATGGCTTTATTAGCAATGAACTTTTGTAAATTAAACTAAAAAAAATAGTAGAACTTAACTGATTCTGTGCGGCAACACTTGATTACGTTATATTCGTTACTTCTTTGGAGGCACGACTTTAATGTAGAAACAAAATTTATTGTAAATTTTTTTATTTTCGCTTTTACTTAACTTTTTTTATTTTGTATGTTTTAATATTTGTGTTAGTAACTATTATTGGTTATTGCATAATCGTTGTAATTAAGTAAATAAATGAAATAATATAAATATATTGAGTATTGATTAAAGTATGTACAGTTGAGATATTGGCGTAGGAACATAAAATCATTGGAGGGAAAATATTAATAATCTGTGATAGTGAAAGAAGAGGAAAACTATAATCTGAGTCGCATTACACATTAGACAAAAGAAGCTTAAAAACGAGAAGTAGGATCATTTATTTGACTGATGGAGCAAACGCATAAAACTAGGATACATAACAACGGTATGTTGATCATCACAACATTACACCATCTAGGTGAATAAATAAATCCAGGTATTTTTCTCACACATGACGACTCATTATATCTCCTTATACGACCTCACGGCCGCCACAGAGTCTATCAAAGGAGGTCGCCATATTTACTCAGCTATTATAGAAAAAAAATGTGACCAAGAGCAAGCATATTTTAATGTAGGGAGTTCCGCATACCGCGTTTAGTATCGCCGGCTAGCCATATAAGTAGACAGATTTAATTATGATGGTAATTTATTACTATATCGCATTCATCAGGTAAATTGATGAATTATTTAGCCAAAAATATTAGTTTAAGGCTAAAGCGTCAGGATTTGGCACGAAATTCAATTTTGCTTAAAAAATTGTGGATTCGTCGAATGACCATTTACACCTAAATCTCTTATGATAGCAATTTTTTAGCAAAATTTTTAATACTCAATCGTGAATAAGTTATTGGTGATGTCGCAATTTCTACTCCCAAGTACCTGGAATGTGTTATAGCCGAAAAAATTGCGAAAAATTGAATTCCGCGCCCAATCTTGACGGTTGAAATAACAGACAATATCGAATATCTTAAAAAAATCAAAACATTATTTCCTGGTCTTGTTGTTGCTGAGTGTGAGGTCCTGGATTCAACAACAACAACTAGACCTCACACTTTTATGTCCTCTCTCACTCACAAAGGGGTTTCGATGTATTAAGAATCACCCATCCATGCAGCAAGCGCAGTAACTAGTACCTACATTGTTAACCACAAGCACTCTCTTTTTAATAAAAATAACAAACATTTTATAATTTAGCCACGGAACCCTACCCTGTAATTACCATTTGGGTAAGTTACCATATTTGGTAGAATGCGGTAGAAATACTATTGTCTTATTTGATAACCAGTCCGTCATTATGTTTTAACTAACTAATATTGTGGGAGTCTACTGAGGAGATTATATGCCATCTATTGCGGTGACTGCTACAACTATGTTGCAAACAAAAGCGCAAGTTTTTAATCAATATCAGTTTTTATATAATGAATAATAAATAGGTTAAGTCGTTAGTTATCGCAACTACGCAGTACTCTGTTATTATCAGCTGTCCGTTGTAACGTTGACAGATAACATGAACGAGGTTATCCAGTAATGTAACATTTATTTAATTGATTATGGTGTTCAGAATTTCCCTAATTTTAAGTAGATCCTTACAGTTTTCGTAACTTACCATCTCGCTTATGAAGGAGAAGTATTCGACAGAGATGTGCTTATTTATACCCAAATTACGCTGGCTAGTTTTAAAAGGACCCGGTGTTTTTTTTTAATTCTTGATAAGCTTACGCTGCGATCTACGATGGCATGTCCGCTTATCTAGAAGAAACCAATTGACGCGTGATTTAAAAACACTCACATTATATCTATCGAGGAAGACCCACTTGGGGAGCGCATTCCACATTTCAGCGGTACGCATGATTAAAGTGGACTTAAAGCGTTTCGTTAGGGTTTTTGGGATGTCCACCATGAATCGATGTCGCTTTTTCGTCGGCTGTCTGATAGAAAAGAGGGCAAGAGGGAATAAAATCGTGGAGATCTGATGCGCACTCTCCGAAATGTAGGTATCCGATAAAAGATGAATAAGAATGTATTCGACTGTATCAAACTACAATCTGCCGGCTGTGTTAAAAGGCAAGGGATGGTAATAAGTATGGTTTTAAGTCTATACAAATCAGACGTACTTTGCTGCCTCCCTAGATAGTTCACCAGTCATAAGGATTTTCTGCACTACACAAAAATTTTGCTCTATTAATTAAATTGTTCTTTATTTATGATCTCAACCATCGCAAACGGCACCCACTTATCACCGTTTCACTTTTAATAAATTATTTAAACCAATTAATTGTGATATTGCCATTTTGTTTCAGATAACAAGTTTAATAATATCCATTACTATTATTTAAGCTGTAACTTCTTAAAATAACAGGAAGTCTTGTGGCAAAGGTTACTTTTTGCGAACATAATCAGATCTTTAAATAAAATGTGAGTCATATTATGTAAATTTATCGGAGGTGACTATGATATTATAATTATCCTTTTTTTGTATGTATCTTTCCATGAGACGTTGGTACCTGACATATTTTTTTATATAGCCTCTTATGTCCCAATGCTTGGCAATGGCTTTGGAAAAGATAAATACTCCACGGCACACGAGCAGGCGAGCCTCCTGACGGTAAGTAGTCATCGTCGCCCATGGACATCTGTAATACCAAAGGAGTTCCAGATACTTTGCTGAGCCTATTTGAGGAAAAGGGAAGGGAAGGAGAAAATGAGGGAGGAATTGGGACTCCGGAGCTCCAAACTCACAGTACGCAACCCATGCATACTGCTACTTGACGTCGATATTCTGTGGTAGGGTGTTCTTTCCCGGATAGAGACACTACTACTACTAAATTCACTACGATCGTGACCCCTTCCAAAGCCTTAACTGTTCAGATTGCGGACGTGCTAAGTTCATGGAAGCCGAAGATCTGTCTGCAGCCTCCAGCGCTCGGAGCATCTTCTACGGTCGGGAGAGAGGTGGTTGCTTATCTCTCCTTTCCGCTGCCTCTTATGCAAGCATAACTTCATCATCCTGTCCGCTGAATGTAGGCCTCCCCCAAAGCATAACTAACTCAAACTTAGATATTTCATAATGTAACTTTTTCATTACAATAACCCCTTTTTAAGTTAATCTCAGTCAGTGGCTATAATTATCTATAATTACAGTTTGGAAATAGTGAACAATAGTTGCTTAAAACTGCATTAAAATTAGTTTATCAATTTAAGAGATGTCACGCTACAGATAGTCATGTTACACACAAGCAGTTTGGAACTAAGTACACTTTTTTGCTACAATGGATTAAAATACGTTCATCGAGCCCTACATAATAAGAATCAATATCGAATATCAAAGCCGAATTACATCATCCTTGTTCACCGTATCACCCCTACACTCCAGCGTCATGTCGAAAATAATACGTCTTATTAATATTGCAGCTGTAAGGTCAAAGTTGAGTCATAAACACTAACAAATTGGCTCCGTAGTAGTAAAAACAATAATTAGTGTGAAATCAATCAATCATGTGATAACCCTAGAGCTATAGTTTACACGAGTAGTGTACAGCTGTGCTTTTGACATAAAAAAGTATAACTTTATCTATGCATTCGGTTTCGTAGATGCGTAAATGTGTCGAGGTCATGTAGAGCAACATGCGTTTATTGTGGTCAAAGGTCAAAAATATTGTAGTATTCTAGATTATTTACCGCGGCTTCTCATGAGCTATGGTCCAACCCTGGACGGTATGTATTTACTATTTACTGTAGGTACTTACGTCATTTTGCTAATGAAGTTGTACTAGGCGTCAGGATCAAAAGGTTTCGTTTAGTGCTTAAAATTTCACGCATTCTCAAGAGCTTTACGATTTCGGCGGAACAACAAATTTATCGCAAAAGCTCCTTCACACTACGTCATATCGCGAAGTTTTTATTCGCCTGTTGATCCCTTAACTGCCCAGTTATGGCCCATAATGATGTATTTGAACACATTTGAATGGTTTCCAACTCAAATTAAATGTTTACTGTCAGGTTTTTGAACTCGCATTTCATTTTTACGTGAATTATGTGAGAAGTGACGTCTTTAAACATGTTTTTTAATGTTGGTAAACTTGTTGAGAGACAGTTACGTTTATCGTTTGATCTGCCTGTACCGTTAAGTGAGATATTACTTGATATACACCACAATTATATGTACATATTTACATCATTACGTGGGATAATTAATTTGTCCCCAATAGGCAGCAAGCCTTAGAGCAGGATTCGCTACTCTGACCACAGGCCTAACAGGGAACTGTTATAGGTGACAACCACGAATCCTATGTGGCAATACGGAAATTATGTGTTTAAGGAGGAACATTACAAGGCCTATGCCTGACGATTTCCATAATATTGACTGCACATTTGGCGCAGCGGATAAGGTGGGCATCCCGGCACAACCGTTGCTCCCCGTGTCGTGGGTTCAATTCCCTTATGAGGAAGTATTTGTGTTCGATGGATATTAGTTTCGAATCTATCTATACTTTGTATCCAGCAATTTTGTTTTGTAAAGTCTCTTACGACAATCAAGTCTTTACTAAAAGAAGAGAGAGAAGAGACTTTCAAGTGTCTTTGCTTAAAATAAAAGAAATCATAATTAGAATTGTATACAAAAGTCATAATTTCAAAACTGTTTCCTTCATTTTATATTAAAAGCACAACAAGCAGTTTCAACCAATAATAGTTTATTTTTTCAGTCAGCCTTGTAGAGTTTCACACAACCTTTCCCCCATAGTTTTTCCATTCACCCCGCAGCTCTGCTAAGCGTTTCGCCATATTTTAATGCTGGAATAGTTGGGCCATAAACTCGTTTGATTTATTTTATGATCGCTATAAGTGTGCGGTTGTTGTTTCAGCGGGTTATCGACAAACATTTTTACGAGATCATCCCATCCCTATATTTTTTTCAAATCCAATGTTAAAAAAGGATTGCTATGTATAAATAAAATAGAAACTCGTGTTTAAAAATATATTAATGAGATTCGAAATAAGAACGGTAGTTGCTTTTTGAAGTTGATAGTTCTTTAAAAACAAATGATAGTTTGAGATTTGAAATAGGAACGGTAGGAGCTTTTTGAAGTTGGTAGTTCTTTAAAAACAATTGACAGGTTCCACCACCAGATTTGGAAGAACCTACATAATTTTGGCGGTTTGCTTACAGATACGCTTGTGGGGTTCAAGTGTGCTAGTGAATGCAACTGCCGAGAAATATCCACTCACAAGACTGCAAAGGACCCAACCAAGGTCAGTTCTAATTTAAGTTTTAAATAATATTTCATGGCACATAAACACAACATATTTGTGACATCTTATAGTGTAAAGTAATAAATTCTTCAACGAAAAGACATGTCATTTAATACACGTTTTTATTTATGTTAGATATCTACATTTATTCTTACGTACAAATATTTAAATTTAGAATGCTCTTTGAGCAAATGTTTCTAATCTATCAGGAACTTGTTGTATTGATTTAAAAAAAATACCATCCATAAATGATTATACTTATTAAAATGATAATCTGTACACATATTAATTTTAACCAGACCATTTATTAATAAAATAAGTCCAGTAAAGGATTGAAATTATGTACCTATGTTATACAAATAACTCTGTGGCGTTCACTAAAACAGGCCTACGCTAAGAGGCTACGACAAATACGGGCTGATGATTATAAGTTTCAAAATTGGCTTAATATTTACAAATAGAGATGAGTTGGTAAACTTGAGAAATATGTCTTGTTTTATGCCAAAATATTTTTTTTAGATTTTAGAATAAATAAGGCGTAAGAGCTAACCTCTGTATGGTTAAGCTATATTTTAATTATTTTTTGCATTAGTATCGCTAACTCGAGCGCCCCACCCTATAAGCTAGCATGAGCTTGGTCGCGATTAATGGTGCTACCCTAAAGAAAGCGTTCTTATTAGATAATGGACGCGATCGGTTAATGCCTTTTTATATTATAAAAAAAACTCAAGAGAGAATTGTAAGCAAAAGCTTCTGTGGCGTAATCATGCGGCTGCATGATAATCTTTGTGATCAACCAGTCTAAGCCAATGGGGCTAAATAATAATATTTTGCACCAAGTACCAAACATCAGATGAACGCTACTTAGTTCCTGACTCCGGAGACGCCATCGTGAATGTCATTTAAACGCTGCGTATAATAAAATTTTTCATTTTTTCATTTTATGCTGTTTATTTCAAATAAGCTTATATTTAAATAATTTCTAATATAGGATAAGTATTCCATATTTTAAATTTCATCAAAATCGGTTCAACGTTGAGGTAAAAAAAAATATATCCTTTACTTACTTTTATTTCTGTACTATTAATTACGTAATACTTTTCAATTAATGTTTTAAATTTCAATAAACTTTGCACCTTTCTTCTTTAATAAATAAATTCATTACCAACTATTTCACCAGGTAAATACACTTTAAATTTTAAATCCAAATCTGTGAACAAACTTTCACTATAATCCAATTAGAACTAACTGAACCCGAAATGAATTCATCCAATTAAAGGAGCATTATAATTGAAACTTATGGCTTTAATTGAAAATTCAAATTTTAATACACAAGTGAGTGAGATGATCTTCTTAGGCTCTGTTTACATTAGGCTCATAGATTGCGGTTCGTTGATATACAATTTTAACCGATTTCAAAAAGGAGGTTCTCAATTAGACGGAACTTTTTTTATGTATTCTACAATTAAATTGTATGACTTTTGAAACTGTTTTAGAAATAAGTTACATTATTTTTTGAAGTCGGTTTTACTTTTTTATGAATAGATCTTTAGAGTGTTATAACGCAATTTTCGACTAAACACTGACTCATTCAATCAACTCAACTGAAACCCACTGAAAAAAAATTGCTCACTACACCGTTTGTGGCTCAGAGTAGACAGTGAGTAACAAGAGGCACAGGTTAACGTTCTTTTAGCATCCGTGATTGATGATTTAAACGCTTTTTGGAAAATCGATACCATTAGATATTCATCCTAAACTCCGCACATAAATGGTCGTTAGTTTAGGCTTTTATTGCGTTTACTTTTTTATTGGAAACAGGAATACCTATTTATGTAATGTGGATCTTTTCGGGGAATGGAGGCGTGATGGTTGTAAATGTAAACGTTATTTGGTTCAAAATCATAAACCTCCGAAAGTTCTTCAGTGATTGAAATTTTTACACAACATCGCGGGGACCCGTACAAACGGCAGCTCAACCTAAACAATTCCAGTTTAAGATGATCTCGCATTGTATAGGCTTTCCATACAATAAGAGGCCAGCGTAAACTGGATTTGATAGCGTAGCGTGTACAGTCACCATCAAATATATCGGAGCAAACGGACTGTTCATAATTTTCGGACCAACTAGATAAATTAAACCATATCTCAGCGACACAAAGGATATTTTAGAAGGAACACTACACACGGTATAGCTGGACGTGTAGCCGGGCGTACCAACAAAACGACACTTGCCTTTCCTTTTTTTTTTTTAATCTTACTAGCAATGTGGGTCACACATTACTAGTATTCTTGTGAACCCCTCGTGCTAAGCTAAAATGCTTGCATACGAGTGGGTTCACGTCGGTAGTGCAATGGGTGGGGTTCGAACCGGCAACCATATGATTGCAAGTCCGACGCCCTAGCCATTAGGCTACCGACGCTTCAATTTGCCAAAAACTACGCTGTTTGAAGGTTAATATCTTGCAGTCATAAAATCACTTATCCTTAAATAAGTTCTATTTGCGATACTTATTATGAACATGGACTTAAGAATACCGACTAATCTTGACACAACACTCATTAGGGCCGCCACAACTGCTCGTATGAGTTGACACGTAAACCCCTTGTCCCTATAGGGTTGTGCTAAAAGCAAAATGGTAATGATTCTACAATATATTTCTGTGCTTATCTATGAGTGGGTTGAAATAATGACCGCAAACGAATCAAAAACTCGTTTTAAATTTAAGTATTGTTACAACAAGAGTTATTTTTAGGTAGTAGATGCTTTATACTAAAGTCCTTATCTATGAAAATTAGATATTCTGTTGCTAGCTATTAAGCTCACCGTGTATACATATCTTTTTTTATAAAATATGTTAATAACATATCATATCATACCATCAAGCCGCCAGAGGCCAGCCGGCCGTTAGCCAGAGGTGTACCTAATAATATACACTCACATTTCGCCGGTATGTTTAGGTCCCATGTAATATTGAGCCTATCGCCATTCACCGGGCACAAATCCAAACTCCGAGAACTGAGAATTTTATAGAAAATCCTAATAACACTTTACTCGATCTGGGAATCGTAACCAAAACATCTACCGTAGCAGTAGCGCTTAGGATCACAAGACTAATGAGGCAGCAAACCGCTAAGCTACTTACTGGCCTTGAGAATATTGAATGCCAAACGTATATCCTTTAGAATGACATGTCGGTTACTGCCAGCCCCCAAGCGACACGACTGCGATAGTATTCCACTTATATCCATATTTCAACATCCTTTAAAGTTTATGTTACGCTCATGTCGTAGAAATAATTGCTCTCTGTTTAGTAGTTAAAACTTAATTTATGTAGGAACGAAAATTCCGCTCCAGGCTTTTAAGTACGTATGACTAAGGTGCGTGTCTTTTCGAGGGAAACATAAAATGTTTTTGAAAACTTCTTGGAAAACTTTGTAAAAAAAGAAAAAAAAACTTTTCATAAGCAAATATAATTCCATAGAAAAAAATATTAAATATCTGTTATGACATTTTAATTATCTGTGTGATAAAACCTACATAAATCATTGACTATGGTCGGTACCTATATGTTCCCGTGTGGGATTTATAGCCTAGAATCTAGATAATAATTAATTTATAAGCCGTATGACATGTAATTCTAGCTAGGCTTGCAAATAACTCAAATAAAATAGTTAGTAAATTATTGATTTCAAAACTGTTGACATCAACAAATTACATTTATTATTATTGCGTATTGTACCTACTACACAATATTTCACACACTAACAAACAAAACTTCACGATTAATTAATATTTATGAACGAAATAAAAATCTAAATCATTCTCGTTATACAAAACAAGGTAAAATTAAATAATCTGTATTGGATTACACTCGCGCCATGGACGAGTAGGTATTTTATTATCTGTCAAAGCATTGTTTACGGGCGTCCATTTTGAATCGGATTCCCGCCTTTTTGTCATTTTACACCGATACGGGACTTCATTACGTATATTGAGGAGTGATAAAAAGAAAATTGCTATGATATAAATAATTATGATGACAGTAACTTACAATTTTGCACGGAATATTGAATTTTGTAAACTTATTTTATTTTGAAATTGATTACAACGAATACCTACTTTTCTGAAAGAGTTTTTATAAGGATCAATTACCAGACAATAGAAAAATAATTGTCGTTCCCGCTCACTGGCAGTCGCGGTTTCTTTGATGCTCTAAGTCTATTAATTCACACAATAGAAGCCAATAAACGATAGCAATAGAAAAACAATCACACGTAATACCTTCCTATCTTTACTACTGACTGTTAAAATTAACAGTGTAATATTGACGATATTTAATTAAACTCCGCTTGGATCGTTACACCTTCAGGTGTTTCAAGAATTTGCTGGAAAAGCCCTCAACCCTCTTGGAGGAAGCGATTTACTATGATTTGTTGGATAGAATTCAAATTACGAGAGTTTATCAAAAGTTAGGTATTTCATTTAATTGTTTAGTTTGCTTAATTTTTAAAGAGGACCCAGATTGAGTACTTACTTACTACAGTACCATTGGCACTCAAAATAATTTGACCGTAAATAGAGCCGACACAATAGAAACAAAATTAAACTCGGAATAAAGAAATCATTTATAAGCATTATATTTAATAATAAAAATATAAGACTATTATTTGTAATAGATGAAACACCAGTCGAATAAAAATTACATTACATTACTAGTTATATTGTCAAAAAATCTTTGTGTCATTAATTAATAGCAATCAAGTACTTTTACCTCTACATAATTGTTGACTAACGAAGAGAAGTCTAATCTCCAAGTCTATATAGTGCAAGGCTGACTAGCTTGGCTGCCTACGACTGATTTTATTTGACATCTATGTTGTCTGCCTGACATACCTACGTAGGTAGCATTTTTTACTCACTATTTTGATGGGAAGCAATAGTTCCACCCATACGATCGTTCGCTCTCTTTACTTTAAAAAGTGCCTATGTAAGTACATTATGCGTTGTGTAGTTGTACTGTCTACAAGCCAGAGTGAATGAATGGGACGGTACAACCGGGGAAGTACTACCCTCCCACAGAATATCGACTTCAAGTAGCAGTATACTTACCTAATGTTGCATTTCGTACGGTGAGTGTGAATTCCTCCCTTAACAACTCAACTGCAACTCCTTTGGTATTACAGATATCAATAGGTGGCGATGACTACTTACCCTCAGATGGCTCGCCTGCTCGTTTGCCAAGTTATAGGTCCGATAATATGTTTTTTTTATGGCATAACTCTGCAAATGAGCAGGCGAGCTACCTGATGGTAAGTAGTCATCGCCGCCCATGGACATTCGCAAAACCAAAGGAGTTGCAGATGCGTTACCGAGCCTATTTAAGGAAAAGGAAGGGGAAGAAGAAAAGGAGAAGGAAGGGGACTCAGGGAGAAATTGGGCCTCCGGCGCTCCACACTCACCGTACGTGCTATAAGTGCGTAAGTGCGTAAGTAATTACAGTGACTGGTTCGTAACTCTAAACCAAAATTTTGGGAAATCCCCATCGGATTAGGAAAAATGAGATCATCTTGGAACACTGCGGGTGTACACTAGGTACATTTAAATTCATACAATAAAATCTGCCCTAATTACCAACACACGATGCCGTCTCGATTCCTAGACGGGCAGCAAAAACAATGGGCAAATACCATTCTCTGTCTCGTTCTTGCACGTACATTATTCATACGCTATCTCTTTCCAACTTATGTTCGCGTCATTAGTGATCGAATCAAACACGAGTATCGACAGATCGGTAGCTTACCACTTAATGGCGGCAAAAAATGATGGATTAACGTTTATAAAATTATTAACACGTAATAAGATTACATTCAGTAATGGTGTATTAAAATTGACAGTGGTTGAGATCATTAAAATGTAAGTAAAAAAGATATGGAATTTGGTTTTATTTAGTTGTCAATTCTAAGAACATTTTATACTAGGTATCGGCAGTGGAGTGGTGATACAATCTTAGTAGCTGCTCTGACTTTCATATAACTAAGCTACTCCCCAAAGGGATAGGTTGAGGTGTAATTCTGTACACCCACAGTTCACCGGTTGGTTTGGACTCCTATTTATTCATTCAAGAATACAAGTATCCGGTATTAGGCACAAACCCAATTTCCGAGCTGCTACTTCGAAATTAAAAATGGGTTTGCTCTCGACTTCCAATTTTACCGTCGAGGCAAAGATGAGGTCGAAAGGCAGAAAGGCATCTTCTGCCTTTCGACCTCATCTTTGCCTCGTTCACCCTACTTTTAAAAATATTTGGGTTGGACGTACTCGGAAATAAAAACTCAGGGAGTTCCACGCCTTTCGATTTCACAGGCATTTATCATTTAGATCGAATTAACCTAAAAATCGAACTATGCCTTGCCTGACTCCCTACAACAGGTACTGCCTACCTTTTGAATAAATCAGGCAAGATGGTATGTTCTGTGTAAAAATATATAATTATAATTTCTATGCCAACACACTAGATTTTTTGTTACCTTGAAAAGGATAAATCGCCATATGAAACACATAGTTTATACATACCTAGTATCTATATACAAGCAGCATATAATATCGACCGTAATATTTTTTGTCGGCAGTCTGGCGGTCACTGTGTTCCTATAAAATATTACATCACATTAATATAAATATACAAGAGAGAATAAATATATTATGTATGCTATGAATCTGCTTTTTATGTGACAATGTTGACAGATGTAGTTGTACTGGATGTGACAAATATTTTAAAAATTATCACTTTTTAATTTCATTACTAGATTCGGTCGCTTGACCAACAGAACGCGCATTTCTGTGGGAAGCCTTTGCATAGCAATGGGACGAACCAGGCTAACAAATTAATGACCTTTAAGCATGGAAAGCTTTTGTCTTAATTGTATAAGATTAAAACCGAGAATATGGTTTATTTAGAAGCGGCGGTAGCCTAATGGCTAGGGCGTCCGACTTGCGCTCATGTGATTGCTGGTTCGAAACTCACCCATTGCACTACCGACGTGTACACCTTCCCGTAACACAAGCATTTAGCTTAGCACGAGGGGTTACCAAGATTACCTAATGTGCGACCCACATCGCTAAAAAAACACAAAAAAATACATTTATTAGACAAATAAGCCACCTAGGTGACCAAAACACCCAACAAGGTAACCACCCAACAATTGAAAACTTAGAAAGTTTGTGCAAAACATTCGGGCCCTACATCAAAATATACTCACGAAGCCAAAGCTATCTAAGCAAGCGTGCAATCAATTCTCTCGACGTCACATCCAGCGCTCCAACATCTTGGGCGCGCCATGATCAAAGGGCGGCGCCGTCAAAGCACATCGGAATCCACTAATTACCGCTCAACAGCCATCGATGTTCATCCCGACAACACTAACTACACCAGTATCTATGACATACCTACTATATTAACAGGGAATTCGGGACGAGGATTCCCTAAATTAATATGGGAATAATTACATTTTGATTTGTGTAACTACATATGAAGCCGTTTTTGTAAGGTATTTTGCCTTGAAGTGTATCTTGAAATCCCACCATAGAGTGTGTAGTTAGTAGTTAACATGTTAATATGCTTTGTCATGACCAATTATTATTTTTATAAGTTTTCGTACTTAGTTGGGTTTCAGTTTTTAAACTATTATTCTCAGATCAAATAAAAAGTTAAGATGGGACTTTGCGAACAACAAACTATGCCTTATCCTGTCAATCGAGCTATCAAGCTATCGAAAGCTCGACCGACAAGATAAGGCGTAGTTTCGTTATTGTTATATAGTGTAAAATTGTGTTTGTAAACGCAACACACTTCTTTGTTCGCAAAGTTCCCGCAAAGTTCCATCTTAACTTTTTATTTGATCTGAGCTATTATTTGAAACTTTTTAATGACTTGTACAAGTTCGGCAGTCTATTTCAATCGCTGATAGAATAAAACAGAAATTTTAATTCGTCAAATGAAGGGATGGAGTTACTATTAAGAACGTTGGATATCGTATGCTTTCTATTCGTCCTGTATTTGTTATATTAGATTTACTGAAGTATTTTATACCAAAGACATTTTTTTGAAATTGTGTAAAAATAATAAGCTATTAATAATAATAAGCTATTATTTATATTTATTAGCTCGATATTTGGGATGCCATGCGGTCGGTATTAAGAGCTCATTGTATGCAGTAGCAAGTGTAGCAATTGTCTAAAGTAAATTTTATATTATTATGATCCATCAAAAGTGGCAATTTTAGCCCCCTAAAACTGCCAACTAAAACAGATCATTTTTTTAAATTGAAATTTATATCGAGTATTCTAATAACTTTACTGTTTTTTAATGAACTAGAAAATAAAACTAATGTTATATAGGAATATAAATTGTTTTATTACAATGACTGTCACATAAAATATTAATTTATAATGCTCTTATATTTCAAAACAACTTTTAATGTTGTGATTATATAATTTAATTATTAATTTAAATGTTAATTATGTTTATAAAAACTAGTAAAATATATTAAGTATATCAGGAAATTAGACTTTGATTTTATTACATATTTAATAATATTACTGTTTAAGGTTATTACAATAATGTGCTTGATTATGTAAGGTCGTAAAAATATATAATTAACTAGCTTTCTGCCCGCGGCTTCGCTCGAGTGGTTTCTCGGCGTTTCTGTATTCCATTTAATATATAAAATTCTACAATAAAAATAGCCTAATCAGCTATCTGCCAGTGCAAGTCCATTCCAAAATCGGTCCAGCCGTTTCAGAGGTTAGTAAACAGAAACAAATAGACAGACAGACAAAAAATAAAAAAATGTCATTTTGGTACATGTACCGTGTATACATCCAGTACCACATTTAGTAAAAAGCGATTATTTTAATATTACAGTCACTCCATTTTTTTTTATTTGTATAGATTAAGCTGTACGATAACAACAATAATTTATGATTCAAGTGATTTCTGATGTCGCGATTGTGTTTTATGTGTTTTGTTGCTATTGAATTCAGGTTGCCTATTTTAAGATATCAGTCATTTTTAATATAAGCGGTAGCGGTAGCCTATACGATCATGTGGTTGCCGGTTCGAAACTCACCCATTGCACTACCGACGTGAACGGGCTAAAATTGCCACTTTTGATGGATCATAATAATATATAATTTACTTTAGACAATTGCTACAGCATACAATGCGCTCTAAATACCGACCGCATGGCATCCCAAATATCGAGCTAATAAATATAAATAATAGCTTACGGTAATCTAAGAGATTTAGCTTTCTAATGGTGAAAAAATTATTAAAATCCGGTTGTCTCCGATTTTAACGATTACAAAAATGTCCTCTTTATAATTCATTTATTATGGAAAGGTTATAGACTGAATGAAAACACTTATAACTATAGAACAATATTTTTACTACAACTTTCTACGCTACGCTTTCACACCTTTATGCATATTCAAAGGAAAACTTAAATATAGAAGAAAATAAGATAAAGAGGAAGAGGTGTGGTCTTTTTCAAATTATGTTTTATTACGTAATTTTCTGATTGTGTTGGAACTACTCGCATAAAGGTCTAAAAATTGAAAGGAAGGTTGCGATAACTTACTGCACTACGTAGAATGAAGGTACTTTTCCTATAGTTGGTGGTGGCAAAGGGAACATGCAACAGTGGACATCGTCTAAAGCTCAACAAAAGTGGCGGTAGCCTAATGGCTAGGGCGTCGGACTTGCGATCATGTGGTTGCCGGTTCGAACCCCACCCATTACCCTAACGACGTGAACCCACTCGTAACACAAGCATTTAGCTTAGTACGAGGGGTTAACAAGAATACTAGTAATGTGTAACCCGCATTGCTAGTAAGTTTTTTTTTTTAAAAAGCAGCGGTAGCCGACTTGTGCGTCGGACTTGCTATCATGTGGTTGCCGGTTCGAAACACCTATTGCATTACCGACGTGAACCCACTCGTAAGCATTTAGCTCAGTACGAGGCGTTAACAAGACTACTAGTAATGTGCGATTCACAATTGCTGTTAAGAAAAAGTAATAATATAAGTATAGGTATAGAATAGATACTATTTGCTAATAAATCTATCATTGCAGTTACTCTCCACTCGTTAAGTTAAGAACTTATATTTTCATAATTCAACAAAAACTGGCACGTTTACTGTGTTTCCTTGTTTACATAATTTTGTGAAAGCAAGAGCTCGAAAGAATATTTATGTGCTTGAATTTTTGTGCTGCATATTTCCAACATCATCATCATCGTTGCTGTCCCATTACTGGACATGAATGGGAGAGGTTAGGTTATAGTCCACCATGCTATTTTTTTGTTTACTAGGGTGGAAATCCTCATGGATGTCCCTCGCCCCAACCTCGGTGTTCCCTCTCGCACCTGCGTCGGGGTACGGGAGCTGCACGCTAACCTAACCTGTTCCAAATGCGAATCTGTACATAAGGTTTTTTTTTTTATTTTAGTTTGACAGTCCATCAAGTAAAACTAAATTCAAACACATTCAAATTGATAGTAAAAAAATAAAAAACGAATCTAGATGACCTGTTAATGCACCACATAAAGAGGGCGTGACACAAACGCCCTCTAAATTTGAATAACTAAATGAATCGATAAAAGCAATTGATTCATTACAGAAACATTCAAAAATCGATTACCGATGTAATTGGAATCGCTTCCTTATAGATAATTATGTACTTTATGCTATCAGAAATACATTTGCGTATTTTAAGGGAGTAGGGCATGGTATGAATATACCCGGTAGCGTTTTTGTTATTTGATAATAATATAAACCTAATGCATAATACTTTCACAGAAAAAGGATCAAGCTACGGTCATCGCTGTTGGTGTTTCTGCCAGCCTATCCAAAATTGAAATTTTCTACCTTCATCCCCTTCATCGCTTTACTGAGTCATATATTTATCTCTTACACAAGTTTTCCTCAAAATATTTATGCAATAGCTATTTTTATGATGCTTACAACAGTTGATATATTTTGGGTATTACAAAAAACTGGATTAATCCCTGCTGCCTCTTTCGTCATGGAACTCTATTATCTCATGTAACTCTGGATTCTACCGGATAGCAGTTCCATCCCCATCATCTAGATGTTTGGCAGTTCACAACTGTAAGTTATTCTAGAAACTCTGCCTGGAATGAACTGCCTGCAGTATTTCCGGACCAATACCACCTTCAAACCTTCAAGAAAAGAGTGGCTCCCTTTAAAAAGGCCGGCAACGCACTTGTGACTCCTCTGGTGTTGTGGGTGTCCATGGGCGGCGGTAATCGCCTACCATCAGGCGATCCGTCTGCTAGTTTGCACCCTAATAAAAAAAAAAAACAAATTGGTGGTTGAAATTAATTTAAGAACCTGTCTTACACTATCATAAGTAATCTTTGCGTATAAAAACGCGATCTCTCAAAATATGCACCACACCCCAATACATAATTCATGTGATAAAATACAAGCAATCAATTACTCCACATGTAAATCGCTTAAGCGCGTCCCTTCGACTTGACATGTTACGTCTTAAGTAGCTGTAATGTGCTTTGTTTAAAAGGTGTTGGGGAAGTATTTGATGCGAAAACGATACCTACCACCAGTTACTGGCTACTATTCTAGTTTTTATGACGATGATAATTAACTTACGGATATGCGAAACCTCCTCATACCTACTAACGTGGAAAGCTGCCGCCTGCTAATGCGAGAAACGGGAGAGAGAAGCTTCCATCTGTCTCCCGATCCGTGGAAGACACACTGGGAGCCGCAGGGCCCTAACAAACCTTAGGACTCTACGACCTAGCTTAGGTTAGCTTTTTAGGGCCTGCGGGCGGCTAATATAGGTAGTCCACCGGCCGACCAGAGAATGGACTCACAAGCCTGACTTCGAGGCTTCCTCATGGGGTAACGGCCCCACCTAGGCAACATACAAAATACCAACGCTTAATAGTCGTATGACTCCGATATAACCTTTCACTTTCCCTGCCTTTCCCGCCTGGCATTACTTTTCTTTGTTTTTTTTTTTCATTATGGTATCTATATTATGTGCTTGTTCTAATGGTATGTATGTGTATGGTGCAATGACTATTACTAGTCAATCATTTCAAAAAGCCCGCTTAACGAAGCAATCTCAAGTCTCAAAAAGCACAAACACCAAAGCGAATTCTAAAACACAGATTGATGATGTCGCCTTTGTGTGAAAACTAGGTTCTATTAGTCGCTTGCTTTGTACAATGAGTCTGTAGAATAGGAATTCTGGAGACTTAGTGTACAAAGCGCCAGAAATCATAATCAACTAAAGTAAAACAAGTATAAACCGCATACAAACTGTCGCAAATTCTCTCAAACATTCCCTATATATAATATAACATGTAAATCTGTGTGCGCGCTCTCGACACGCTAATATCCTTTAATAAAGGTAATGCAAGTTGAATTGCGACTGTACGTCCCTGGGAATAGGGTGTCCAGGCTTTTGAACTATGTTTAATTTACATTAGTTTTGCTTAGGATAGAAACCAAACCAAGTTTTAAGGTTTTAAAAAGTAATTAACGTAAACTTTGGCCACACATTTTTGCCGTAAAAATTGAATTCCTGTACATTATTTTTGTTATAAAAGCTGACAGCAGAATCGTTGTGTAAATTAGGGTGAAGAATACTTCCGTTTAAATACAAAAACATCATATTTATTCTAACAAACTGCTAAATATATCTACAGCACGGTCAAAGAAAATTAGAAAACATTCTAAATAAAAATTCAGTAAAGAAAAAGAAAAGATCTGTATTATTCAGTATTCAACTATATTTAACAGGAAGTTTTAATCAACCAAATACAGTAAAAATTAAATATTGTGCTTTAATTTAAATGTATTTCTATTATTTTTCTTAATGTGTAGAATTAAAGTTAAGCCATAGTGTTAAATCATTCATTTCAAATTTTAAAATGAAGCTTAATACACGACGATCCCAGAAGGCTACAAATGTGTGGCCACTCGCCAGTTTCGTTCTTAGGTGCTCGCATTAGCATGCCATAGTGGCTCAAGAATAAAATTATCCATATTTCCACTAGCAAACATAACTACGGTTTTAAATGTCGTATTTGTTAGTTATGGGGAAATCTTTAAATGTTTTAGCAGGCATTATCTTTGTGGGGGCTCTTGGTAAGTTTCCTGTGAGAAATTTAAGGGAAATTGCATTTGTGCGGTGCACACGTGTTTTGAATGTGTGTGTGTATACTGATATTATTATGGGGCTTAGGTTATTTGAAATTTTGGAATTACGTACAGTTACAAGTATAGGTGGCTGTGCACTTGTGTGTTTACGTGTGAGTATGCATAGGCACGTCACAGATTGGATGAAAGTTAGTGCTTATATGTATGATTTGTGCTTTTGTGAGTATGTGTTCATACATTATAAGGTTTGTACATTTTGATATTGTAAGCCAAGCTACAGTTTATATCGTGTGGTTTCTAGATTTCCTATCATCATCATCATCATCAACCCATTACATTGTCCCACTGCTGGGCACGGGTCTCCTCTCAGAACGAGAGGGATTAGGCTATAGTCCACCACGCTAGCCTACTGCGGGTTGGCAGACTTCACACGCCCTCAAGAAAATCTGTCAGGCATGCAGGTTTCCTCACTATGTTTTCCTTCACCGTTTAAGCGCGTGATAATTAATTATTAATACGCACATGAATTCGAAAAGTCAGAGGTGCGTGCCTTGGATTCGAACTCGAGACCTTTGACTTGGCAGTCCAATGGTCATATCACTAGGCTATCACTGCACTTCCTATATGTACTACTTATTCGACGGATGTTCTCGTAATATAGAGTGCAACAAAAATTCTTGGTCTTATTTCTAATAATGATAATATTTTACTGGTAGGTGGTAGGTATTGCTATATCACTTTATGTAGTCAACAGTTTATGAATTAATAATAAAGGTATTATAAGAATCATATAAGTGTATTCCATTTCATTGTATAAAGATTTATTAATCTACGAGTATATTATAGTAAGGCCAATGTAGTTTAATCTAAATTACGTCACGAGTTCCATAATACTCAATTATGCTGGAGAAAATGATCCTGATCAAATATTAAGGACACTAATTATGGCGACGTTATTTGAATCTGTCAATTTTCATTATGAAACGGACACTTTTTGTGAAAATTTCAATCCGAAAAGTTAATTTTTAAAGTGCTTTTTTGTGTGTATAATTTTTTAACTGAAAGCATTTTTTTTGATAAATTTGTCGTTATAGGCAAATTGTTATATGAAACTGTAAAAAAAAAACAATAAACCCAATGAAAAATCCAATAAATACATGACCTGTTTAGATCCTCTTTGTTCAAAAACACATTCAAACGCCTGCGTGTACACACACACACAGCCACGAACGCACATACACACACACACACACACACACACACACACACGGGCGCTCATGCGGGCGTGTGCACACACAGAAACCAACAAAAAAAAACTCCTGATGTACTGTCATGGCATAGGCAGTTGTATAGGCTGGCGGTATAGGAGGTAATTAGCAGACAAAATTACGTGTCTCATACTCTTCTGCCAGTGCCTGCAAGCCGCAGCGCGATGGTAACAAAGCTTGCTCATTAACTCCCGCCGACTGACGACGCCGCTATGAGATATAGAGTAAAAAACAGATGAGACATTCATGTTCAGTTTTCTGCCTATTGAAACGTTTTTGTATGTACGTATAGAAATTTAAAATTAAAATTATGCTGGTATTATTCTGCTGACGGAAACTAAGCTTGATTTGACCTAAAGTGCTTTAAACCCAAATAACAGCTTAGACGAATCAGAAAAATAATTTTAAAAAATCAGAAATACTGTGCAACCGAGAACGCGTCACATAGTTTGATCCTCTTTTTTCCACCAATAGAACTATCATCTATTTCATCATACATCTTTAATACTTACTAGTAATGCATTCCAAACCTATTTCAATATATCTTCTTAGTGTTTAAAGTATTTATAACATTATTGCTTCTCTTTACAACCTGGAAAAAAGCTTGTTATTAACGAATTTTCTTTTACATCATATTTTTCAGGATCCGCTTTTCAATACCAGAAAACCTTAGATTTGAATCAATCGAATTAAATCACTTAATTCAACATCACTCTTTTCTTCTTCATCCATATTCTTTTAATTTTTATAAAAACCTACCAATTCATAAAAAAATGATTCAAAATATTTTGTTATGTGAGCTCTAATCTGTTTCAAAGTTTATGAAAACAGCTATAAATAAGAATATCTAATATCATTCTCTTTAACGACTGAGTAGACATAAACTTTGAAGCGGCGGTAGCCTAATGGATAGGGCATCGGACTTGCGATCATATGGTTGCCGGTTCGACGTGAACCCACTCGTAACACAAGCATTTAGCTTAGCACAAGAGGTTAACGAGAATACTAGTAATGTGTGACCCCAATTGCTAGTAAGCATTTTTTAAAAAAACAGACGGATGTATTATGCGCTTGCGCTTCATCAGAGGGAAAACGGTATTAAAGTTAATGAGAATCTCATAGAGC
This sequence comes from Subacronicta megacephala, assembly GCA_958496365.1. Classification (NCBI taxonomy): domain Eukaryota; kingdom Metazoa; phylum Arthropoda; class Insecta; order Lepidoptera; family Noctuidae; genus Subacronicta; species Subacronicta megacephala. The sequence continues at coordinate 12,502,663 of OY292530.1, read as the reverse complement.
AATAACACAACTCATTAAAATATAATGAAAGAAACGACTACTCTTCACTCTAAAGACCTTCTCTAATCTTTGTCCACATTTGAACACAACTACGAAGATGGGAAATTTTAATAAAATATGTTTCCCGCGTAAACGTCTCGCGCGTCACGTCCCTAACAGATCCTTTAAACACTTGCTATATTACATACAACTACTGTCATATCTATTGCAATGTTTTTAAGGTTCAAACTGGCTTGCACCAAGTGTAATGAGAACATGGCAAACGAATGCGCCATAAGGATGCACCCCCGATTATGAGAGATATTATTTCCTAGTTGCATTAAAAATAATTTATTTCAATGTGGAATGTAATTTGAAAGTTTTCCTATATTAACGTCGGGTTTTCGTAAATGGTTTTAAGTTCACTTTTTTCCAATGCGAAGAGTCTTCATGAATCGTCCGACTATAAGTTATGACATTATAAGATTATGTCGGATATCCGACATTATGTGATTGTCAGACTTGTACCGATTAAAGTACCTACACTTGCCTTCTCGTGGGTATTATTCGTGAGTTTTACATGCTTCATAGTCGCTAGAGTTTCTCTAGGACAACTGCACTAGCGGCCGCTTGAAGAACTAAGATCATTAGTATCTAGGTACATTTTAAGGAATACAAGGCCATATTCATAGACTTAGGGACTAGGCCTCTTCAAGTGAAGCCCAGAGAACGTTATCTTCAGCTCTTCTTCCAATCACTGACAGCTGGCTTTCGCAAATCGTCCTTCGACCTGGTAACGGGCTTCCTACCAGGCAATTTGATTTCCTTTACATAAAAATCTTAGAATTTAATACAATAAATTAATTTTCTAGGTACGTAATGAGCACCGCTTTGCTATTCAGTCGATTGTATAATTAATTTAGCCATGCGTGTGCACATTGTGAACGACCTTCTATCAACAGATTTTTCCAACGATCTCAATCACGACTGTTGTAAAGCCGGCGACAGACGAGAGCTTTATAAATTATAAAATATTATGTTTGTACTTATGTATAAAGTAGCTTTTCTAAGTCTATACTTTCTAAAGAGTTATTAAAATCGGTTCAATAGTTTCAAGTTTATTGATTACAAACGAATTCTTTCTAAACGAAATCTTTCCTCTTTATAGAATTAAGTAAAGATTACGGGTTAACATGAATTGTATGTCTATCTTCTACGTGTAATTAAATTAATGCCTCAATGAGAACTAGGCATATGATAACTATGGAATGGTAACTAGAAAGATCTAGAAAAATGTTATTGGCTATTTCTACAAAAAAAATACATTAAATCCTAAAACATACATTAGTTTGACTCTATCTGATCACATGGTGATGACGTGTAATATTAGATATTATTTAAGTAACTTTGACTGCCACGTTAGTCTAGTGGTTCCTAGCACGACTGCTACGCTAGAGATCCTGGGTTCGATTCCCAGGTGGAGCAAAGTGTAATTTGGTTTTTCTATGAAATTCCCAGTAGCAGCTCGGAGTCTGGATTTGTGCCCGGTTAATGTTAATGTAAGCTCGCCCCCTATTACATGGGACCTAAAACATACCGGCGAAATGTGGGTGTATTAGTACACCTCTGCCTAACCCTTCGGGGAATACGGCATGATGGTATGTTTTGTTATGTTATTTAAGTAAAACATGTCGGAAGATTAACGATTATGAGTGTGTATGAAATCTGCCAACCCTCACTATCCCAGTGCTTCAGACTCTCCTAACCCCTATTATTCTGAGAGACTTGTGGCTCCCAAAAAGTTACCTAAGGTACTCTTTACGAGTACCATCCTTGCCTTCTATTTATGTTTTCATTTTGATTTACGTTAGAATAAAGAAAACATGTTTATCATAGTCTCATCTGCATGGATCTTAAGCATTTCTACAATAAAGACATCAGCTCACTGGTTCGTGTGATCAGATATACTAGTGATTGTTTTATTATCAGCCAGTATGCAGTCGAGTATTTAAAATTGCATTTTCAGCCTAGTGAACTTATGCGATACTGTGATTAGAAGTAATAATGTGAAAGATAAGTAATAAAGTACTAATAAAAGTATTTAAGTATCCATTAAAACACACCCTTTAAAAATGCTCAAGACCTAGTTTTGCTCTGAAACCTTGGACCACAATGTTGAGTTTGCAAAATGTTGAAATTGTAAAAGTTGAAACCAAAAATATTGAATTTGTAAAATGATACCTATTTTACCTATAATATTCTATTGTAGGCCAGAAAGTTTTTTATCTTTGTTTTATGTTTGTGTATTATTTTTAACTTATTTAACGAAAAAACAAAAAATCTTTACTTGTTTTTAACTCAAAATTTTAATCATTTACTTAAAAATTCTGCATGTAATCCATATCTAAAAAAAATATATAGTTAAAAACTAATTAAAATCCTAATTTAAGTATATATATACATAAACTGCAAAGGCTGCAATTTTTTCTCTTCAATGTTTTTCAATAACAACGAATAGGTACCGTTTATCAAATAATAAATCCTTTATGCTTCTATTTTTCTTAAAAGGAAAATATAAAAATCTTGCAACTTGACGATCATAATAAGTAGCTTCTTTTAATAACGTTTGAAAAACCAAAAATATATTCGGTGTTTTGGTTGTCTAAAATTTATTTTTCGGTGATACATTTTCGGTCACAAGAATTAGTTGTTCTGTGCGTATCGTCTGCACAACTAATCAAATTATGATCCATGCTGAACCACTGCCTGCAATTTTTCTGGATCAGTAGGGGCAACATCCACAATATCCCACCATGCTTCTTTCATATGCGTCGGTGGAAGTAAAACAAAATATGAGCACATTTTTACTATGTTTCTGTCAAATTTGTAAACAAGACTGTTGCTTACTTCTTTTTGACCAAATGACATTGTTTTACCCTTTTCCAAACAGCCTTGTTAAAATGCTGAAAGCATCCTGTCACTTAACTTCTGTATAAATCTTCTTTGGCAAATTCAACATTGTAGTCCAGAAGGCTCTGAAATAGTATTTAACTCAAGTTAAATTTTAGAGTTTGTTTACAAACACATTTATGTCATCCAGTTTTCCTCCGAAATATCGGCGAATAACTTTTAATACCTACCTGATTTTTTTTACGTTTAAAGATTATTTTTGAATTTTAATTTTAATAAAGGATTGTTCATTTTGCCAAATTGCAAGCATTCTTTGTAAATAGGATGTCTTTGAAAGCGAGCCATCAGTGTTCGGAGAATCTCATAAAATAATGTTGGTTTCGTTTAAGAAGAAAAGTCAACCACGCAAAATGTAATGAAATTAAAGAAAAGTCCTGATAATATTATTAATCTGTGGTATAGGTTACCAGATTCGTGGCAATTTCGTGTATAGGTTACCAGGTTCTGGACAACCTATCATGGCCGCGGTGAATGCCAACTCCATTGCCGTCCGTGACTGATAGGGCAAGGGCTCAGATCAAATAAAAAGTTAAGATGGAACTTTCGAACAAAGAAGTGAGGCTGGCTAAAACTACTCCATGCCGTGTACAACACACAACGTGCCGTGTACGAAACTACGCTATCTTGTCAGTCAAGCTATCGAGCTATCGAAAGCTCGACTGACAAGATAAGGCGTAGTTAACTAATATTATGTGTGCGTGTAGTTGTGTGTTGTACACGGCATGGCGTAGTTTTAGCCGGCCTCACTTCTTTGTTCGCAAAGTTCCATCTTAACTTTTTATTTGGTCTGAGGGTAGGGGAAGGCAAAGTTGGAACAAGATTTGAGAAGATTTACTGCAACAGGAGCTTGACTTTACTCTCCAGATCTAGGCGATAGTCTGAGAAAATAAAGCCTATAAAATAATATACGCATGAACTGTGAATAAAACAGCATGGTTTTGAACCATTGCATTGAGGTAATAGATACTATGATACTCTAGTAGAGTATTAAAATTCGTTCGGAAAAAAAAAAAGGCGGCGGCTAGGCTCTAACCACTGACACAGTCGCTAATTATTTTTTTTAAAAGTAATGATTATGCCAGTTACCTTTTGGAAGTACGTACCTACTGTGTTTAACTTTGATAAATATTACTATAAGGGAGGCGAAGCCTTAACACATGTTCGCCTTTTGACAAAGTCTCAAGAACACACTACTTCTTACATTAGATCTGTTGTTGCGTTAACTCCACAACTAAAGATTGAATAAAACTCACTCAATCAATAAATGGTCTCGTCTCTTGCACTATATAATAACTCAATGTCATACACTTTTATGATATAATCGTAGATATTCCAATAAAACAATGCTTTTGTAATTGATATGATATAGAAAACTTAACGTGGCAATAATTATGTTTATTCTCTTCCATTAAATAATTCTGACTATAAATGTAATAACATATGTAAAGGCATCTTGGGGAAGATGTTTAAGAGATTATGAGAGTAGTTTATGAGTTAATTTTAACGGTAAATTAAAGTATGGTTAATATTAATTATAATTAACTATTAATGGCGTTGCTTTACGCTTATTGCGTGACTTATAAGACTGAAAATGTTAAGTTGTGATCTTAATAATTCTATTGAAATATTTTGTAGAGGTACAACTGCTTATATTGTAGTGAAATGTGGTCTAGTCAAGACCGGACGATTTAAATATCAACTTAAAATATTTATTTAAGCAAAATAAACCAGCATTTCCATTTCTCTCATTCATAAAATGACCTTAAAGAATAAATAATAAAGATGCAAGCATATATACTCTATGCAATGTTGCGAAAGTCCATGAAAGCTAAGAGCTGTATACTAAGGTTAGGAAAACTATAAATTTCTATGTCCTTAACCAGAATATCTGTGAGTTTGAAGGTCTAGCAGACCTTCTCTGAAGGTTTCTCTATCAAGGTTAAAGATAATATTGCCTTTGTTATGTGCAGCTTTGAGAAAATTGAAGCATAATGGTGCTTCGGTAGCTTGAAGGTCGCTTCTTTGATAAGCTGCTTGGTTTTATTGTTGATTGGTTACTCTTGTTACACATTAGTTGCAAATATGGCTTCCATTATGACACTGTTCTTAAATTAAATTTCGCTTTTGTAGCTCAATGGTAACATATAATAACTAGCTTTGGAAGCAGAAAAAAACATTATGTTTCATGCGGATTGTACTGGCAATAAATCTTTTTTTTTTGCTTTTTACTTTACGGCTATTGGTCACTTTTAAGGCACATTGGTGTTAAAGGTGCATGGTGTACATCTGTTACTTACTTCATATAACATTGTTTTATGTATTTAACCGAACAGGTTTGAAATCCTGTGACTCCATAAAAGGTACAAATACTTATTAAATAAAACACTGAGTATTCGATATTACACTCCCTGGCCATAATGAGTACAAGAAAAGTTTTCCACAAAATATGTACAATGTTAGCAAATAAAATCCAATAAATAAGTTACTTCGCTCGACTTCTTACTCCTACGATAAAAACCCTTAAATAAAAGCACACCAATGTATATTATTGCATGCAAAACTTTATTGCTACCACACGAGATGTTTTATTAATGTAGCAACCCTGATAATGATCTAAATGGCTCTCACATAATTAAATCACGATCATTAAGAAAAAGCCTCACAATGTCTTTTTCATTGTCCATCGTTCGCCATATTTAATTAATGTACTTTTTAACTTGAGTATACAATTAAACTTTATCGCTTTGTGTCCGAAAATTTGGCAAAAATTATCATTGGCTTTAGCAATAAGTTCAACGTTTCAAATCTCGTCCTAATTTCTTTGTAAAGTAAGGTTGAAAATTGGGTACAGTTTTGTTGCTAATGTCTTCCGCTAAATTATAATCAAGTTGTAATAAAAAATACAAATAAATCATTTGCCTTTGTCCGGAGGGGCGTGGCCAGAGTGCCAAGTCCTGGTCGCAATAATTAATATTTAATTCAGATGAAAATTTTTACTTCGTCCACATTTTTTGTAGGGCCACGTTGGACGATGATTAATTCAATGTTTTCTGAATATTCTTCTTTGGTATGTTAAAATTCGGATGCGTTCTCTATATTTTTGTGTTGCTTTTGGATTGTGTTTTTTTCAGGCAATTTATAGGCGGGCACTGAAATAAATCTTTCAGTGAAGCTGAAATATATTGTTGTGGAAAAGTATTTCTAAAATGAAAGTAGGGTATAGTGAGGCAAATAAAGCAGCTGATATACTTTTTTTTAACGGGAACATTAATTCGGTGGACGGCCTAAATACATCTGAGGTGAAAGAGATGGGTAAAAATAGGATACTACTTTGACTATTGCATTTATTCATAGCATTAACATTTTAGCCTCATTTATTCATTCATTATTCCTGGTTTCTTCTACTTTTAGGAGTCCTTCCCCCTTTTTCAAATTTTCTCTGAGTTGCACTACTTCCCTTCCCATACTAGGAAGGCAATCAGGTGTGGAAGTCAATCTCCGTGGTGTACTACATCTCCATTTAACCGTCTCAGAGCTCCAAACCCTGGTATGGTATGTATGGGTATTTTTTGCAACTCAACGACTAGACGCGTATTTTGCATGTAGGGAAAATGTTGGGTTCATTCTAAACACCGCAACTCGTCGAGAAAGGCCGAAAGCACTCAATGTTGCCTACGGCCTCTCGGAGAGTACCCGGGTTGCCGAGGTACTTTGACCTGTATGTGGCGACCCCCAGGACAATGCAGGAGCACGTGGGCCGCTGTTTCGTCGACCCCCAGGCAGGCTCTGCATAGGGGGCTGTCTGCGACTCCTATAACAGAGAGATGTTTGTTGAAAGAACCATGGCCAGTGACGGCTACGGTGACTGTCCTCAGGTGTTGTTTAGACAGCTGTAGTAGTTGCAATAGGAAGAATTACAAAGCTTTGCGTAATTTGTAATAAAACCCACCCATCCACGATTGAAGCGGTGGTGGCCTAATGGCTAGGGCGTCAGACTTGTGATCGTGTGGTTGTCGGTTCCAAATCCACCCATTGCACTACCGATGTGAACCAACCCGTAGCCCAAGCATTAAGGTTAACACGAGGCGTGTAAGCTTTTAAAAAAAAATGATCGCAGTCATTCCATCTTACTGCAACAGATTAAAAAAACCCGCCTTGTTGAGTGTCAGTGGACAAAGTTGTGCCCCCTAATGTACTGTACGTAATAACTAGCATGCCGATAAAAAAAAACAAGCTGAGTAAAGCTTACGTAATAGTAATACACCATACTTTTCTACCACTTTTATTTCCCCAGAGACTAAATAAAACGTATTCATTACATAAGCACTGAACTTTAAATACCACGTTTCACATAACTCTGTAACACAACCACGTAAGTGCACTTTTTATATCACTAACAAGTCCATACTATAATTTCCCTGAAGACACGGTGCTAACTTACTAATAAGAATAAATGAATGCTTCATTTTCTATCGTGTCGACATGACTGCCTCATTAGTCTAGTTGCTCTTAGCGCAATTGCTATGCCAGAGGTTCTGGGTTCGATTTCCATTGTTGAATTTTTCTATGAAATTCTCAGTAGCAGCTCAGGGTCTGGATTTGTACCCGGTTAGTGACAATACACTCACTGCCTAGGACCTAAATATACAGGCAAAATGTGGGTTTACTACATTATTAGTATCTGCCTAACCCTTCAGGAACAGGCGTGGTGGTATCTCTCTCTCTATTTGAGAGCTCAAATCTTGTCGGTGGAGAAATCACCACTGTTTTCTCTTCTGTTAAACCTGTTGAAACGACTCTACTCTCACTTTTTCCTTCACTTATTAAATATAACTTCTTCCAGATCTTCCCGTTCCTCGTTTTCCTTTATGTTGTGATGGTATGTTAAGTTGAAAAAAAAAAACATCTTTGGCTTCCAAGGAGCTCCCTACACAAGCTCGAGTTAATGCGGACTCAGTGGTTCGAACTGATAAAAATGTAATATACAGATACGATCTATACAAGTTACGCGTTTGTGCGTGAGCAGCGATATTTGTGTGTGTTGTGATTTTTCCTTACCTTTGATTTCTAATATTAGACGAATATTTTCTTACATAAAGTGTTTTCATTTTTGCACCTTATTAGGTATTTCTAAATATAGTTTTTTTTGTTATGGGATTACTCGGCAAACGAGCAGGTGAGCTACCTGCGTCGCCGAACCAATTTGAGAAAAAGGGAGGGGAAGGAGAAAATGATAAGGAAGTGACTGAGGGAGGAATTGGGCCTCCGGCGCTCCACACTCACCGTACGAAAGGTAAGGAATATCCACGTCAAGTATGCATACTGCTACTTACTTGACGTGGATATTCTGTGGGAGGGTAGTACTTCCCCTATCGAGCGGAGCCATTCATGCTGGCAGTAGACCCGCCAGCAGGCACTACGACTTCTCAGAAGTCCTCAGAAAGGATTGTAAATCGACTTTTAATTTTATTATATCTTTAAAAGATCCATTTACATTTTTTTACTTACTTAAGATTACTAGCAATGTGGGTCGCACATTACTAGTAGTATTGTGAACCCTTTGTACTGAGCTAAATACTTGTACACGTATTACGAGTGGGTCCACGTCGGTAGTGAAAAGGGTGGGTTTCGAAGCAGCAACCACATAATTGCAAGTCCGATGCCCTGGCCATTAGGCTACCGCCGCTTCATCAGCACGCCTGTATTCCGAAGGGTTAGGCAGAGGTGTACAAATGTACACTCACACTTCGTTGGTATGTTTAGGTCCCATGTAGGTAATAGGGGGCGAGCCTATTGCGATTAACCGGGCACAAATCCGGACTCCGGATTTCTATTGAGAAAATAACACTGCTCGACCTGGGGATCGAACCCAGGACCTCTAGCGTAGCAGTCGCGCTTATGATCACTAGACGACGTATGATAATTAAATGCTATTAATTAAGTGATACCTAAACCTGAACTAATCCCATATTAGCGTCATTTAAACATTTATGTATAAACTGTTTACGCAAGTCTCGACAAAGTTCCAAGAAATACACAAATTAATTAATTTCCGAGATCTACACACGAAGTTGCATGTGTTTTGTAACTGAAACTTCATGTTTCGAGTTGAAGACGGAGTGACCGGTAAAGTTATATTCAAATGGGAGTCGAACCTGTATCACTTAATTAGAGGAGTACATGTGCTGTGGGGGTCGGAGTTCAGTTACTTGTTCTGAACTACGATGCACTTTGTAAAAGGGTTCTCATCTGTTATTAGGAATGCTTGAAGAAATCCTATTTATTTATCTTGAGTCTACAAAACTACTATGTATTTTTTGAGCCAGGCAGCGCCCCAAAATCATCACGCCTGTGTTCTTAAAAGGTTAGACAAAATTGGACTATTGTACACCCACAGTTCATTGTCCCATGTTGGGGGCAAGTCTATTATCATTCTACTGAGAATTTCATAGAAAAACTTAATCGTACCCAGGACCTCAGTCTCAGTAGCCGCGCTTGCCTCCATTATACCAGTGAAACAGTGTCTCCAAAATTTGTATAACCTCTCATAAAAGAAGCTCAGAAAAGCTCAGCTCAGCTCAGCTCATAAAAGAAAGCTCATAGCATAAAGCTGAGTTAGGGTCCTTTTTCGGCTGTGTGCAGGGATTCTACATTTCCTTATATCATATGTTTTTATGTGTAAAATACTAAGCGTAGAATAGTGACCTTTGCGGTCATAGTAAACGACCACGTCTGATTCTGAACAAATTATCAAAAGTTTTACAATGGCAAAGTAAGCTTACCCAATAAAGATAACAGAAGCAACTAAATTAAATAATTACCCACAGATAACAGTGAAGACTCGAGTCGTTAAATACATTTTCTTAACAACAAAACAAAGAATAAAATGAAACGTTAAATAATTAAAAGTTTTTAACTACTCGAAGTATAAAGCTTTTAATGTAGATAGGGAGTCGTAAAAACTAATTTAATTGCACATAAAAATCTCACCGACCGTCTGAACCGATGAGCATGCGGTTTGCGTATTTGCATAGTTATCTTTAAGATGGTATCTTGCGACCAAAAATTTTAGTACTGGCACACAACAGTCAGTATTCCTTATTTGAAAGAAAATATACATTTTATGATGGCTTTGTTTCGTAAAGACGGGGTAATAAGATATACTTTGTTGCTTATTTACAAAAAATAAGTATATAATATAAGTAAATAAGCATACCGGTGAACCATGGGTGTACATGAGCACAGCCTTGCCTAACCCCTTTTGGGAATATATACGTGAGGTGTGCTTTTTTTGTATGGCCATGACCTGGGCATAAATCTTAACCCCGAGTTGCCATTAGGATCTTTTTTAATTAAGAAAGAGACAGTCATTTATAAAATAATAATCTCGATTACATAGTAGCACAAAAATACCTAAATTTTATAGAAAAACCCAAAATACACTGCTCAAACCGCGAATTGTTTGGTATAATAACAATATCGTAAGACTAAACTGCTGGGTAATTAGTGCGGAGGCAAGATGCTTCCAGTCTATCAAGACACGGCTGAATATCGGCACCTATTTTATATGACTGCCTTTAGACCTCCCTAAATATAACACTCTTTAAATATGCTGGGTATGCGGGGTCGATCTTGTGCAAATCGCATCCACAGAATCCCCACTGCCATCAAAATAAGTCCGACCAGCGCGCTGGTGGTCTATTGTGGGACTTTTAACATCCTTTGACCAGTATTAAATAACTGCTTTGCTCCACCTTAGATCGTGGTATTGCCAGGTGGTCTAGAAATGCTGTTATCCTATAGAAAAGCTGTCAGGCTATTAGAAGTTATGGGTGCCAATGATTGCCATAAATGTTCAAATCCATTGATTAACTAGTCACCCATCCACCCATCCATAGAGTGACTGTGTGCCGACTTCAACCATAAAGGGTTACCAGAAAAAGATTAGGGTTCGAGCGTCAAATTCGAATCGTCACAGATTGATCAACCTAGTTAATACTTAGCTACGAGGCCCTCCCTAATTAACATACAAATATTATTTTTAATCTGCATAAAGTTTTATGTAAATTTAACCAAACGCTAATTATCGCCACAAACGAGCTATAATCCAATAAATTAATGATTCAGAATGAATAATTTTCATGATATATTTTAATCTAAAATCAATATATGCTCACGGATGTATGAGGCATTTTAGATTTTAAAAGAGAGCTTTGAATATTTAGTGCGCACGGCGCATCGAGTTATAAATTTTATCATTTTAATGCTATTAATTTTAAAGCTGGTTCCCGCTGCCGCAGTTTCAATCGCGATCAAAAATGATAAAAAGACAAATATTTAAGAATGGCTACAATTGCAATTTTCAACTTTACCTACACTTTAAAAACCCATATTCTCATACGCTTCGCCCCCTTAAAAATTTGAAAAAGAAGAAGAAGAAAATAAAATCATTTCCGCCCTTTTCCTCAAAAACTTAACTGTTATTAAAATTTTCATATTTCTAACTTGAATACGAAATTTCTCACTCCATTTCCCCCCTTCAAAATTTCTAATTTTCTACCAAAAATGTTCCCCGTGCCCACAATGGGACAATATAATGGGTTGATGAAGCGTGATTGTATTGATCCTCGAAGACCTTTTACCCAGCAATGGGCCACTGTATTATGGTTCGATTCCCACCGAGACAAATACATTTAATCTATACTATGTAACAAGATTATCACTATTTCCTCCGTACCGAGTGTGAAGGCGAGTGTTCTTGTTCTTCGTTTCTGCCTACCACGTTGGAAAAAAGGCGTGAATGTATGTATGTATGCTGAAATTGACAAGTACACATAAACAATTAGGCTCTCAGTTATAAAATGTACATAGCTATCGAACGCGTTCGTTTAATTCGTCGGTCACGCACGCTGCGCACGCGCCGAAGCGTGAGGATTTTTGTTGAAACTTCGGTAAAGCTCTTTATATACTGTGTTGACATGTAACTGCTGCAAACATTGCAGGTTTAAAAGACGACAAAGTCTTAATCGTTATTAGGTTAGGTTAGGCCAAATTGGATAAGGCTTGGCCTATCTCATGAATCAAACTACTTTACCTGATTTCTGACACTTATTTTATTCAAAATACCTCCGGTTCAAACAACAAAGACAATAATATAAATAGCTGTACTCGGCAAAAACGAAGCCAAAGCCAACAAACAGATGACAGTAAATAATAGGTCCTGTATCGCGGGGAATTTCACAAATATATTATTTTTCTGTGGTTTACACAAATATGTATATCAGGAAAACGCCTTAACCGCTTCATTAAACGTGCAGTCAAAGGGCACTGACCAGACAGTAATGAAACAGCAATGTAATAGATGAGATATCATTATGAATGTTTTTAAAATGTAACGGTAAATTATAATTATTACATCTTAAAAATGTTAATATAAAAAATCCCAAAAGAAACAATGACGAACATTTATTAAAATCGCAACATCGAAATCCAATGTAAATTCACTCTAACACCATTCGGACAGAACAATGCAGGTTGCAATCAACATAAAAAAAAACTCGTGTCTTTCAAAAAAAGAATGAAGGCTCCATACAATTTGTTCCGCGATCCGTGACCGGCGGACCTTAAATTATACCTGTATGGCCCAAAGTGGCTGTAACTGTCAGAAAAATTATGTTATGTATCAGATCGGTGGATTTTGTTGGCAGTTTTTGTCCAGGATACTTTCAAAGTGCCTTTTTTTAACCACTTGGGTGGCAAACAAGCATACTTCCCGCCTGATGGTAAGTGATTACTGTAGCTTATGGGAGCTTGCAACACCAGAGGTATCGCTCGCTTGTTGTCGACCCTGTAAAGGAGAGGGAAGAGGATGAGGGAGGAATTGGGCCAACGGAACTCCACACTAACCGTACGAAACGCAACAGTATCCATACTGCTACTTCCCGTCAATATTCTGTGGGAGGGCAGTACTACCCCGGTCGTGCTGACCCATTCATGCTGGCACGTAGCGAGAAATGGCAGCGAGACACTACTACTACTAAAAGCCTTTGTAGACTGGGCCAGATTGAGGCCCCATTCTGTAAGATATCATAGCTCTCCAAGGGACCTCTATGTGTTGGTTCAGTGACCACGTAAACCTGCCAAATGATCTCATTTAGCTGTGTGCTGAAAATGTTTTCACTTTTGTCAATCCCGTTGGATTTTCCATAACCTCATCTTCATCTAGAGTACTATGCGTATGGTTTGGACTATGCGTCATGACTATCCATTACCTATTTTTCATATTTTTATATACTTGATAATAAAACCACCATAATTGTTTCCCGCCACACATAGTAACATACCTTGAAAATTCCCTCAAAGGCGCTGCGTGTTCATTTGAATTAAAAATATACAAGCTCACCATATCGGCTGCGTGCCCGGAGCCCCCAGACCGCACACGACAGACCTTGAGCGACAGACAGACAAACAGACAATAGGCGATAAGGGAAGCCTGCGGTTGGCGCACGTGAAAACCGATGACTTTTGCATACAGCATACGAACATGAACTGTATTGCGTTGGAGAAGGTATATTAGTTTGGGTAGTCTCGCTTAGAATCCAATTTAAATAGACAACATATTGAAAGAGTAGAAATGGGCTGATGATGAGTTTCAGTTATAAATTATTTTATTTCTGGGATTTCTAGGCATTTTTTAGTTAGCTAATTAAATGAAAAAATGCCTAGATCAACCAAAAATAAAATATAAAAGAATATAAAAAATACACATGATGGATAAGCATTCTACCGTACTTATTCACGAATTTATAAAAAGGCAATCTTCGATACATTTACACCGCTGTTTCAAATGTTTCTTTATAACATAACATATAACTAAAAACTAAATATAAATACCAAATAACTAAAAACAGCTTTTCTCGATCAATCCTAACAAGATTTTTTTTATTATTTGATAATTAACAATAACATAAATATATATGTTACCAGTGAACTATTTTATAATATTTACTTTGTTTATAATTAGGACCATATTTTTTTCATTTTAAAATAAATCCAAATAAGTTCAGATATAAAATTTATTTCGAAGCATATTTGTTTTACTTAAAATAATTAAAATGCATATACTTACACTATTTAGGTACATATTTTACAATAAAAAAGAAATACAAAAACAGTGGGCGCGACTAGGCGTCAAAGTACTCCTCGGCATCGCTGTCGTCCGGCATCGTATAAGCATTGCCACGTTGAATGGCAATGCTTATACGCTCCCCTAGGAATAAGCCAGCCCTCTGATCACGCGACGCATCGACCAGTCTTCTAGATATTTCCTTGTAGAGAAGACGGGCACTCGGACCCCATGACCCAATTGATGAGCCATTAGGTTCTAAAACAGCTGGTACACCGGGGGTGGCAAGAACACGACGGAGGATGTCGTTAATGCTGGCATGTCGTGCAATGCGGCCTGCACTCCTGCAACGTGACAGGCCATGATATCCGAGGCTGTCGACAGCCTCGCCACAATGACAGCGATGCGGAGCAACACAAGGAGCGCCGAGGCGCAGGCAAGTAGCAAGCCGAAAAGTTGTATCATCCAACAAGGTCCCTATGTTGAATGAAGGAAGTGCCCGAAGCCAGAGACCTGATTCCCATTCACCCACAGCCACTGATTGACTGACGTATTCAGAAGTTTTTTCCGTGTCAAACTGCAAAGCGGTGCATCCCATAGTCTCTGAGAAGATGGGATCAAGGGTACATCAGTATTGGGAGAAGTCATTTTCCAGACGTTCAAAGCATCGGACAAAAACGGCACCTCAAAATCAGTCAGAGAAGGTCCTCAGATATCTCTGACGAACTTTTCAGTTCCGTGGACCGAGGATATGAACGCCGGTAAACTGATACTAGAAATTTTGCGGATGCCGAGGCCACCTAAACGAATTGGGAGCGTGGCTTGTAACCAGGCTCGGACATCCAAAGCCACATTTAAGATCGAAGAAACAAAGTTTTGTATAATTTTGTCTACTTTTTCCAAAAGGTGTTGGTGCTTCCACAAATATGAGCAACGGAGGGAGAAATTAAATTTTGGTCCAAAACAACAATATCGAAAAGATTCGTCGAAGATTGGGGACCCTAGCAGGTGAAGATGGTTTTTTCGACAATTTTGATGTCAGGAGCTATTGCATTGAGCTTCAGTTGTTGGTTAGTAGTATCGGGTAAAAATATTTCACATTAAGAGGGATTGAGGTCAAGGCCAATAGAGTGGAATTTTTGTTTCAAATATATAAAATCTTCTAAAACTGTGTCTGCATCACCTCCTAGAGTCCCGTCATCTAAGTACCATACATTGAATTTGGAATTTAGTTCCTTAATGATGGGATTTATTGCCAAACTGAAAATGACTGGCCCCAGAGGGTCGCCTTGTTGACAACCGACGGCTGATTCCAAAAGATTGTCCTTATATAGTAGTTTAGAGGGGTGTCTATAACATTGCCAAAGAAAACTGTAAATGTTGGTTTTTTTTTTTACTTCGGTCAACATAGCGTCCTTGTTTACTGAATTGAAGTCATTCTTAATGTCAACCTTAAGGACGACCTCATCTTCATTATGTTTAAAAAAGTTGAATGTGCGTGTACGGCACTCCACAGCCCCATTTGGAACCAAATCGTAGTTGAAGGGGCTGAAATTTGCCTTTTAAAGTTTCGTTATAAAAGGCACAACAAATTTTGGCTGCCGTACGACGGTAGGTACACCCTATAGCAATGAGACGAATGCCGCCATCCCTCTTGCGCAGAGCACATAAATTAGCCCCGTAAAAGACGTCGATGACGGCTTCGTGCACGAGCATTAGGTTGATCAAAGCCATAAGCTCCTTTAAAAGCGACTCACCGGCTTCTCCAGCGCTTGAACCCGTCAGATCCTTTAGGTGCTGGGGTGTCAAGCCGTCGAGGCCACCAGCAGATCCATTCCGAAAAGACCCGACGGCCGTGATCAATTGGTGAGCTGTAACTGTCAATGAATTGTTATCAGGGTCAGGGAGATCAGGGAAAACGAGGCCATCCACTGGAGACGGGTGTTTACTCTCCAGAGCTGAAAGAATCTCTGGAGAGTGCGGTGCAACCACATCACTACTAAAGATTATCCTGGCTGCTCCACTTATATCACCTTCGCTTAATTTGGATTCCACATGATGCAGGAAACCATTGTGCAATTCTTGGGCTGGTAATTTAGGGTCGAAACTTGTATATGAAGCATTGCAATTGTCTTTAATTTGGGTAGTCAACGATTTTTTTATTGCCAATTTTTTCTGAATATGCAGAATCCTTTAAGGGAAGGTGAGTAATTGTTCCCAAGCATTTTGTGAGTTCTCCCGGGTGACAAGCCGGACACATCGCGTTAAACTCAGTGCAACCAAAGGCCGCGCACCGCGGGGAACTCTCTTTAAAACTGGGGTTGAATTTTTTAATTTTGATGCTTTTGCCAAAGTGGTTGTTCAATGGGAGTACAGTTCTGGGGTTAGAAGGTGCATTATGGTGTTTATGGACCTTGCCACAATGCACCTTCAAACCTCGTTCACCTTTAAAGAAACGGGCTTGGGAACAATGAGGACATCTTACCAGAATATCCAGCGAGGTCAAAGGTTGAGAGGCACTGCTCTCGGCGTCGCTGCTGCCTTTACCAAGTAACATATATTATCCTTTTACTTACATAACATAACATACCATCACGCCTGTATTCCCCGAAGGGTTAGGCAGAGGTGTACTTATGTAAATACACCCACATTTCGCCGGTATGGTTAGGTCCCATGTAATAGGGGGCGAGCCTATTGCCATTAACCGGGCACAAATCCAGACTCTGAGCTCTGCTACTGGGAATTTCATAGAAAAACCCAATAACACTTTGCTCGACCTGGGGATCGAACAGTCGCGATTGGGACCACTAGACCAACGAGGCAGTCCTTTTACTTATATTTACACAAACACTGACAAATTTAAAAATATAAATTAAAATAAAATGTATATCAAATTAGCAGTCCTGACTTTGACGGGACTGTCAGTGCGTCGCCGCCGCCGTCGCCGTCGCGCAGTCGCGTTGTGGAGCGTTGTGAACATCTTCACGCTGTGATTTGTAGGAGCCCGCAGGCTGCAAATCACTTGTCATAACTAGTTGTGGCACGCGGCCGTACACCGATTTTTTGCGATATGCGATCGTTGCGGAAGTTGATAAGATGGAACGTCGTCGACCCGGGAAACACCGCTGGGTAGCGCTAAATATAGTATGTATTTTTATACATAACCTTTAGGAATTGCAACTTTGTTGAAATTTATTCATCGATTTTATAGATTTTTACCATTTTTACCACGCAATGAAAATAATTTCATGTAATCAGTTCAAACGTAACCATGGCAAATTATATTATTTTATTTGACATATCCTATTTTCTCACATCCACCCGTTCGGTTTCTCATTCGCATACATCTTTATGATGTGCTGTCAATTATTACTAATCTTCAATGCGTTGGCGCATCGCCAAACTGTGCGAAAAACAGCATTCGCGAACATATTATTAGCTATTTGTATGCAGAACTCGTTAGTGTTGTGCGACCGTACGTGATCAAGACAGAAAAAGTCTTACTTAAAGTCGAGCGAGAAATGAGCGAGGTTGGAAATGAAATCAAAAATGTGTTCAGTAATTTCAATCCATTTCAGTAAGGTAAGGTAGTAAGTGGTTCATATCGTACATTTTCCAACGAGAATTACTTTAAGAGGAGTGTCCCTCGCGAACGCAACAATGTTGCACAGTTGTCGCTGTCTCTATCCCTCGCGATGCGAACGCGTGCCCGAGAGGAGAAACAACAACATTTTCACGCGTATTTCGTATGTTCCGAATTTTGGAGATTACTCCTATAATATTGCTAATATGTAAAAAAAAAATCTTGTAAAAAAATATTCACTATATTATCTGGGTTTCCTTCGAATCAGAATGTTTCTGTATTGATACATTGTCGAGAAATACTAGCATAAAGTTGGGCCGTTTTTCAACGAAAATTGCCAATCTTTGAGCTCGTGTAACTTTTTAACCGTATATTGAAATGAAATTTTATATTACAGAAACACGTGTATTAATGATAAGATTGTTACTGCAAAATTTCAATGACTTTCATTGTTTAAAATTCAAGCAAGGGCCAAACTGCGTTTGTATGGGGCGCGAAGCGGATACTATCCTCTTAAATAACATGTATTGGGTATTTTATAAGTTAGGTATATTTAATTCAGCCGTAAGACAAAAATGCTTCAACACTATTTCAGATAACAAATTAATCTTTTTTTCGTCTGTTCGTTTATTTTTCATTTAACTTTTTTCTCTTTATTATGTTACATTATATGGGTCTCGCTGTTAGCCACATTATTTCTAGATAGGATGATGATGATGACTTTTGACTTTTCTAGGATATTTATAGCATAGGTATAAATAACTATAAACATTAATGGAAAATCTTAAGTATTAATATAAATACAGATCATGGAGTACCTTAAAAGAATCTATAGTCAACTCTGCCTAACTTTTCAGGAAATACAGGCGTGATCGTATGTTATGTGGAAGTATTCCCTGCACTTCCCCCCTCAGCCCATAATTCCTTCAACGTCACACTTCGGTTCAATACTGAAATTCAAAGCCTTCCACTTTTACGAGGGGCACACTCGCGGCCGACATTATCGCCGCGTCGGCTTTGATGGAGCATAAAACCGGACGCAGCTGTAGCCTTAGTGCTGATGACGAGGCTTGGCGTTCGAGGAGAATTTTGTTTGTCAGTCAAAACTCATGAAGACTTAATGACATTCATTTTAGCGAAAGATCATTCGAGATCACTGCCTGTGATGTTGAATTTTTCTTCCACATTTTACGTGTTATGGTGACGTCAGCGACATCTATTGAAAATATTACGAATTATCATGAAGATATTTTGCACTTATACTGTTGGCAGAAGTTTTATATACGTTATCCAAAGCCTGGATTGTAGCCGATGACGATGCTACTTCTCTTTGGCGATACCTACTTCTCGATACATTGCGTGGTGTAATAGAAAGTAACTTTATTTATCTTTTTTACAATAAGGCTAAACTGCTAAACAGATAACCATATAATAGATTGCATCCTGAGGAGGCTGGGCTTCCTTTTTCTAAATAATAATATAAGTATATTGTTAATATTCCTTTTCGGACTGCAACCCCAGTAAAAGTGACTTCTTTGGCGAGAATAAAAGCTTGTTAATTATAGAAAAAACTAGAAAATATTAGTTGTTAGTGAAATGAAATTATATTTATTTCTGTATGTAATAGATAATTCACGAGACGAGACCTTTAAACTTTACCAAGTCAATGTTAAATTTTTTTTTAACCTAGTTGGCGCCGCTGTGATTCCCATTTGGGGAATTGCTACCTCCTACGATATTCTCTACCCATCGTATATATATTTGTAAAGAAGACATAACTCTCTCACCTCCCGCTGTTTTACAGCCTCACAGTACCGAATAATCTTCGTCAAATATTCACCTCGTACCTTAAAAAAATAAACGGTTTCTTAATTCACTTACCGAGTTATTTTATAGTGTACATAAGTTTTTATGTGGTTTTATTACATTATAGGGAATCCGATTGTGTTAAGGCTGTATTCCCTGAATGGCAGACAGAGATTGAAGGTTATGTTCTACCTACATTCACAACATGTTTTATTTTCATGTGATAGGGGGAAAACCTATTGCCGTTAACCCAAACTCGAACTGCTTCGAATTTAAAAGGAACACTCATAATTATAACAAATGAGTTGACTTCTATTACATGAAAAAAAATACAGCTACTGAGGCTATATATCAAAAAAACCTAAATGTTACTCTTCAGGCATAACAGCATGATGGTGTTATAATTATGTTTATGATATGACATCAGCGCCATCTAGTGTCACTTCCTAGAAGTTTTTGATTTTAGATTAATAAAGATTACAGAAATTAATTAATTAATTACTTACAGAAATTAATCTGGTTTCATATTAACTCATAACCACAATATGACGACAGGAACCATAGTCTCAGGAAACCTACAAGGTTCGATATAAATACTCGATTGACAATCAAGCTTGTATATTTCATTTAATAAACAACACTATAATTAACATCTTCAAAACAATAAAATGCAAGCAATCATACTAACAGGCGTAAAACAGGAAGCGGAGAGGCAAATCTGCGCGTGCGCCGCATGCGACGTGTTTATAAATACCGCACTCTCACCTTCGCTTGGTGGCCAAAATTATCACGCTGGTCCGCGGTGGTGGTACGCGGGATGGGCGGTAGCGGGAGCGGGAATCATAAGCGGCTATAGTTATAATGATCACTATAATTTTCTAGATACCTATTACCACTTATATGCTTCTATCTTTGTTTATTTATATATGGAAGACAGCTAATTATGAGATACTGAATGCTATGTACGACTCCAAAGTTCGTTACTCTGTATAACAAATCCTATTACTAAACTATGCGAATTCGAATCGTATACTCGGTTTTCATAACCTGCAGGTTGGATTTGTCAATAGAATAAATTCCATTGAACATTTATTCTATCCATTCCTGGTTGCCGCTCTTATATGCGCCATATTCGGCTTCCTAAATCCAGTTAGGTCTATCGTAAAACGTCAGTCCACCTCCCCAATGCGTGTCCTACACTGTGTTTATCTAGTCATCGTTATAAATTCTCCAGGACATGTGTATTCTAGTTATGTAATCAGCAGTTAATCTTCAATTTAAGGCTGAATATACATATTTTGCTGTTAATCACCGGTATAAGCTCTAATTAGATTGTTAGTCTAATTTGAGCTCTATCCGCTTCAGCTCATGTCTTGTTCCAAGGCCAGAGTGCAACACACTGAAGCGTTTGGCCATGACTCTACTAAAGCCATTACAAGCATTGGTAAATTAAATTCAATGCTTTATGATTTTATTTTTCAAGTGTTCCGAAGTGAGTTATGGATAGCAAAATCGTTTTAAATAGGAATTATATTGTTCCAAGTTTCGTCTCGCTTCAATTTATGTACCATATTTGGAACAAAATACAAATATCACTAGTTAATTTTACGAAACTAAGAAGGGCCTCTGTCAGATTGGTCATAAAATCATCACTGCAAAATTGCTATTGGTGCTTACTGCTTATTTTCTTAATCTATATTAATATTATAAAAAAGTAAAGATTGTGAGTGTGTGAAGTTGTAGGGGTTAATCTCTGGATGCGTGCCTTGTATTCGAACTCGAGACCATTGACTTGGCAGTCCAATGGTCATATTACTTGGCTGTCACTGCACTCATTAATACACATTTGACTTATACCATGACCTAAATGTGACACGGTGACCTACTTTTCATTGGATACATAATTTTAAGTTCAAAAGCCTAATTACATATTATCAAACCACTTATCATCCAATTGCTGGGCAAGATCTCCTATCAGGGTGAGGATTAAGCTATAGGCCACCACGCTAGCCTAGTGCGGATTAGCAGACGTCACACGCCGTCGAGAACATCTCTCAACCATGTAGGTTTCCTTGCGATGTTTCTCTCCACCGTTTTAATGAATAATTATTAATAGGTAGGTACCTGTAGACGTGCATACGAAAAATTCATGAAAGAGGTTCATGCCTTGGATTTGAACTCAAAACCTACGATAAAAAAAGAAAACTAAAAAAAAAAACAAAATTAAGAATATTTTGTTTGCATTAATTGCATCGACGCTACAGAGCGTACCTTGTTACTATAGAGTGCAATACACTCGTCGACACATATGGCCATGACTGTCTTAAGATCAGTTGCATTGCCAATTTCTCTTCCTATTATAAATTTCATCTCTAGACGCTTTTCCTGGTAATTTACCTCCTTGTTCCAAGGCTATAGACACTGCGGCATTTAGCTATTTTTTTTTGTTGTTGCATTTTTTGCCTACATTCAGATCTAGGATACCCAGATTTCCTACATTCCTCGCTTCAGTTTATGCCTCGTTCCAAGGCCAAAGTGCAACACACTGAGTCGCTTGGCCCTGACTGTACAAAGGCCAGGCGGCTTACGCACTTACAAATTAAACGACACAGTTAGTAAGTAGTGATGCCCTTTTACTTTTATTATCACGCTCGTTTTGACTAATGAGATTAGCAGGACTTCGACAGAAATATCTTCTTCAGTGTGGTATTTCTACGACCTGTTTTACAGGTGCATTTTACTTTCACGTGTCTACTTTTTACCTGGCTGTTCCACTTGTTATTATTGTTTAGGTTTTCGAGTTCTACTCGATTGCACTTTGATCACGGTAATTTATAAAATAATTAATTAGTAAGTGTTAGGAGCAAGTCTATTTATGATCGTATTTGTACAAGTAGGTATTATACATTTGCAACATTTATATAATAATTTATAATTTATATAATAGCTCAACGGCCTTTTTTGGTTGAGGGAATGCCTGTATACTAGCCGCGGTGTGGCCTACCTCAACACTGATATGGAAGTCCAGTAGCTAAGCTAGCTAGGTAATACATAGTATATGCATACTTTGAATCTAAATCAATTAATGTTAATGACGTTAAGCAACAATTTACGAGAGCTTAATGTCATTTCCATACTATGAAACTGTTTAAAAATCCAGACTTATGAAAGGGTTTTTTATCTGCGTACTTTGTTAAAGGAAAAGATATTTATTTGTAAGCATATTGTATGTAAAGACGTTGTTGAGAAGGGTTAAATATTTTTTTGGAGAGGGAAGTCTTGGAAGGGAGGGGCTTGTGACTTATTGAAATCTAAGCTGATCAAGGCATTGCAGGGCCAAGCTGCGCTCGCCGCGGTCAATGTGAGGCTGGATGCTTAACACATCGACATCTCTCCGTGTCTCGGAGAACACATAAAGCCGTTGGTCCTGATTGTCATACAAACACACCCATGATAATCGTTAGTGGTAAGCAGAAGACCATTATTGCCCAGGAATTGGGTTGTGGATGTTTGATGGTAGTTGCTTGAGTAAAATATTAATAATCCAGCCACATCACTGGACTGGCTTAGACCGAAAACCGAATTCAATATAGGTACCTAATTGAGAACAGGTTAAGAGGATGATGATGATGATGGTACATTCGTTGTTAAATATTAATTTTCTCTCACATCTGCAATTATAGAAGTGCATACGAATATTTTATTAAATCTTTATTATTAGTTATAAAATAAATATTATGCTAAATATAATATAGTTACCACCTCTATAATTACGGAATACGATGAATTTAAAAAGGTCATATTTAAAATCTATAAAATAAGAAAATATTAATATATTTTCAAGTAGGTAACCTAACCTAACCGATATTTATGTTTTTTAATAGTTGCAGTGGTCGTTCCCTTATTATTTGAGGAATATGATCAATCTTCAATCATAACACCCTTTGGACATGTCTCTAAAACAAAAGGTCAGCTAAAAATAATATGAAATGCCCAGGAAACAGGAAGTATTGAAGGTTGTACACGTGTACCCAATGCCTTCAAATGGGCCTAACAACCTGATCGTGGTGTGAGTGTTAAGTAATTGCTTCTAAATAGCTTACGGACGTGACTAGAATTGAATAGTAAATAGTTTAATAAGTATAATGTTTCAAACGTGATAAGGCGTAAATAAGCAGTGAAATATCGGACCAGTACTGAGTATAAACCGCACTTCCTCATCATCCATATGTCCCACTGGTGGGTCTCTTCCCGTAATGCTATTGGTTAGGCTATTTACATATAGTTCACAATGCTAGGCTACTGCAGAATGGAAACCACGATTTTTAACGAGTAGGCGACCCACCTGATGGTTAGTATAGTCATCAACGCCCAAGGACATCTGCAATATACATACGTTGCCGAGCATATAGACGTGCATATAGACACTACTGCTACTAAACCTGGGTACTACTAAACGATGTTTTCCTTCACCGTTTTAAGCGAGTGATAATTATTATTAATACGCACAAAGTTTTTTTTTTAATAGTAGAGGGAGGCAAACGATCAAGTGAGTCACCTGATGGTAAGTGATCATCACCGCCCATGGACACCTACAACACCAGGGGGGTTGCAAATGCGTTGCCGGCCTTTTAGATACGAATAGGATCGCTTCTTGAAGGTTGCCATGTCGTACCGGATCGGAAATACATCCGCTGGTAATTGATTCCACAGAGCATAGTTCCGAAAAGTCAGGGGTATGTGCTTTGGTCTCGAACTTAAAAGTCCAACGATCATATCAAAACTATCACTGCTTTGTTACTTTTAGTTCCGATGCAACTTATTCACGGGGTTTGTGAAATTCACCACAGCCGTGGTTGTTGGCCAACTTTCGCAAGACCTTTTCATAGTAATGATAGGCTTTAGGAGCGATGGATTCTGAAGAAAATATGCAGCAGTCAATCTTCTACTGCGGCGTGACATATTGTTTTGTAAAGAAAAACGATGAAACAATACAGATATCTCAGATTATTTAGCTATTTATTTCAGCATCAAAATGATATATACATCCTGACACAATCTTTGTCCAAAACAGCATAAATGTTTCACATTTTAGTTGGAATTAACACCTATATATAACAAGGTTTGTCCACACGAACCAGTCAAGGGCTCGCTTTAACTTTCATGATAATGTATGTTAATTTGTTGATAGCAAGTATCCTTGGGAACTGGCGATGCCCTCAGCAAACCGTCGCAAATGTTCACATGACTCACTGAAGGATTTTCTCATGTGCCAGCGAATTTTCTTGTCCTTTTAACTTTGTTGGTGTGAAATATGAGTTTTGAATTTATTTTGACGGTATTTATCTCGGTAATGTTGATGAGTTTCTGTCCAATATTAGCTTATAGATGATCCTGGTTTTAATTTAAATTATTTGTATGTAAAATACAAATCTAAAAACCTCATTAAAAGTAAATATATGTGGGATGTATGATTGAATTATAGCGAATTTTCAGTATAAACTTTCATCTTATTCTTTAACAATCCAAGCCGTCCTTTTTTCCCCTTTTTTCTGACAACCCATTTCCTTTTTAATACAATTCTTTATAACCAGCCAGCTTTACTTAAAGAAAAACCTAACAAAACTATTTCTTATAAAGTGCCATTCCCACATATATATAACATAACATACCATCACGCCTGTATTCCCCGAAGGATTAGGCAGAGGTGTACTAATGTACACCCACATTTCGCCGGTATGTTTAGGTCCCATGTAATAGGGGGCGAGCCTATTGCCATTAACCGGGCACAAAACCAGACTCCGGCTGCTACCGAAAATTCCATAGAAAAACCCAATATCACTTTGCTCGACCTGGGGATCGAACCCAGGACCTCTAGCGTAGCAGTCGCGCTTAGGACCACTAGACTAATGAGGCAGTCAGTACATATATATATATATATATATATATATATATATATATATAAAATGACAGAAAAATGCAAAAAAATAATGATTGATATATATATATATATATATATCATTATTTTTTTGCATTTTTCTGTCATTTTCCATGCAAAGCTTGTTAAGTCATTTTTCTGCTGCTACAAAATTATTCATATACCTAAGGCAGTTATTATAGTACTATAAAATGAAAACATTGACTCATCGTACAAGGATTTTCACATGTAGTCATACATTTCCCTCCAATTATACTTTAGACAGTACAATTATGTTTTCCAAGTTATCTTTAATAGCTGATGGAGGAATGCTTTCATCGTGCGCCAATTGCGACTCAACTGCAACTCAACTGCCACCGTTTTACGCTTATTGAGACGTTAAATCTTACATATTATGGCTTAAGAAGTTACGTTTAGTAGTAAAACCACAGAAATGAGGTCAAAACAGTGGTCGGTTATTTCTTTGTCTTTGTTTTTTTTTTATGCTAAAGGTACCTAGATCACTGCATTCTGTTGACATAATAGCCAGTGGTATTGGTAACTTAGTTGTGACCAAAGTACCTAACGGAGGACGCAGGTTTAAATCCAAATCCAAAACTATTTTTTTTTGCCTATTAATGTTATCTAGGATTTCCACACTGAAATAATAATAAAGCTTGATCCATCCCAGGACGATGATACAGCAAACAAATTTATTAGAATCACACAATTACCTGTAATAATTATAAATAAAAACACATAACATAACGGCTATATTCCGCAGATAGAGTACTGTTATATATTTTTATTTTTCTAAAAAAGCTTACTAGCAATGTCGGTGGCTCATTACTAGTATTCTTGTTAACCCCTCGTGCTAAGCTAAAATGCTTGTGTTATGAGTGGGTTCACGTCGGTAGTGCAATGGGTGGGGCTCCAACCGGCAACCATATGATCGCAAGTAAGACTCCCTAGCTATTAGGCTACCGCCGCTTCACATATATATAGGTACCTACATCCAAAGCTCATGAATATCTCCAACAACCTAAAAAAAATTCAGTTCACGCAAAGTTTCAAGTAACAACACCCATAACACAAACAAATTAAAAAGAATTTCGCAAAAAGTGCTGTCATCTCCAATGATACTGCAGCTAATTTCCTCGGCGTCCACTTTAATTACCCACATAAAGTTCTATTGTTTTACCCGACTACCCTCCCCTCTGTGAACCGACAAAAAGTATCTTTACCTAGATTTTTAAATGTTCATTTACTTTTATTGCGCATACGGTCTATTTCTTTCAAGAAATATCTTCCATGAACAAGCAAGACGGATGCACTAAAGGTTCCGTACTCTCCTCAAAAACAAACTTAACTTTGCAGTTGAAAGACATAATTATTCTCCCATATTCCAACTGCAAAATTAAATTAGAAAGAGCATCACACTGTTTTGCATTATACTTATCTGTATAACATTTATAATACTTTGTATTTTCAACCGACTTCAAAGAGGAGGAGGTTCTCAATTCGTCTGTCTGTTTGTATGTTTGTTACGCGATATCTCTGCCAATTATGGATCGATTTTAATGATTATTATTATTTTTGCTTCGTAGGTCATACTTCAGAGGTAGTCCCGTTCAAATATTATCGAAATCGGTCGAAGGTTTTAAAAAAACTTAAAAAAAATATTAAAGATTGTATATTTGAACATTTTATGCTTATATGGTGCTGCTAATCGTTGTTTCTTGCCAAATTTCATGATTCTAGGTCAACAGAAAATACCCTTTAGGAAGAGAAGAAAGTGTCAATTCTGCTAAAAACAAAACTCTCTTTATAAAATTGTCCCGAAATCGAACCTACATAACTTGGTTACCCCCAACCTCTCGAAAAAATCGCTATAAAAACTCGGCAGATGATTGTCGTCCTTCGAACGGAAATAACGTTTCCTCAATCTAGTAACTAAACGTCTTTGGCTGAATGGAATCCTTCCTAAGGTTTTTTTTTAAAATGAACACTTCAGTTGAACGCTTAGAGAAAATGGAATGGGTGATTATATTCGTGCAATTTTTTTTATAACGTTTGAGCTTTTTTTATTTCCGTTTTGAAATAACTAATATTAATAGTACTACACACAGAGTAGCCTGTCCGTCCCTTCCTGACTTTATAATGAACATCGTTGTTTCTATACCAGGGTCCGCATGCTGCCTACCCTGGAGCTCTTTCCGTACCTTAGAAAAATATAAAAAGGGTCAGAAACCAAACGGTCACAAAGATAACCTGATTATGGATTTGCGGGTTTCAATCCTTCTTTCAATTTGTAAAAATCTATTGATCTATTCTCTAACTCTCATAACGTATGTATTAACAGGATCATCAGCTTGGATCCTTTACAATAAAGTCATACCCTTTAAAAATACTTTTTATTTCCTAGAATATTACTTGCGAACTTTAACACAATAATATTTCTCCTTAACGATAGCAATAACTCTGCAACTTGCAGAAATAGGTACGGTATTGCAAAATAAGTCATAATTAATTCCCCACGGTGCTGGAGTTATAGTATTGTGACCAAAAAACAAAAAAAAATACAACCCTAGTGGTAATAGCGCTCTAGGGTTTTAGTGTGCCTACAGTATGTTCAAAAAATTTGTTATTATAATTTATATAAGTTCTGTTTTGGGCACTGTACTCGCTCATTCGTTCATTCTCTCATAATCTCATTCGCTCTTTCATTCACTTCGTGACTGCAATTTCACTTAGTTATTTAAATTAGAATCTTGTGAAGATAAAACAGCGTATCATACGTTTTTTAAACTAGTTTTTTACAAAAATCTGTTTCATTGAGCTAAATTGGCTGATTAAGCTCTATTAGAAA
This sequence comes from Subacronicta megacephala, assembly GCA_958496365.1. Lineage (NCBI taxonomy): Eukaryota > Metazoa > Arthropoda > Insecta > Lepidoptera > Noctuidae > Subacronicta > Subacronicta megacephala. The sequence continues at coordinate 12,474,414 of OY292530.1, read as the reverse complement.
GCATATTGACTTTTCAACTACACTTGACTTCAAATACAATCTTTGTAAAAAATTCTACAGTTTGGTGAACAGCCTGTACGAGTTGACACGAGAGTAATAAATTAAATATAAAAATGCCAACATAAAACAGTCGCACCTCGCTTTACTACGGTTATGAGCGAACTAACTCACACGGTCTACGTTTGAGCAGCGGTATTGACCGGGTAGGATAACAGAGAACAAAATACCATCAGAGGCCATATTGATACGTTAGAAAATCAAAGATAAAACATACTATCAACGATCATATTGACTCTGTAGAATAACAGAGAACATAATACTATTCGAGGCCTTATTGACTGGGTAAAATAACATAAATCAAACACCATCAGAGGCCATATTGATTTATTATAATATCAGGGATCAAACAATTATACTATCGAGGGTCATATTGACTCTGTAGATTAACAGAGAACAGAATACTATTCGCGGCCTTTTTGACTGGGTAAATTAGCAGAAATCAAGTACTATCAGACACCATATTGATTTGTTAGAACATCAGAGATCAACATACTATAGACAATCATATTGACTCTGTAGAATAACAGAAACCAAACATATTATCGATGGTCATATTGACTATGTAGAATAACAGAGAACATTATACCATTCGGCCATATTGACTCTATAGAATAACAGAGAATATTATACGTTCAGAGGCCTAACTGACTGGGCAGAATAACAGAAAACATAATACCATCAGCGGTCTTATTGATTGGGTAGAATAGCAGAGAATAAACAAATTGAATGTGTAGAAAAGCAGAGGCCAAACATAATATCAGTGGCCGAATCGACATTTGAACTCGCGTTAGGCCTAGCATTTATATTATGTACAAAAAACTCCAGTGAACCGTCTGAGTCCCGCACAAGCCTAGAGGGGTCACCTCAAAGATGGCAGCTCCAACATAATAACATAACATTGTTCGTTATTACTCTAATAAAAGGCTGTACCAACCTGTTTAGTGCTCAAGTTTCATAAAAAAGTTAAGTACACGATAAGTTTCTATGAATAGTTGTTGTTACGACTTCATTTTGCATGTCGGTGTTTATAGTATTAGTGTTGTTGTTCCAATTGAATTGTTGACAATTGCTTGATATTATAATAATATGGAAAATCTGGAATAAATGAGTTTATAAAATCAATAAGTAAAAGTCGTTTAAAATATTTTTTTTACAAAAGAGGCCCTGTTCCTCCCTCAGTCCTCTTCCTTCTCCTAATCTCCGTCCCTTTTCTTCTCACTTTCTCCAGCCCTTCCTTCTCCTGTTCTCCGTCCCCTTCCTTAGTAGGCTCGGCAATGCATCTCTAACCCCTTTTGTATTGCAGATGTCCATGGGCGGCGAAGATTATTAGCTGTCCTGCTCGTTTGCCAAGTTTTCCCATAAAAAAATTACAATCATATCATTTTATTATTTGTAACTGCAGATTCCATGACAGTTTGAAAGCGCTCTTACTAATCTTAGACTACTGAGCCATTTATAAGTAAGTGAAAAAAAAAATAGTGGTACATATTTTCAAAAGGACTAACATGACTGAGCTGAATGCAACGCCGTCGCGTGCAAGCTCCAATAAAAAAATATTAGTGTCGATTTACAGTTCGCTATGAACGAGCATAAAGGCATTTGTCGTGATCAAATACAGATGAAAGCGAGTAGTTTCACTCTACGGTAGTATGCATAACATTATCTAAATTGATTCATTAGGAATATCTAAAATAATCTGCAAGTGATCATTTAGTAACCAACCTCAGAGGGGTTAAAATGGCTCATATTAAAAGTTAAAAAGGCTGTTTCTGGTGAAACCGCAGCGGTATTCTTTGCTTTTTTCTCGGAAAAGAAAACGTATTTTTTTTATGTTTTATTATTTATTTTATCTATTCTTTATTGTACACCACAAATACAGTAAAAACGAAATATTTGAAAGAATATCCACAAAACAAATGTAGGTACAATGGGCGGCCTTATCGCTTAAAGCGATTTCTTCCAGGCAACCAAAGTGAAATTAACACTGGACAAAAAAGATTACATGTCATTTAAACATTCTTGGATTTTGTTGAAGTTTTTCTTATAAATACGAATGTGCCGACATGAAGGCAATCCAGCCTGTTTGCGCTTGTATAAACCTCATCTTGGATAAGTAGTTGTAGTAGGCATCAGTTATGAAAAGTTATCATGATCAACATTTGTAATGTTATAATTTGTAATAAAGTGGTAGAACGCAGAGCTATATGTTAAGCTAATAAACTCCAGTTTATCAGCTGACCTCTCAATGTACGAAAAATCGTTACAATGCGAGGCCAGCCTACACTGGATGCGTAGCCGTGTGTACAAAGTAACACAAATAATTTAATTTGGAGTCTGTAAAGCTCAAGCGAGTAAATTTGTACCATTTTAGCTCAGACAACAGTTTTAATTAGTTCTATTTAAAGATCTCAATTACTGCCTTTTATAATTGACCGACAAATGGCGAGATAACTAATTTGTTATTATCCAAGCTTGTCTGGCGCCTCTAGCGGTAGTTTGACTAAGGGCCAAGGACTTTCTCCGTTCTTGGCCTCCATTTTCTTAGTTTAAAATAACTCGATTAGAAAATTAATTGTAGAGATAGTGTCTTGCTGGCATGTCTACATCCCCGCATGAAATGACTGGGAAATTACTGCCCTCCCACAGAATATCGACGTCAAGGTAGACGTATGCATACCTACTGTTGTGTTTCGTACGGTGTTTACGCCGGAGGCCTAGTTCCTCCCTCGGTTACCTTCCTTCTCCTTTTCTCCTTACCCTCCCTTTTCCTTGGGTCGGCAACGCATCTACAAATCCTTTATCCATAGGGCGGCGATAACTACTTACCATCAGATAGTTCAACTTCTCGTTTGCCGAGCTATCCCATAACAAAAATTAAAGACTCATTTTTAGGCGTAGTTCTTACGTACGGTAGTGATCGTATCAGCAGTATTTTCATACCCGTTGACTGCCCAGGGTCTAGACAATAACTCATAAATATCGTCAGTATTGTAAGCTCCTTCAATGCGAGCACAATGGTGTTTCTGCTGTTGTACTCGACAATGACCGGCTGTAAACTGTAAACGAGTCTCTTTAACAAACACCGTCTTAACGTCTGTAAAGTCGCGCAATACTGCATAAAACCTCATATAAATGGTGCTTGTAGGGTTCCGTACATTATTAATTGTTTCATGAGTCTTGTCTTAAGATAGAGGTTTTGTTAAAGTCTTCAACTCAAATCATTACCATACACATCATCATAATTTTATGTGTATTAAAATTACATAGGTACATTTTTAATATTACGATTCATAATCATATTTTTTATTACATTTTGTTCATACGTCGTGTAGAAGTGAAGTTTCACACATTTGCCATTTCTGTATTTTGGCATATTAATGCTACTGTTTCTTAAAACTCTAAAGGATGAATTTTTGATATTTTGTTTAAAAAATGTAGTATACGGATCTCTGTATAAAACACCGTCCTTGTTGTTATGTATCTACATTACAATACAGATACATAGGTTTTCTATAGATGCAATATTGAGTAGAATAGAATCCTATCCTATCCTATCCTACTTCCTACTTCCTATCCTTCCTACTATATATAATATAATATAATATAATATTATAAATGTGAAAGTTTGTGAGGATGGATGGATGGATGGATGGATGTATGTTTGTTACTCTTTCACGCAAAAACTGCTGAACGGATTTTGATGAAACTTTTCAGTATTATTGATTATACATCAGAATAACATATAGGATTTAATTTATAATGATATTTTGGAAAATTCCCACTGGATTGGGAAAAATCTTATCCACGCGGACGAAGTCGCGGGCAAAAGTTAGTAATCTTAATATATGTCAGTAAAGTGCCTATGCTGAACCCTTAGCTCACTCTTGCTACTTGTACTTACCTGTTTTTTTCTTGCAATGCACAAGCTTATGTGTTAGCATAGAAAGGGGTGCCATCGGACGGTTATACCGACGCTAATTTATTATTTAAACTACGAAGCGGCGTCACGCGAATGCTTTTAAGTTGTTCAAGCTTTTTCCTATTGTGTTCCAACATTGCATTTTATATAGGAATGAAAAGTTCAGGACAAATCGTTCAAGCAAATGGATATTTTATGGAATGTTAGCTTTCACTACCTATTGCTGAACGATCGCTGATGATGGTGGGCTGTATGTGCAGATGAAGAATGGATAAATGTAGTGAAGTTTTTGAAGTAGTACGAGTAGTGTCTCGCTGGCATGAGTACATGCCCGCATGAATTAGGGAAAGTACTACCCTCCCACAGAGTTTGCATACTGTTGCGTTTCATACGAAGAGAGTGGAGCGCCGGAGGCCCAATTTCTCCCTCAGTCCCCTTCCTTCTCCTTTTTTCCTTCCCCTCCAGTTTCCTTAAATAGGCTCGGCAACGCATCTGCAACTCCTTTGGTTTTGCAGATGTCCATGGGCGGCGATGACTACTTACCATCAGGTAGCTCGCCTGCACGTTAGCTGAGTTATCCTATAAAAAAGGAAGGAATCAAAAATGATCTAGACGCTTTCAGTTTTCGAAGAGCTTACTTTGTGCGTACTACACAACCGTTTATAGTCATCAAAGAAAAAAACCGTTTACAGGATACGAAAATTAATAAGAACATCTACAGGAATTCTAGTCTGACAATTACCGGTAATTGAATTACATGGTACTATGAAAGTCAGTTGTTTTTTCTTTGACAGCAATGAAATAATAGGGTATTGAAAACAAGAAAATTACGCATAGCTGCATTGTGAAAATGTAGCAGTAATAAGAGACTTTATATTTTCAATAATATTCTAGCGAGCGTGCGTCCCCAGGCTGACTGATTTATCAACTAAAGAAAATAATTGATTGAGAAACTCCCCCTATAAGTCTAATGATCTTTAGTGCGACTGCAATGCTGGATTCGATTCCCGAGTTAAGAAAAGTTGTGTTGGGATTTTATGTGAAATTATTAACTTGGACTTTGGATTTTGTCGGTTAATGGGGTCGATCCCTTTATCATAGAACCTTAAACATACCGATGATCTGTGCGTGGAAATATGTACTTGCACCTCTACCTAACCCTTTGGGCAATAACTGCGTACTATGATGTTTATTTAAAGATTCGTTAGAGCGGTTTCAGAAAATGATAATTATTGATGAGTTTTTTAACGTTGGTTTTATTATTGCATCAAGAAGTTTTAAATAGAGGCTTACCTGCAGTTCATACCATTTTTTATTGTAATTTTTTTCCAAAATAATAAGCAAAATTCCGTGTAAACGACATTGTACATCCCAATATTTCGTAAAATGAAAGAATTGCAATGAAATATTTTGCAAGGTTGTTAGTTTTCAAAGGAAAAAGGAAAAGCGTTTTTTTCCTTTGGAAATAAAAACATTCATTTTAATACCGGTGCATCACAATCCCTTTTATTTTTCACTCTGCAACTTTTTTATTCATAAAAGATTACATTGGACGGAAAACAGAAAAGGAATTTGTAAAAACATAGTGTATTTAAGCCACTGTGCACTACTCAAAGAGCTTTTATGAAATTCAGTGTTGGTACGCAACGTTTATTAATCCGGAGTTGTGTTTGAGCGATGTGAAATCAAACACTGCTTTTGACGTATGCAGCCTGCAGCGAAGTGGTTTTAACTAGTTTGCCGTAGTAATTTTGGTCAATATATAGGCAGTTCGTCTAGCAAGTCTAGGTGTTGCAAGCACGGTTACTAAGAGTGAGGTCCTGGATCCGATTCCCAGATCGAGCAGAGCTGGCTTTTCATTTCCTTGTGTTGTAATTTGCTGTGGTAAAACCACATTTTCTAGTGGAAATTGTTGTAAGTAGTGTTGTAAAAAGCATTAGCTGATTTTAATCCTCATTATATTGGGTCTATGAAATGTCAAATTAAGTCCACCGCTTCACCTTCAGAGCTCTGGATATCTAGATAAACATTGAGAGTATTTATAAAATCGGATCAACATCAAAGTTCTGTTGAGTTAAGTTGATCCACGCAATACTCGTAAATCAGTTGTGTCGACGTTCCGTTTTCGCTACACAGCGCTTTAGGAATGTTTCTGCTGCAATCGATATTCAGCGCTTCGGTTTAGCTGACAAAGCAGTTCTAGTTTACGTTTGTTGTGTTCCTGAAAACCAGTAAACATTTTGAACCCAGGTATTTTCACTAATAATATGAATGCGAAAGTTGGATGCTTTTGGACATGTATTTAGTTTTGGTTAGGAAAAACGTAGGAAAATTGTCTTTGAATATATTCAATACAATAATATAAGGATTCTAGTTACGTTCGTTTGTATGTAAATAATAATTATGGGAACTCATGCACTCGGGCTGGTGCGGATTGTTAGGGGTGATGCTTACTAGCTTCTAGAAGCTACGGTACCCACTTACCATTAAATAAATAAATAAAATAATCTTTACTGTCGCAAAAATATACAGATAACAAGTTGACTTAAAAAAGACACAATTAAATGTATTTCACTTTAGGTACTGATGCTGTCTCCCAAACTAAGCGAGTGCTTGTATTTTGGGTGGCAGTGTTCATGCAGTCTTCACCATTAAGAAACCCGTATGCTTTTTGGCGTCTTAACAATAAAAAATATAGAATATGGACGAAGTATGCAAGATTCTGACGCAAGCTTAAGCTGGCAGGGGGCGGGGCACAGTCGTAGAACTGATGGCCGTTGGGGCGATAAGGTACTCGAGTGGAGACAACGCGCCGGAAAACGCAGTGTGTGATGACCCCCAACAAGATGGACGCTGTCGCTGGGAGTCGTTGGATGCAAGTGGCATGTATTCCGCCTGGACAACGGCCGGTTATTACTGATCGTTGTGGAAGTCTGTTCTGGAAGGCTGGGGGAGGCCTTCGTTTAGAGGTGAACTTAATTTAGCTGATATGATGATGATGCAAAAATCGTTCTGTAGTGTGGTCCCTGAAATAGGCATGAGTTTATGTTTGTATGTATAACTGTACCTAGATATACCGTTCAAGTTGAAGCTGAAAACATTTCAGCCAAAACAATGTTGCATTTTAACAAAAAACGTAATAAAAAGCATTAAGTTGTACTTCTTAAAGATATCGCATGTTATGATAAAGATCTCAATGTTTTTAATTTCAGCAATCATTTCGGTTTTATTCGCCTTCAGCATGAATAAGTCATCAAAACTAAATTTTCGATAAAATCTGAAATTTCAAGACAGAAAGTATGTTTTGATAAAATTACTTACTCAAAATGGATTTTTAAAGACATTTTGAAAGACCAACAGTGGGACGAAACCGGCCAAAAAGCAATTTGAAAATATTCGACTCTTCCATTGTTGGTTAGAATAATATAATTTTGAAAACCGAAATCTGTACCCCTATTACGAATTTATTTCTCCCACCTTGAAACAAAACTTATTCGGAAATAATCTGAAAACCTGAACAAACTCTTTTATATAAAAAAAGATTTACAAAGGATTGCGAATAGATGATTCGGCTAATAAGGTATGGGTAACGTTATGTCTCTTGGAGTTGGTTAAAAATATCATCACTAGGTATATTATAAGCCAAAGGATGTCCGAGGCTAGGGAAAGTATATGATCTTTTAATTTATTAATTTAGGTTGTCACGGCATGGTAAGGGACAGTTGCAATTTTTTTTTTATGTTTTTAATACAAAATGATAGTCTTTTTTTAAAGTTATACAGTTATAGTTATATATAAAACATACAGAACATGATCGAGACTACAGAAAATCACCTATATCTTCGCATTTGAAGCTTCTTATTTACCACAGTTCAAAATAGGTAACAGTGGAATTTAGGCACACGCAGACAAAGCATTGGGCCATTAGGGGCACATAAAAGCCGCACAGTGGTCACAACCACAAAAAGTGGTAGACTAAACTCGAATGCAGGAACCACAGCGCTCGCGGGAAAATCAATCAGAATAGCGTGCCGAATGTATTACCCATTGATTTTTTCCACTAGCGCGCATACCTGCACACTGTGTTTTTCGTAATTAAATAAAACAGCATTCCATTAGTGAATACCACTGTTTAAATTAGGTATGTTTGTGCAATTTCGAATTATATATGCGGTATAACATAAATATTATGAATTTTGGTTTGGTGTATGCAATTTAAATTGTAAAACGATGTAAGCTTGTCGTCCACTGACGACAAAACGTGTTGCAAACAGCTACCTATCCCACTCACACTTTAGGAGTTAGTTAGATAGATGTTTGCAACATGTTTTGTCGTCAGTGAAAACGCGGGGTTATAATATGTACACGTAAAGACAATTCTATTTTCAGCAATAATATGATATGTTTTAACTCATCACAATTAATTGTAATCCAATCTGTTTTCATAAATGCTCATATAAAACACAGCTGAAAGAGCCAACACATGGACAGTTCTCAAAGGATCACCCATTTGTAGATTGACCACGATAAGTGCAGCTTAACTTGCCACATCAATTGTTCAGCACAAAGTAAAGCGCCTGTCTGTTTTCCAACCTACCACCTACAACTCGTAAGACTTGGCCGTTACCACTGGGCCACTACCACTCCTGTGTACTTAATTTGTGTAAATTATTTCATCACCACTGCTCCCAAAATGGTGAAGGAAAGAAAGAAAGAAAGAAAGAAAGAAAAATATTTATTTTGTTCTCACATATATTCTTAAAATAAAAAGCAATAATGACTACAACTATACTATAACATGGAACCATCATGAACAAGGAAAACATCGTGAGGAAACTGGCATGTCCTAGGACCAAAGAATTTGAAAACATTTGACATCTACCAACCCGCACTGAGCCCACGTGGTGTATTATGGTCTTCTTCCTCTCACCGAAAGGTCGCCTGTGTCCCAGCAGTGGGAACATTAGAGGCCGATTATATATGTATGTATGTGTTTTTAAGCGCAATTATATCTTATTAACCATGACCTCTTTTGGCTTAAAGGAAAAAACAAGTATAAGTCTCAAATTAAAGCCCTTAATAACAAAAAGACTATAGTAAAATATATATTAGACTAGAGGAATGACGGGTAGAAGCAGTGTGGGGCATCCAGTGGCGAGATGGATCTATAACATCATAAAAATCAATAGTCTTACGTAGATAAGATTGGCACAGAATTTTCTTTTGAATCCAGACCGTAGTTTTTGGAATCAAAGCTCTACCTATATAGTGAAGCTAGCCTTCACCCCTAACCATAGAATACCCTACCTTTCACTATGTCCTAGTATTTTTTTAAAAAAAGCTTACTAGCAATGTGGGTCGCACATTACTAGTAATCTTGTTAACCCCTCGTGCTAAGCTAAATGCTTGTGTTACGAGTGGGTTTTCACTCACTCACTCACACGTCGGTAGTGTAATGGGTGGGTTTCGAAACGGCAACCACATGATCGCAAGTCCGACGCCCTAGCCATTAGGCTACCGCCGCTTCTATTGGCTGTCTCTAATTGGTATTAGAGACAGCAAATATCCTTATAGGTATAAGGATCAGTGAGTGATTGAATACGTAGTAAAATCTGATGGTGGAAGGCCACTTATTGTTTTTACGCATAAATATGAGCTGTATCACAAACAAAATTAAACTTAATTTTGTTTATGCAGTTGACATAGGTTGTTGAAATTTCTATTTAGAATTTTCGTTTCATTTAACGAACGCAGGCGCTGACGGCATCCGAAAAAAAACGGCGCTACAAATAAAATCCCGCACCAACCAAAAATGCCATAATAAAGCAATAATTCAATATCCACCCAATCCTCCAGTAAATCTTTTACAAACTTTTGGCAATAGCATTCAGGTTTTAAGCCAAAACATATGAAAAATCAAATGCAGCGGCCCGCTACCCTTGATAAATGGAGCGAGCTTATTATTTCCAACCATTAATATTACGAATGGTCACGTTTTTTTACGCAGTAGACATTTTTGGCACACTGCCGATTTCGGTCGGCGTTATGCGATTTTATTTCGACCATCCCACCGCGCTCGAGCTGTAAATCAATTTTTGCATTAACTAATTGAATTTATGAGCTGTTTAAGTGTTTATTGCTTTGGGAAATTGTTGTTAAACGACTATTATTTCTGTTTGTTATTTTATTTCCAGCTACGAGGATTGTCTAGTACTTTATCTAAGTATCAGTAAAGAGCGTAATGTCATCATTTATTTCTAATAAAATGAACTTATTATAAGCTCTGTTTGTCTGGCATCGATTTTAATTGCAATTGCTCGGGTAGAGCGACAAGCCAAAGGGGCTTGTCCAGCTACTCCTTCCTGGGGCTGAAAGTCTAGATACATAGATAAATAGAATATTCTAGTGCCAACTAGGTACATGTTATAATATTAAATTATATAATAGTGAAAAGGACGGTTTTATCGCTAAAAGCGATCTCTTACGGATAACCTATAACTAGCATACATTTTAATCTGGTAGGCTGTGGGCGCTTAGAATGGAGAATCGAGATATGTCATTAAACGTCTTCTTAATCTGTTATAAAGCGCGCTGGATTGTCATCTCAGTCCTCCTTATATGCGATCAGACTCAATATTTTAATACAAAAGTATCACCTTCAATCACTCAGGTATAGATTAGACACAATATAAGTTCGAATACTGAAGTTTAGATAAATACCTCTCATCATTTTCATATACTTATACATTATTTATACCTCTCATAACATACCATCACGCCTGTATTCCCCGAAGGATGAGACAGAGGTGAAATAATGAACACCCACATTTCGCTGGTATGTTTAGGTGCCATGTTATAGGGGGCGAGTCTATTGCCATTGAGAAGCTGCTAATGAGAATTTCATAGAAAAACACAACAACACTTTGCTTGACCTGGGGATCGAACCCAGGATCTCTAGTGTAGCCGTCACGCTTAAGATCACTAGACTAATGACGCAGTCATACATACATCTCATAAATGCCTAGAAAAAAAAAATGAAAAAGAAAATTTTAATGTATTATATCTTTTACGTCAACTCTAATTCAAATGAACTTAATCAAATCATTTAAAGAAAAAAAAACGACTAAATCTTAACGGGATAGTCCCCAATTGTCCGAAAACAAATCAAAGGATGCGACACATAAAAACCTGAGCCAAAACTCGAAAATATTAAAGTGACAAGAAAAACAATAACTGCTAAAAATAATGAACAGTTTCAAAGAAGCGATACATCATCTTGGAGTGCATAGGCCCTTGGTGTCACTGGCCTTGATGTCAATAGCCCGCCTGGCCTAATTCTCAATGCATTTACTCATACACATTATACTTATTTTGCAACGATTCTCATTGTTGTAATTTTTTGTTATAAAACGGTGATCGAATGACGATATCTTATTTGCTAAGACAAATTTCGTCATCTTTGTAACTCTTTTGATTTGGTGTAGGTACTCATTTAGAATCTTTAAAAAAAATAAAAATTATATTTCGACATATTGGTGTTTGTTTTTAGATCAGATACACAATTAAATACTCTACCTGATACAGAAAATTAAATAATAGTCAGAATCGGATCAAAAACAACTAAGGTTACATATGTATAATATTATTACAAATTACCATGAGCATTATTTCAATTCATGAGTCTAAGAACTGCCTCATTAGTCTAGTGGTCCTTAGCGCGACTGCCACGCTAGCGGTCCTAGGTTCGATCCCCAGGTTGAGCAAAGTGTTATTGGGTTTTTCTATGAAATTCCCAGTAGCAGCTCGGAGTCTGGATTTGCGCCCGGTTAATGGCAATAGGCTCGCCCCGGACAGCGGACCTAAACATGCCGGCGAAGTGTGGATGTACATTAATACACCTCTGCCTTGCCCTTGAGGGAATACATGCGTGATGGTGTGATTGTATGTGTACATGTAATATCCTAGTAAATATAGACTTCATTCATGACGTAATAAACGCTCCAAAGTAAAAAATAAAAAACAGAAAGAATACTCAATTTATTTTCAAGAAATTCCTAAAATATTTTGTTAAGATGTTTCAAAAATCTCGCAAAAAATATTAATAATATACAACAAGGCGACGACCTAAAGAATCTCAGGTGTTTCGGGTCTCTGAACTGAAAACAAAGTATATATTTACAAGACAGGCGGCGTTCCTGAAAACTGAAACGTATTTGTAACTTTCACGTATCATTATTTCTTTCTTAAACAAATGAAAAAGAATGGAGTAGTCGGACGTGGAATGACGAAACAATTATTCTTTTCTCATTTAAAAAGAACTGGGTTGGCACATACTAGGATTCTCTTGTATTAAGGGTTATTATTATTTTATTTATTTTTATTCAAAATGTACAGTAACAGAGTACAGAACAAGGGAATATTAACATTTAGGATTTATTTTGTATAAAGTGGGTTAATAATATAATACAATTCGTGGGCTAGTTTTTTATAATTTTAAATGTTTTTATTTTATCTCCTGTTTTTTATAAAAAAAATGAAAATAATATGGACTAATAATAATAATATGGGTAATTTTGAATAAATGTAATAATAAAATTCAATTCAATAATAATAGAATCACTTAGAAAAAGTAATAAATAAAAAGTTGCTACTGGCGATGGCGCCGCAGATGGCATTCTGTAGTTTCTGCCTACCCCTATGGGAAAAAGGCGATGTGGATGTGGGGATGTGTATTTAGTGTATGTATGTATGGAAAAAAGTTGCTACTTATTTTATACGCATTTTATACTTATGCCAAATAACGTAAAGTATAACTTATATACTAAAGAAACCAAATTGTCTCATTCAAAAGTTTGAGAGAATAAAAAATGATATATCGTGTAAAACGTAACCCGACGACTTTTCAAAGTCAACTATTTTTTTTTTAGTCCATTTACTTTGATCGTCTGCCCGCCTTCAAACAAACAAAGTCGTCTTCTTACGTATAGATATGCTTATTATTATGACTCAACCCTCGCCCGCTATCGAGATGCAAGTATAATGCGTCTCTTTGACTTACTTCCCCTTTGTTTAACTGCATTTTTCCGCGAATAAAGTGACAAAGTGAGATGAAACGAACGCTACTAATTAGCGGTGAGTGCGCACGGGGTTATATTATGGACGAGCGCGCATAAAACTATACTCTTTGTTCTATGTTCTTTTATTTTATTAAGTCAGGAACTCAGGAACCGGAAATGTAATTTAATTACTCGAATTGAGTTCTCCATCAAGAAATAGAAATGAAATGTTATCTTATCTAAGCAAGCTGTAATAAATATAAGACTACGTTGAGGTTCCCTCAATTTTCTTCGGTATGCTAAATTATGCGAATAGCATAAGCATAATTTCGAGCTGTAATCTAAACCTGTTTGTATACTATTTGGATATTTAATTTCATTTTAAGTTGTAATCTAAACCTATTTGGATATTTAATTTAATTTTGAGATGTAATCTAAACCTATTTGGATATTTTATCTAATTTTATCCGTAATCAATAATAATTACTACAATTTTTTTTGTCCATTACAGGTAACTACCACAAATTACAGAATACGATTAGAGACTAAAAATTTCTACACTTGAACAACTTAAATGAGGTAAATACATAGATATTCTTTTATCTTTCAAGAAAATGCGACAGACAAGCTTTCCACGATGTAATATTTATTATCTAACCTGCTTTTAACCCTTTTCATTATAATTTAGAGTTTATGTTAATGATGAAGATGAATAATCTTCATTTACTGTTTATGAAAAGAAGATTATACACATGACATAGTTAAAGAAATATACTAGGATTATATATATCGAAGACTCTTTCTGTAATAAACAAAGGCAACAATTTGTTTGTCAAATTACGGCATTAATTTGTTTGTCAAATTACGAACGATATCAAAATAAATTATGACTGATTGATTGATGATTACTGTGATCCCTCATCATTTCTGGTATCGTAAGAGATTATTTTGACACAAATACCTCAATGTTTTATGCACGTTTTAATCGCTGCATCCACGCTCACGAAACGCACCCGCCATAACTCACAGTTCGCCATTCAGGATATGACGACGCGCTTTCGAGAATGTCACGCGTCGCATTTGATGCCGCTGGTGAAATCCGCGTTTCGTTATTGATATTGATATTTTTCGCACAGGCTGTAGGTATCATTGCGTTACGGATTATACATTGATGTCATTTTGAGAGACGATCTTTTGGTATTGTTAATTCTGTTCCGATTTTCCGTTGAATATTTTGCTGAGTCGTATATCTACTTATTGCTACAATCTGAATGTACAGATTTCTTGTACAATAAAAATATTTAAAATGTAATTCTGATACTGACTGCCTCGTTGGTCTAGTGGTCCCAATCGCGACTGCTACGCTAGAGGTCCTGGGTTTGATCCCCAGGTCGAGCAAAGTGTTATTTGATTTTTCTATGAAATTCCCAGTAGCAGCTCGGAGTCTGGATTTGTGCCCGGTTAATGGCAATAGGCTCGCCCCCTATTACATGGGACCAAAACATACCGGCGAAATGTGGGTGTATTTACATTAGTACACCTCTGCCTAACCCTTCGGGGAATATAGGCGTGATGGTATGTTATGTTATGTTTTATTCGCCTAAACACCAGAAATTCCTACTTACACCGTTAGACACCCCCAGACCACAACAAATACTGTGATGGAGTAAATTGTACAAGAAATATTATAATAATAACGCATTGGCGATTCCACTTTGATCTTTTCATGGTGATCAAACCGTGAATTATTCAGCGGCCACCCAACCGCACAATACGTCAGTGTTTTACTTATGAAACCTTTTATATCAAGGGTCGATGTTTATAAACAATAATGTTTATGTACTAGGAATTTGGGATTATGATTGCGAAAATATAGGTTTTTGGGATAGAATATTGAATGTAAAAGGATTTTTACCATGTCATGTTTTATGCAATATATTTGTAGGTATTATGTTAGTTCTATTTTCTTACCAATTCCGGATAAAATATAGTGACTATAAAAAGCTTCTTTACCTTAAAATTTTTTTTTTTTTTTTAAATCTTACCTACTATCAATGTGAGTCACACATTACTAGTATTCTTGTTAACCCCTCGTGCTAAGCTTAATGCTTGCGTAACGAGTGGGTTCACGTCGGTAGTGCAATGGGTGGGGTTCGAACCGGCAACCGTATGATCGAAAGTCCGATGCCCTAGCCATTAGGCTACCGCTGCTTCTTTTACTCCGCTGCTTCTGCAAAGTAAAAAAAAAGTTAAAGTTAAAATGAAAGTGCACATTAAAAAAACTTTGATGGTAAAATACGTTTTCCATGACAATTTTGAAATTGGCATTACTTATGCGACCGCCAAATTCACACTGTAAGACAAATTGTAGGTTAATTTAATTGAACTGAGATTCCAACAATATTGTTGACAAAATGATAGCATTTGGAGTTATTTATTACAAGCTGTTTCATTAGTTTTTACTTTCGCTCATAGCAGAAACTTTTTAAAGACAAGGTAGCCTATATTCGTTTCAAAGATCCAATCTATCTCTATACCGAAATTTATCAATAATCATTCGATGGTTAACGCAAAAAAAAATTACGTACAAATAAAAAGACAATTAATTTCACATTTATAATGCCAAGCAAAAGCCCCCGCTTTAAGTACTTAGTGAAACTTTCCAGTAGCCCTAATTTTCACATCCTCGACAAAAAACCAACAAAACGAAGTCGTAAGTTCGTAAATATTTAAGAAACGGTACAAATTAAGGCGCAAATTTAACTTAAAACGATAATATATTGTGCAAACAAATTAGTAGGACATATTTATAATAAGTTCAAGTTCAAATGTTTTTATTTCAAATAAGCCTTTACAAGCATTTATGAAACGTTATGACTCTAATTGCACGGTTCCAAAAGTTGATCCTATGGAGAAGAATCCGGCAAGAAACTCCATGGACACTCTTTTAAAATAAGAGGTATAACATTTTTAACTGGTACATTATGGCAATATGAGGATGTGAGAACATTGAAGGTTAATGTCTGAATTAGCTTTAAGTCAATATTAAAATCAAAAGGTTCCCAGCAACTGAGAACTTAATTTCATCCTAAAAATAAGAAGTTATGTGGAAGAATCCACATCATCAAACAAATAAACTATAAATTGTATCTAATCAGACATGAACGACTAGAATGCACTCACATTTACAGTCCATTTTTATAAGTTGTGGTAAACAATACTAACCATATGAAGACATCCCGAGATATGAATAATGAATATATTCTGGTAAAACATGCCATTGAAGTATATTAATTTGAACCAGTATGTTAATGAAGACGAAAAATAAAAATAAATTGTGAGTATAATAGCCTCAATCAATCAGTAAATCAATAAATGTAACCTCAGGTTGCCAGGGAGGCCACAGGTGCGTCCGTATTTTGACACCACACGTTACTATCGTCAACATAGTCCTTTATTTTATAATATGCTTTCTCAACAAGAACCGATTTAACGTAATTTTTAAATTTCTTGCCAGTGAGATCAGTAATAGATTTCGGGAGTTTATTGTAAAAACGCACACAATTTCCTAAAAATGATTTATTTGTTTTAGTTAATCTAAATTTAGGAACCACTATTTTATGTTTACCTCTAGTATTATGGTTGTGATAGTCGCTATTTATGCTGAACATATGCAAGTTTTTGCGGATATACATGATGTTTTGAAGTATATAGAGTGACGGCAGAGTTAGTATATTGACGTTCTTGAAGACTTCTCTAAGGGAATCGCGAGGGCCCATATTGTAGATTGCGCGGATGGCCCTTTTCTGCAAGATAAAAATTGAATCTACGTCAGCAGCTGATCCCCACAGCAGAATACCATATGACATAATGCTGTGAAAGTAAGCAAAGTATACAAGTCTAGCCGTAGCTACGTCAGTGATCTGCCTAATTTTCCTCACTGCATATGCTGCGGAACTTAATCTGCGAGACAGGGCTGAGATGTGAGCACCCCATTGCAACTTACAATCAACCGTAATACCTAAGAAAACAGTTTCATTGATTAGATCGATATTGCTGCCTTCAAGAATTAAATTACTTTTAACTTGTGGTACATTTGGTAACGAAAATTTTAGACATTTTGTTTTGCTAGCATTAAGAAGTAAATTATTAGCAGCAAACCAGCTAGATAGGGATTTTAGGCTCTCATTTACATTAAAGAGATTGCTACTATTTCGTTTGATTTTAAATATAAGTGAGGTATCGTCGGCAAATAAAACTATATTAGATAACTCAGACATCATATAGGGGAGGTCATTTATGTACGCTAAGAACAGGAAAGGGCCTAAAATAGAGCCCTGTGGAACACCCATTTTAACTTCAGCCCCGGGAGATGTGACTCCATTAATGCCCACTTTTTGTTGCCTCTCAGAAAGATAGGAAGATACAAGCTCCAAAGATAGCCCTCTTATTCCGTAGTAGTCTAATTTACGGATCAGCGTGTTGTGATCAACGCAATCAAAAGCTTTGGAAAGATCACAGAAGATACCTATCGCATCCTGTGATCCCTCCCAAGCCTCTAGAATGTGAGAGACTAGTTTAGTGCCTGCATCAGACGTTGACCTGCCCTTCGTGAAGCCAAACTGTTCATTGTGTAAGATCTTATTTTTGTGGAAATGTGCAATCATTTGATTCAGCATGAGTTTTTCAAATATTTTACTTAGAGCAGGGAGAACAGAAATGGGCCTATAATTACAGGGATCTGCCTTACAGCCTGATTTGAAAATTGGGATAACTTTACTATGTTTCATTAGGTCTGGAAAAGTTCCTGTCTTAATACAGAGATTAAACATAAGCAGTACCTACTCGAGGACATCATAAGATTTTCCACTGCGACTTACTTAATTTTAACTTTTTAAGACCACTGTCTAAGAAGCTTGTTGAAAAAATATCTTAAGATAAAATCAAAATAGGTATACCTATCTAAAATGTATCCATTAAATTCAACCTGCCATTTTTTGGTCGGCTATTTTAAAAAACATCTGGTGTTCCATTCATTTTGACCGTGTAGTTATTGCACTTTTGTATGGAAAAGTGTTTTATTTTAATAACGGACGAAAAATATCAACGCAAGGCGGTTCAGAATCATGTACTGAATTCATGGTAGCCAGTTGTGCGTCGATATCCTTCCACTCTGTATCGGTACAGTGAGCAAATATATATAGACTAATAGATTTTAATTACAGACTATAAACCTAATTCACTTGAAAAATTGTCCGACATCTTTTTCAAATAAGAATTTAATAAATTCCAAAGTTTGCGTTAATACTTGGTACGCAGTGACCACTGTAGTGACTTTCAAGAATGTAATTGACACGTCACGCGCTGTAGCAGGATAATCCTTAAATGGTACTGAACATTATGTATGCTTTTTTGGATTAGTCGGCAAATGTGCATATGAGCCAACTGATGGTAAGTAGTCATCGCCGCCCATGGGCACTTGCAACATCAAAAGAGTTACGTAGCGTTGCCGAGCCTATTAGCAGACTAGCAACAACTAAGCAATGTGAAGAAAACACAACCGTTAGGGTAAAGGGAGAGAAAGGAAAAAAAGGAGAAGGAGGAATTGGGCGCCCGGCGCTCCACCGTACGAAACACAACAATAGGTATGCATTCTGCTGCTTGCTGGTTCACGGCGATATTCTGTGGGAGGATAGTACTTCCCCGTTTGTGCCGACCCATTCATGCAGGCATATGGACATGCCAACGAGACACTACTATCAGGATACCTAATATACGTATCTTTTATTCTAGAAACTTCTAATACACATTACGTCATTTTTAGGTACACCCATCGCATGCTTGCAGTCTCGCACTCTCCGCCCTCCCGTTTTTACTGCTTTCCCTTACTTGTCGTCTATTACTTTTTCTCACTCCTTTGCATTTAGTTCTATACTTACTTTACCTGTTTAATTTTATCTCCTCCTAAATACATTATTGCTTGTTTAGCCCAGACGAATTCAGTAACAAAGTTCTAAATTCCCCAAAAAGGTTGTATCCAATATGGCTAGCGGTACGACCGTGGGAGTTAATAAATTTTTAAAAACAAAACTAGCAAAAGCAAAAAAACTGACATTAAAACAATAGCGAAGAATAACAAGTCTCATTTAAATTCCCCTCAATGACTTGAACTCGAGACAGACGTTTCAAAAATGAAAGTAGGCGACTTTGACATGTCTGGACATCTCAACACCGAATAATTTACTTGATATTTATACTGTGTAGTCTGTCTTTAGTCTTGAATTTAGTCTGTGTCTGACTTGCGTCGTTGTTCTTTTGATCCCTAGCGCGGTACAGGGCGTCTCGACTCAAGT
Source organism: Subacronicta megacephala (assembly GCA_958496365.1). Taxonomy (NCBI): domain Eukaryota; kingdom Metazoa; phylum Arthropoda; class Insecta; order Lepidoptera; family Noctuidae; genus Subacronicta; species Subacronicta megacephala. The sequence continues at coordinate 12,455,026 of OY292530.1, read as the reverse complement.
CTTCGATAGGGTTCGATCTCCGGGTTCAGCAATCTTGTCAAAACATACCTACCTACCATCAAGCGTGTATTGCCCGAAGGGTTAAGTAGTAGGTTACCAATATACACACATGCTTCGCCGTAATGTTTAGGTTCCAAGTAATAGGTGGCGAGCCTATTACCATTAACCGGGCACGAATCCAGACTCCGAGCTGCTACAGAGAATTTCATATAAAAACTCAATAACACTGCTTGACCTGCGAGTCGATCCCAGGACCTCAGCGTAGCAGTCGCGCTTGGTACCACTAGACTAACGATCAAAACGGCGGTAATAAGCGGCGGTAGCCTAATGGCTAGGGCGTCGGACTTGCGATCATGTGGTTGCCGCTTCGAACCCCACCCATTGCACTACCGACGTGAACCCACTCGTAACACAAGCATTTAGCTTAGTACGAGGGGTTAACAAGAATACTAGTAATGTGTGACCCACATTACTAGAAAGCTTTTAAAAAAAAACAACCAATTGTTAATCATCATCATCCTCTTAACCTTTTCCCAATGTTGGGGTTGGGCTTCCACTCTAACCAGATGTGGCTGAATATCAGTATTTACACGAAGTGACTGCCATCAGACCGCAACCTTATTTCTGGGTAGCATTGATATTCGAAGGATAGACTGGTTGTCAGGTTTTTTGGGCCACTAACAATTGTCAGAGATGTTCAAACGACAACCAACAACTTTTTTTTGTTTTTTTTCTTTGTTTAAAAAAAGCTTACTAGCAATGTGGGTCACACATTACTAGTATTCTTGTTAACCCCTCGTGCTAAGCTAAATGCTTGTGTTACGAGTGGGTTCACGTCGGTAGTGCAATGGGTGGGGTTCGAACCGGCAACTATATGATCGCAAGTCCGACGCCCTAGCCATTAGATTACCCCCGCTTCCCGCAGCTTTACATGCTCTCCGAGGCACGGAGGCGACTCAATCTGTTAAGAATGGTCACCCATCCACAAACTGACCGTGGCAGGCGCGGCTTAACCTTGCAAATCTGTTGATCAACACAGTCATAACATAGCGACGAGCCCCTCTTCGATAAACCAATTAATCATTTCTACTCAATATATAAAAGTAGCTAGCATGTTATACTAAGTACATCTAAGTTATACAAAACATATTATTATTAGGTATTCGGCTTTCATAGCGAGTTGTAAATTGTTTCCCAAATTGAGGCGACAGGGTTTGACGAGGGACTGAAGGGTCACGGGTTCGAATCGCTTTGAACTTCGCTCAGATTTGAATGTTGTTTATGGTTGTTCTAGTTGCTAATGTAAGTAGGTTATTTAGAAAGTTGTGTTGTTGGGATTTTAATAAACATTCCGAATATATTATGTTAGGTTATCTTAAACCAAAACAATTAACATTACATAACAACTTAGTCGTAAAATATTCCTCACGCCTGTATTCCCATAAGAGTTACGAAGAGGTGTACTAATTAAACCCACACTTCGCCGTATGTTTATGTCCCATGTAATAGGGGGCGAGCCTATTGCCATTAACTGGGCACAAATCCAGACTCCAAGCTGCTACTAAGAATTTCATAGAAAACCCAATAACACTTTGCTCGACCTGGCAATCGAGCCAAAGACCTCTAGAGTAGCGGTCTCGCTTAGGTCCACTAGACTAATGAGGCAGTCAAAAGAATTAACTGAGTATTTTATCAGACACGTATCAATATCAAAAAAAATTGCTTCATTACTTTAAAGGTGTTAGGACCAAAGAAACATTTTCTCAACGGCGTGTGATATCTGCTAACTTGTACTAAGCCAGTGAGGGGTACTGTAGCCTAATCCAGCTCTTGAGAGGAGACCTGTAACCCACCAGTAGAATAGTAAATGGTCAATGATATGCTAAAATGTGGTTAGGAAGGAAATTCTAACGTATACTCTAACATATGAAACCAAAGTATAGACTTCAAAGCATTTCAATTGCCAAGGTTTGTAGGTAGTCACATTAGGGCATACAAAAGTACCCACTTCAGTCCTTACAGTGGTTAAAAGCACAGCGAACAAAGAACTAATGGTCAGTTTGAAATGCAACCTATGGTTTAAAGATACTTGAGAATGTCCATTTTCCACTTTTTAGTTCGTGAGTAGTGGGTTGATATGACTGACTATAGAGTATAAATTATTTAAATCCAAGTCCTATGCATGGTAGGTATATACAAAAATAATTTCTGTACAGACACAGGTTTTAACGAACTGGCTTTGGAAGTTTCATGTGGTTATGTTGAGGTCCCGAGATATCATCATCATCATCACCCTTCACTAGTGCTGGACGTAGGCCTCCCGTAGTGTGCACCATTTCACCCTGTCCTCCGGTTCTCGCATCCAGCTTCTGCCAGCAACCTTTCGCAAATCATCACTCCGTCTTGCCGGAGAGCGTCCTACACTACGATTGCCGAGTCGCGGTCTCCACTCGAGAACATACTATAAGTCGAGCTTCTATACTATAAGTCGCAGATTCGATTCGTGCCTGTAGAAAATACATTGAGTCAAAACGCGTAATCCTTTGGACTATAAGTGCAATTTAGAACTGGGTTGTTCTTGTTTCTTGTCGTTTAAGGAGGCAAACATCCCACAGATATTTTCTCACCATACGAGAGGCTTTATCGGATTCTTGGAGCCCCAATTCCTCCCTCAGACCCATTCCTTCTCCTTTCCCCTCCCTTGTATAGGACCGGTAATGCATCTGCTACCCCTTTGGTATTGCACTTGTCCATGGGCGCGACGACTACTTATCGGTCTGGCTGTAAGAAATGATGTTCTAACCTGTGGTAAAAAATTTGCTAGCAATATTTTTTTCAAATCTTGATGCTCAATTATTTTTTTAAACAAACGCGTAGTTTCACAATAAAATTGTTTACCTATGTGCCATATAAATGAACTCCGAAAATAAAAAGTGACAACAGCAGTATTCAAAAATTTTGAAACAAAACATTCGTTTCAATGCATTTATGTAACAATGTGAACGACTCATATGCAAAATCAATATTACAAAACAGTCACATGCAAAATAAATATTGCAAAACAGTACAAAAATATTACAACGGGCCGCCACAGCCTAAAAACCTATATTCCGTGCCTTCGAAATGACGACTGTCGACTACATACATAAATGCATTTGAAATAACCCCGTGCTGTTGGCATACTGGTATTCTTAAATAATTTTGTGAATCTGTTGCTCTGAATAGAAAGTAAACGAACATTTTCCACTTTCCCCACAATCAAAAATTGCCTTCGTATAAATTGCCCAATTTCAATGCCTAGTACAACTTCATAAGCAGTATGCTATTTGGACATGGGCAGATGTGTGCATGTACAGATATATAGTTAGCGGCGATGTGATCTCTAGTCCAGTCCCATGATCAGGATAATATATAGAACCGTCGCCACTACTTTATCGTGTCACAAAGGTGAAAAAAAAGGTACTCAGAATCGTGACAGCACTTACACTGAGTTTGGTGATTTAGTCGATAAGTTTCTATGTAAGTCTACTAGTAATTTGAGGTTTTCTAGAATGTCTGCTCCCACCAATGATCTGTTAACACCGGTAACGATGAAGGTCAATTAGAAACTTCTACGTAAACCTATGTGGAACTCGCGTGTACGCTCTCCATAAGTACGATTTTCCATCAAATCAAAACTCCGAGAAATTCATAAAGAAATCCCAATCCCAATATCCAGGCTACGACTGCTAGACTGAGGCAGGCAGGCATCATATGCATAAAGTAATAGCTAGATAATAAAATTAAGCTTTCATTTCACAGGACGTTTGTCAATACTGCGCTTTAAGCGACATTACAAAACTTTTTACTGTGCTACAACAAATTAGCACCACGAACTTCACCCTTATTGCTAGGAAAATAAGGAAAAGTATATCGTTTAGGAACAGTATTGTGCAGTTGTTTGCTTTATAAGGGCTATCCAAAGGGGGAACAAATGTGAAACCAATTTGCTGCCAAAGGGTTTTGAATCTATTCCATGCTAATTTTCTGCGAATTTTAACGAGTTCCATTTGGTCATGGTGTTTGTAGTTACGTAGGTACCTGCGTGTAAGTAAAGTCACTTCACTTATATTGAAATATTCTTATTGTTTCGTCAATTGGCACATTATAACATTTTTTTTTTTAGATCTATACCTCTTTCTATCGTCTACTATTAATGGTTTATACCCAAAGAGTCTCAGACAGGAGTCAAATATGCGTCCATTCAAGTATACAGGATGCTTTTGCGACTAAGCTACCAAGACCACTGCATGTGATATCGAATTTCGCTTCCACATTGTCTTAAGGTGACGTTAGCACCTGGTGACTAAGGTGACCTTAGTCATTAATAATTATAATACACATAATTATTTGTGATTATACTATACAACTGTAGGTTCCTATAGTAGGTAGAAAGTATATCAATGATAAAACATATACATATACATAGGTAATTTTACAGCTTGCCAACCTTAATACTACAACTGCACTTAACTCAAACCTACTTCATCTATTTTATGATACTATATTCTATCTTTATATTACAACCTACTCTAAAAAAACATACTACTGCTGAACCACTATATACAAATCCAGAAATTAGCATATCTTCATGAAATATAAACAGAAAGACTGGCGAGTCATCTTTTATGCGTCTTTTATGACTGTTATTGTAATAAGCGAAATGAGCGGAGTCATATGCGGAAGAGTGCGATGCGTCTGTATGCTGCCCACGCGCATCTTTAGTGATGCGATTGCCGCAATGATATTGTATGGCAGTGAAGGATGCAGAAATATAACTCGTTTTGTCCTTTTGAAGGGACTTTCATGTAAAGTCTTGATGGAGGTGAAAATATCATTCATGGTGCTGAATTTGGGTTCAGATTTTGCGCTATGCAGGGAAGACATTCATGACAGTTGTGGCTAACTGACGGGACTCGTAGCTAACTAATAAAATCGCTCAACAATCGATTTGCAATGCTAAGTGCACTTGCCGCGAGCAGTCTATGGATGGGTGAATTGTAGTATAATTGCGGGTAGTTTGATATTATTGCCTCGGGCACATTCATCGCTTGGAATATAAACACCGGTTCAAGTGGTGGGGCGGTTAGTCGCAGTCGGACCGCCGCCGGCCGGAGCAGTGATATGTTTGTGGGCCAACAATAATGTGAATACTCGTACGATATAGTGACCATTGTTCTTATATGGCAGTCTTCGGTCGCAGTTGTCATGCGAACACCTATGGCAATCGTTAGTAATAGAAGTCCGAAAAATCCTTGATAACCAGCTTATCCTTAGAATATCGTTATTAGCCAGAAATTGAGTTGCGGAGGTTTGATATCATTTCTTTGCATAAAATACTGATATTCATGCCACATTGTTAGACTGGAAGCGGATCAAATATAACTGGCAAAAAGCTAGGATCAACCATGATTCTTCATTAGTCCAGAAGACCTAGAGAACGAAGGCAGTGGGACTGACATTTCCTTAGTAGACTGACCGAAGATAACCATGAACAAATACCAGTGGAAGGAGAAATATCTTCAGCAGTAGGCTAAAGTTGGATTAGAAAAAAAAACTGTTATACTACTGTCTTTCTTAGATTGCGTCGTGCAATATAAGGATGGATCATCGACTTCTTCGGGCGGTAAAGTTAATTTATTAACCGGGCCCTCATTTTAGTTGTATAAATTTAATGAGGTAAAAAAAATAGTGCTTCAGTCATCATTACGACAGCTCATTACAACAAACTGGTGGTTCTTGCAAAAAAATGCCTGTGGGTGTTTTCTCTATATTCCTTTTAGAGTTCATAATGAATCCATTAATAGGGTATTGCATCGACGAAGTCTTACTTTTCTTGTATGATACAGAATGAATTGGTAAAAGAGTATTGGATAAGTAAGAAGAATGGCCGTATCTGCGGCCTAAATTCATTCTTGTTTATTTTGAAAACGAATTTATCCAAATTTAAGTCTGATAAGCAGAAGCGGTGTTAACTTAGTGATCACTGCACACCTCTGACATTTCTAAATCATGCGAATTAATCATTTATCAGTCGTATAAACGGTGAAGGAAAATATCCTGAGATAACTTGCAACTGTAACTTTTCTGTGTAAGCGTGTAAAGTCTATGAAAGCAAGCGTGATCGACTACAGCTCAACCTTATTCTGAGAAGAGACCCTTGCCTAAGCCTATCAGTAAGACAGTAAATGGTTTGACGATGGTTCATAAGGTGCTTATTATATAATGGTTTGATGTTTAAGCTAAAGCCTTTTTTTCGTGTGAAAATAGATGTCCTCTCTAGGCTATGTCAGACTCCTACCGACTAAACTCACACGGCCTCCAATCAACGCACGGGTGGCCCTCCAGTGCTTCGTATTTGGCACGTCACAAAAACATTGCAGTTTTATAGAAACCAAAGCCTAATAAATTGATATTCTGGTATTCTTTGCCTATTATAATTAAATTTTGTAAGTCACAACCTCAAACGAGGTACACGTTTTACAAAAATGAAACTTGATGCCTGAATTTCACTTTCATTTTGCTGCAATAGTCCGGGTGTTAGACTTTTGGGGCAATTTTATTTGTATAATATAACTCAAAATCGTACTGACAAAAATGTTGTTTATCTATCAGCAAGACATAGAGAGACACTCATCATCAACCCATTACATTGTCCCACTACTGAGCACGGGTCTCATCTCAATACGAGAGGGATTAGGCTATAGTCCGCCACGCTAGCCTACTGCGGGTTGGCAAACTTCACATGCCGTCAAGAAAATCTCTCAGGCATGCAGGTTTTCTCACGATGTTTTCCTTCACCGTTTAGTTAGAGGTGCGTGCCTTGGATTCGAACTCGAGACCTTTGACTTGGCAGTCCAATGGTCATATCACTAGGCTATCACTGCACTGCATCGATGAAAGGAAGATGGCCAAGAATTCGAAGAAATGATTCTTAATTCGCCGCTTTCAAATGGAACGTCATACAGTTCCTAATTAGACACTCGCTCTTTACTTAATCTGTGCCACAGCATAACATAATGGAATATTTGTTGCAGTGTGCTTAAACTGAAGACCAATTCAAAGTGTCACATAATTTTCACTGCAACACTTTAGCACGAAAGTGTATGTATAAAAGTTAAATATCAAAACAAGCGCATCGTGCGTCATGCGTCAGCGCAACCTTGAGATGTCCGCATTAAATACGGAAACTCACGCGCATGTTTATTTGACTCGTAAAATTAAACTTGCAAAGATGTATGGAAGATGGATGAGACTGTCGAGTGGAATTAAAATCGATTTATTTTATCATATTAGTGTTATTTTGACTATAAAATTATCGCTCACTTAATCACTGTCACTTGCTGCGCGATTGCGATTTAAATAACTGTAAGGTGCAATAATAATATATTTATTCACACTTGATTAATGCTATCCTCAAATTTATATTTACTGCGTTGACTTAGATATTGATAGCGTTGTCTATATTTACTTCTAAATACGTAAAAGCGTCACAATCAAATTTTAATTAAAATTTGATTCGGTTTCTCCTAGGGAAGCGCGCTCCATCGTAGATAGCAGTATCGCTTAACATCAGGTGAACTGGCGGTCAAGCGTAAGCATTATCATGAATTTAAAAAAATTGGAAGGCAAATATGATTTTAATTGCTACTTGTCTGTCTCCGCAGTACAAAAAGGTTTGGGTAAAACAACAAAGGTGTGGTTACGGTTGGTAATGTTACATGCAAATTGGATAAAATTAAAATACTCAAACAAAGAACATTAATAACAAAAGTATTTTGACACTTCTAGTAAATCTAATGTCGTGCAAAATGCCATGCTCCCTGGGCTATTTGGTTTTATTGCATTAATATAATGTTATTATTGCGTTTTATATGCCGCTATAATTGTATTTAGTGTTCCCAGCTTCAAGCACTTTATAATATGTCTATAACTGAACTAACGATAAACATTGATTTTATTTGGAGTTTTGAAATTTATAGTAATTAATAAATTTATAACTTAGGTATACTATTATTAATAAAGTTGGAGAGTTTGTTAGCGTTTTGTTTGAACGCGCTTATCTCGGGACTGAACTTTTTGTATTTGATAGTCAAATTTCCAAATTCATATTAAGGCTATTGACATCATTCAACGACCCCATAGGTCGCGGCCCACAGTTAGTTAATTATAAAATTTTTACTTTTTGACAGACAACACAGTCTAAACTGCCGGTTCTGTACCTAAGTACCTAAGTAGGTACTATGACTTATACCATCACGCCTGTATTCCCTGAAAGGTGAAGCAGAGGTATACTACTGTGAACCCACATTAATATTTACGTTCCATATTGAACCTTCAACGAGATGGATAGATGACCTGGTAAAGGTCGCTGGGAGTCGATGGATACAGGCAGCATATAACCGGTCGTTGTGGAAGTCTATGGGTGAGGCCTTCGTTCAGCAGTCGACCTCATTTGGCTGATATGATGATGATGATATTGAACCTATTGCGAGTAACCGGGCACAAATTTTAACTCCGACCTAGAACTGAGAATTTGAACTTGAAATCGAAACTGGAATTTCACACTGTGCAGCTTCGGTAACGAAAACTACAAAACTGAAACAGTTTACATTTATTCGACAAAGAAAACATTCGCGTAGTATAAACGCGCCCTAACACTTCCAAAAACATTTCTAATTAAACAAACAAAACAAAAGAAACAACGAATAAACCAAATAACTAAACATCCGTCTCAACAATAACTACTACATCTACACTAATACTCCTTAGGAACTTGATGGATCAAAGTACCTCGGTACCCAGCAGTTGATTGGCAAAGTTACTGCGTACTAACACACTCGAGCTGATACTTTCCTTACATGGAGTGTCACAAATAACATCTAAGTCTATCACGAAACTCTGGAACTAAGTTTGGGTAACTTCAGCTGTCTGTCTGGTCGTTTTGTTGGATGTCTGTGTGATACGGTTCGTAAGAATAGCGAGCAAAAATGTTGGTGCAAAAGCAAACATGACCATACATGTCTTAATTCGTATAAGCCAAAAGTCTATGTATTAATACAAAAATAATCAAAAATTTAAGAAAATATAAAATAAATACATTTAAAGCTGGATTACGTCCAATTTAAATCTTGAAGCAACCTCTATTCTTTTGATATAGAAGTTGGTCATTAACTATTAATTACCGTCTGTTTAATTATAAAAATAATGTGTCCTATCGTCGAATAAACTTTGCAACAAAGATTACCAACTGAACTATATAAAAAAGCAAAGCTACGCACGATTTGGACTAGCTCCAACAACTACGAGTAAGTATTTTATGTTGAGAAAAACACTGGTCGTTCTACCCGGCCGTGTGTATCGCAGACGTGTGATTGACCCGGCGGGGCTACACTAGCCGTTCACCCCGCTCTGTCCAGACGACCTGTTACACACTTCACTTGCCACATCATTATTATGAACACCATGCAGTATTTTATGTGATTTGCATCCTAATAACATTTTTATTGTTTGTTTATAGACGTCCATAAACATTATTTTGTTGTTTGGTGGATGAACCTTCTACTTATCAAGACTTTGCCACTTGTCAGGTTTTCTTTCAGTTTTTTATTAGTCATAGTAATTCTCAAATATATCACAAAAAAGGAAAATAGAAGAGAACTAATAATAATAATTGATTGTAAGGCTATTGCAATCTTTATAATCATCGGCTTAAATTCTTGACATAGGCCACTCCTAGAGGTCCCAGTCACTGCCTTCTGCAAATATACAGTTACACTTAGCAAATTTCTAGTTACTTATTATTAGGTAGACAAAATCTTGTCTATCTGAAAAAGTGGGTTTAAAGGCCATTGTCCCACGAAAGTCTATAAAGACTCATTGCAACGAGGTCCAGACAAGATAATTACTGTCATATAACAATTAAATACAGTTTGTAATTAAATACTTTAAGTAAGTTTGGTTTCTTCTGTCTCTGTAATATTTTATTTTATGTAATTTTATTATTATAAATGGAAAAGTAAACCAGTCCCAGTCTAATTTTGTAGTAGTAATAGTATCAATTTGTAGTAGTATCAATGTAGTTTTAGTAGTAGTATCAATGATTTCGGAATTGTTGATTTTTTGCCAGCTTTGTCTACGAAATCTTTTAATTCTTATTTAATTTACAGAAACAAAAAAAATATTAGACTAGTGTTATAGCAGATGAGGGAATAAGATAGATTTCCTAAAGAAGGAAATAGGCTGCCTTATAGCTCTGACGAAACAATAAATGGTCATTTTGGGTTCCGAAACCCAAATCGCCGATGATGGCCAAAAAGCCGCCAGCCTTAAATGGAACTTGGCTGGACATATCTGCCGCATATCGTCTGAGGAGTTGTGGGCAAAAACCACGACAATGTGGATACCACGGAATACCAGAAGACATCGCGGTAGACCCAAAATGAGATGGCGGGATGAGCTCGACCCTCACTACTGGATGCTGAAATCTCTCAACTGGGAAGAGTGGAAGAAGAAAAGGCAGGTGTTTGCCCTGCAGTGACACGATCACGGCTGATAATAATTTGGATCGCGAGTGAAACTGTGGGTACAGCTAGTATAATATTAATATGAAAGAATACCATAGAGATGGATTTAAAAAAAAGTATAGCTGGTACTTTTCCCGTAACAAATATAATATAGTATTCTGTGTAAGTACGCAAAGTAAAGTCCGCAAAAATAATTTTCCATATTTACAAAGACTGACACAATAAAACTTCGAAAAGACTTCCTACAATATGAGTACAAAGAAAACACAATACATTATTCAAATTAGGGTCCAAGGTCCTACATAATTGACTTCTATATTTCTAGTACTAAAAACCCTTTGTGACTTCCGTATTGCCCTCATACTTTGCAACAAAGACCTATGAAAGTGCAATGACTCACCGTCTGGTTAATTACGGCGCGGCAATTAGCGAGTTATTGTTCAGACAGACAGACAGACAAATTGGGGTTCAGTTAGGAAAAATATTTTTTGAAATTGATTTTATGGATGTGTAAAAGTGGAATAGATTCGGAATTTAAAATTAGGTTATTTTCTTTAAAATGATCATCACCAGCTTTTAAAAAATCATAAACATTTTGAATATTTTTATGTTCCGTCAATCCATTTTTCTATTTCGTTAGGATTATATTTTATCTGGATTTACGCTCAAGATTTTCTATTTAGACTGCCTAGTTAGTCTAGAGGTCCTTAGCGCGACTGCTACGCTAAAGGTCCTGATTTCGATCCCCAGATCGAGCAAAGTGTTATTTGGTTTTTCTATGAAATTCTCAGTAGCAGCTTGGAGTCTGGATTTGTGCCCGGTTAATTGCAGTAGGTTCGCCCCCTATTACATGGTACCTAAACATACCGGCAAAGCGTGGGTGTACATAAGTACACCTCTGCCTAATCCTTCGGGGAATACAGGCGTCATTGTATGTTATGTAATATTTTATCTAGTTTTACGCTCAAAATCTTTTATTTGACATATCATGTCTTACTAATCAGAATCTGTCGTTTAGAAAACTCTTGATCGTACTAAACGTTACTTTTCAAGAAAATACATACAAAACGTTACTTTTCAAGAAAATACATACAAAAAATATACGGAACCAACGCTCGAAAACTAATTAAGTATTCAAAGTGTGACCCAATTTTATCATTTCAATACGGCGTAAAATTTTCAGTGGCATGAAGCGAATGTTAGTCATAAAGTGATTCACTCACTTTAATATTTAAATTACAACAAATTCATATTTGCTGCTACCTACTTTATTTTTGATTTTAAAGCGTAGCGTCTGGTAATGTGTGCTTTTTATACTTACTGGTTTTGTAAAGCTGTGAGGAAAAAATAACATTAGGTACCACTATCACGAAGGGTTAGGCAGAGGTGTACCTATGTACAGTCACGAGAAAAATATGTACCTACTCATTTCCTTCTAGAGTATCGATCCAAGTGTTGAAATATTGTACAAATCAGTTAAGTATGTGTTGAAAGGTGTTTTTAGAACAATTTAACTCATAATTGGAATCAGTTGTTTCAGAGAAAATCGTTGGTGAATTTTACTGAATGTGTACATAATGCTGCTCGTGACTGTACCACCTACAGTTCGCCTATTGACACTAACCGGGAACAAACCAAAATCCGAGCTGCTACTGAATTTTGCACTTTACTCAACCTGGGAATCGAACTTAAAACTTTAGCGTAGCAGTCGCACTTCAGACCATTAGACCAATGAGGCAGTCCACTAGATTTTTCGGCAAAAGTTTATATGAAAACCTAGTACCGATATTAACAGTTATTTTGCGTCAAATATCTTCATCATCAACCCATTGCATGGTCCCATTGCTGGGCTGAGATCTCCTTTCAGTATGGATTAGGCTATAGTCCACCACGCTAGCCTACTGCGAGTTGGCAACAGTTATTTTACGACAAACACGTCCCGATAATTGCACAGTAGCTGGACGTGGTGTTTACGTCAGCACTGTTGTTACTCATAGGGTTGGCACAACGATCAACAAACAATGATATAATGCACTATAAGTAAGCATCCGAGGTCCACGGCATTAAGCTGAAATCATTAACCATTAAGTTTGACTGCCTTGTTGGTCTAGTGGTCGTAATCGCGACTGCTACGCTAGAGGTCTTGGGTTCGATCCCCAGGTCGAGCAAAGTGTTATTTGGTTTTTCTATGAAATTCTCAGTAGCAGCTCGGAGTCTGGATTTGTGCCCGGTGAATGGCAATAGGCTCGCCCCCTATTACATGGGACCCAAACATACCGGCGAACTGTGGGTGTATATTAAGTACACCTCTGCCTAACCCTTCGGGGAATACAGGCGTGATGGTATGTTATGTTATGTTATTAAGTTTAAATTCTAAATAATATACATGTTGTCGCAAAATGTGACTACTAAAATCATATTTTAAAATCAAACTAAAAGCATCATTTGTAGATACACACCTAATGAAATGTCGAGTCAAATATTAAAATATTTATCCATTAAAAAAAAATACAAAAAGCCTTCTAGCAATTTAGGTCACACATTACTAATATTCTTGTTAACCCCTCGTGCTAAGCCAAATACTTGTTTACGGGGGTTCACGTCGGTAGTGCAATGGGTGGGTTTCGAGCCGGCAACCACATGATCGCAAGTCCAACGCCCTAGCCTACCGCCGGCGCCGTTTAAAAAAAAAAATAGATTACAGTACATAACACAATAATTACATTGATTACTAAATTCCAAGTTCAGAATAATCACAGACATACAATTAAACCAACAATGTAATTCATATTGAAGTTGGTTCATTTCTTATCGAGAGCACCTTCCTTCACGAATACAGAAAAAATAGAAATTAAAAAAAACCTATAACTAAGACCATGTTGCCAACCCTACCTGCCGTCTTGACTTTTAATCTCTCTTTATTTTCTGTCCGTACTAGAAAGTGTTGCGTATTTGTCTATTGTCTAACCACTCCACCGGACTAGAAACAGAAGATTGTGTCTTAATACAGACACTTATATTACATATTTTAATCTGTTCCAAAGCTATGAAGACTTCTTTAATAATAAATAAGAGCTTTTAGTATGATGTTTGGGTTTACTCATGTACCTAGGCTAGGTGGGGTTGTCAGGATGTGAATAATAATAAAATAATAAATAAAAATAAAAATAAAATAAAAATCGTTTATTTTCAAGCATCTTAAAATAGGCTCATACAGTGTTAGTACAATACTTAAGAACTATGTTAGTAAGTTACAAATAAATAAGCTACCAACCACAGTGAAATTCATCAAGTTACATTTATATAACATGCAACTTGATAAACCTACCTATAGTTGGCCCATCCAATCTCTCTGCAAAAACCCTCAGGATGCTGTTGGTGCTTTCGCCCACTCTGCGTACTATTGAGGCCACCTTTTTACGCATTATCGCATAGTAGTCATCAGTGTGTGCGTCAGCGAACATGCCTGATGCACTACAGTAAGGTGGAAGCCTCAGCAACGCCCTGAAGGCATTATTATATTGTATTCGCAAGGCGTTGTCCGCTTTTTGGGTATGGCTAGCCCAAAGGCTGCTGGTGTAGAATGTTTGGCAGTAAGCCTTGAAAAGTGTAATTTTAACAGATACTGAACAACCAGCAAACCTTTGTGCCACCATATTACCCCTTACAGCCAACGCCCTACGTTCTCTTTCCATGTCCGAGTCGTCTTTTAGATCATCGGTTACAATGTGTCCCAGATATTTAAATTGAGTTACTCTCTGTAAAGGTGTACCACTAAGTTGAATGGGAGGGATGTATGTTGGACTTTTATTTTTCCCTCTAAACACTAATAACTCGCTTTTCATAGGGTTATATTTAAGACCATGCTGCTTGGCATATACTTCACAAACTGAAAGTAACTTTCTAATTCCGCATATTGAAGGACTCAGCAGCACCATGTCATCTGCGTAGCTTAAGTTGTTTACGCATACTCCATCTATATGGCATCCGCTATGTGTGCTGCTGAGCTCCACAAGTAGTTTGTTTATATAGAAATTGAAAAGCCTCGGGGAGGTAAGATAATGACACAGCATCACGCCTGAATTCCCCGAAGAGTTAGGTAGAGGTGTACCTAATGTACACGCACAGTTCGCGGGTATTTTTAGGTCCTGGTCACATATCCAAATCTCCGAGCTACTGAGAACTTTCTAGAAAGACCCAATAACATTTTTCTTGACCTGGGAATCGAAAATAAGACTAGCACCATTACAGTGGCATTGCCGGTTAGAAAGAGCTGTAGTAAACCCATAGTTATATTGGTATATTTAGAAGGCCCCACCCTATTGCCTAATTCAAAACAGCTTTTGAGAATTTTAGCATAAAACCCTGTAGCACTGCCCTACCTGTGAATTGAACTTGGGACTCCAGGCTCAACAAGATCACTCAACTATTAAAATAATTTATGTAGATATTTATTTTTAAGCTCAATTTCTGAAGCTTCAAATGTTAAGGCAATTTCTCTGAAACGCTGTCAGTTATTTTAACGGTTTTGTCGCTTATAATCCATTTTCCTAGTAGTATTATCATACATAGTATCATAAAAAGAAGATACACTATCTATATTTCTATTAAAACTGCTCGTATCATACGAAAATGAATCTTAGTTTGTAAGAATAAGGATCACGTATCATTCTTGCAACCGCAATTGGGATTAATTGTGGTAATGGACACGTTTTGGCTCAGTTTCATTTGGCCTTGAAGTTGGAATTATATCTACCATTAATCAAACTAAATTAGACTTTATTTACATTGCAATAAAGCAATAAAAGGACGTAAAAGTAAATTGGCTTCAAGGATCTGTTTAGTTTATGTTGACAGATTAATTTTATGGCACACTGAACTAATATTTTGCTTGTGAAGGGTAGTTGCTATGGCTTGAAAAATTACATTGACTAAATTATTCTTATAGTATACCTAATAAGTCATCATCCTAAGTTTTTTCCAACTACGTTGAACAGTTAAGGAAAATTTACTATTTTGGGGTACGCCATTTACAGGCAAAGCACAGTGAGCCCTCAGATCAAATAAACCTTTAAGATGGAACTCTGCGAACAAAGAAATGAGGCCGGCTAAAACTACGCCTTGCCGTCTAGAAACACAATTACAGGCACACACGTATACTGAAACTGCGCCTTATCTTGTCAGTCGAGTTTTCAATAACTCGGTAGCTCGACTGACAAGATAAGGCGTAGTTTCGGTATTGTTGTATAGTGTAAAATTGTGTTTGTACACGGCAAGGCGTAGTTTTAGCCAGCCTCACTTCTTTGTTCGCAAAGTTCCATCTTAACTTTTTATTTGATCTGAGAGTGAGCCAAACATCGTATGTCCTATAAAAAAAAGAATTGATTGATTGAATTTCCAGTCTAATCAGATGCAACTCAATATCAAAATTTTCCAATAAACAACTATCTTCAGAGCTCCTCAACCGGTATCCTTAGGATAAGCTAGTTTTTCAGACATTTTGAGCGGCTACCTACAGCAATCACATTACATACACATAAAAGAAAATGGTATACTCTCATTGTTAAAAGAAAGCTTTTTTGGAAAACTTAACCCCCACAAGATAGCTTACTATCACAGTCAATTGAACTAAGCTAAAGTAAGCTTAGTAAAGAAAAAAAAATTAAGACCAGATTATTTTCTTAGACCATCCCTTGTATTAAAGATTTGGTTTCAAAACCCACAAATCCTTTTTAAGTCTTTATTGTCTCTCCGTGTTTTCTGAAATAATATACTATTATAACACTAAGAGTATATTACAGATGAAAAAAAAAATTATTAATCTACTAGGACTATTTTAGCTATTGACGTCATCTCAAATACATAAATTCAAAATACATACATACATACACTCACGCCTTTTTCCCACAGGGGTAGGCAGAATTTATGGACTGCCACTTGCTACGACTCGTGCATATCTCTTTCGCTTCTTCCACATTCATACATTCCATTTTCATACACACGCGCCGGTTGCGAGTACTACGCACCTGACCTTAATGGAGAACCTCGCCGATAAGATCGGTGTACGTCCTTCAAAATGTGAGGGGAAATTTCGACCCGCGGACTCGCGGTGGCTTGGTGGTCATAGCGTCTGGTGTATCTAACCAGAAGACGCAGTTTCGAATCCTGGCCACTGTCGAATGTTTCGCTCACTAACATAACTTTATAATATTACTAGCTTTCCGCCCGCGGCTTCGCCCGCGTAGACTATACGTTTCGTGTCATTTTACGGGATAATAGAGCCTATGTCAGGAATAATGTAGCTTTCTATGGGTGAAAGAAATTTGCAAATCGGTCCAATAGTTTCAGAGCCTATTCAATTCAAACAAACAATCCAATCTTTCCTCTTTATATTATTACTTTAGATATGACAAATAACAACAAAATCATAATAACGTTAACTGCTACCAACTTAATCACATTTCCCTGCCAAAACCCAGGTCCAATCCACCTCAAAGTCCATACCTCTCAGCCTAATGAGACGTCTAAAGGTCTACAAGGGTACAATAGGTACATGCTACGGCTAATATTCCTTGTATATTGCACATCACGGTCGCAGGTCAGTCACCGCGTCTGGGCGCCGTACACCTAGTCTGTGTTATACTCCATGGAGTTAGGAAGGTAGGCTGGAACTGGATAATTTGGTACAAAAGGTAATGCAAATACATATCGTATCTTATATTAAAAGTCACAAGGTTCATAATAAATATACAATTATAGGATACAAATGAGTCCAAGACTCGAAAGAAAAACACCACCAATAAATTGGCTCGGGTGGGAATTGAAACCATGGCACGGCCACTGGTAGTGAGAAGACTTGATGTGAGATTATATATTTGACCTTTTATACGTCCGTTCAAATGACTTTTCGGGGACTAGTGGGTTTTTTTTAAGCTGGAACTTAAGGCCATTCACCTTTGGCATCTTTAAACCAGAATAGACGCAAATATGGATCAAAATAATCAAATCAAAGATACCAAACGTCCAAAATATGCAGGGCCGTTTCTAGTTTATAGAAAACTGTCAAGTCTAATCTACCATAGAATAGAGCTCATCATAACGACTATCTTCTCATACACCTACTTCCCATTTATCCAGGAGGTCTATTTCTTTAAGGATTAAGGAAGAACTCTGCGTCGGAGCTAATCAATAATGTGCTCGTATTTCTATTCAGATTTGAAGAATCTGAATAGAATGTCACCAATGAAATTAATAGACAATATACTATTATAATTATATGAATTTTCTTATTTATTCACATTATCAGTTCACAAATGTTTTAAAGCATTTTTAACCGATATACCATCCAGTTCTTTATTGTCTACAGGTAATCGATTGTATACTCGTATTGCTGTGATGTATGTACTTTTACAGTAGATCATTTATTGTTTATTTGTGGTAGGTTTGGGTTATTTTTATGTTTATTGCGTACATTTAGTTTACCATCAGGGGCCCGTATCCTCTTTACATAAAAAGCCTATATTTACATGAAACTGTCTCCTCCATAATGATCCTCTGCCTTCCTACCTCCTGTACGGTGTCTCGGCATTCTGTATATAGGTACAAACATCAATCGGCGCTCGGCTACGGCCAGACGGCTTGCGATATTTAAATTTTGAGACTTTAACATTTTATGGCCATTTTGTTAAGCGCCCTCTCGGGGAAATGGAAAATAGAAGATGTGATTCTAAGAGGATGTGAATAAGACGTCTCTGGTTCCAGCTATTGGGAAATAGACGCGCAATTCCCATTGGGAAATAAGGTTTTATGGAGGCAGCAATTGAAGAATTTTTTGTATGGAATGCTTTTAACTTATTTAAATTTGGCATTTATAAAAGTTTGTTTATTACCTACTTTCCTAAATTGATCTTAGGAGTCCCGGCCTTGATTCTCGGATCAGACAGTGTTATTGTGTTTTTCTACGTAGGTTAGGTATTCTCGATTTCTGAGGCTCTGGTAGTCTGTTAAAGTCAGTCAATGCTCTTGGAGGATTTAAAGTTTTGCAACACATCAGTAACTCCTCTGGTGCAGATATCCATGGGCGACGATGACAACTATCCATTAGTTGCTCGTCTGGTCGTTTTCCAATAAATAAAAGACCAAAGAAGACCAGTGTAGGGGGCTTAATAGCTGCCACTCAGAGAGAATATAAATGTCCAGAACCACTAATCAACACATTTAACATAATTCAGTTTTAATAATGAAATCAATTCAGAAAATTCAATAACCAAAAACAAAATTCATTTGAAACTCAAAATGACGTCATTACACAGTTATATTAATACAAAATTTCGCTAAAAGCAGCCGAAATTACTGCGGTATCGAATTTAATTACTCGGCAAAATTATAATGTATCGATATAACAGCGCATTACTGTAATAAATATCGATATAATTTTGTATCTTCATTAGTGGAAATTGTTTTAAGCTCGAATTATAAAGTCCGAGCTCGATTATTCTTTACAAATAGTTGCAATAGCAGCAACAATTTTGAACCCATTTGCGGGTATTTAAAACTTTAACACAAAAAAAAAAACATAAATACAATTAATTACATTTAATGTATTTTTAATTTTCTTTATAATAAAAATGAATCACTAAATGTGTTGCTAAACTCAAAACTCGAGAACGGCTGAACCGATTTCGCTGATTTCTTTTTATTGTGTTTGATGAAGTCTGAGGAAGGTTCTTATGGAGAGAAAAAACGTAAAAATACGAGAAAAACTAAAAAACAACAATTTTCTTTTCATATACAAACCACTCTGTTCCTAGGTGTCAATCATTTGACGTCAATCAAAATAAAGGCGCGTTAGGATTATCGTTGGTATGCCTTCAAGTTGATTAGAGGTTGTCATTTGTATTTCTAATGTACGTGTCATCATTACTTCCTGCTTAGCATTTTCTTGGTTGTCATTTTGTTTTAGAGAAATAGGGCAGAACAAGGTCTGCCGGGACAGCTAATGAATTAATATAATCTACCTACAGGTAAATTGTTGTTTATCTCCATTTCTTCATATCTGCTCACTGAAACTACTGAGATGCACGGATGTCTGAGTTTTATGAAGGTACGCCCAACATCACCTCAAGCTTGGCGATAGAAGTCTCAAATGTTCAGTAATTTGGCCAATGACTACATTTTCTCTTCAAATCGGAACACAATATCTAATGTTAACACATTAATGATCCGAGGCAGAATATTTGGCAATGCTGGTGGGTCCCAGACCTAGCACCTTCTGGATACTGGAATTATACCGGATACCAAAAGCAATATATTGAATACTAGAATTTTGAAGCTTGCATGAAGTGCTGTGATAGCCTAGTGATATGACCATTGGACTGCCAAGTCAAAGGTCTAGAGTTCGAATCCAAGGCACGCACCTCTAACTTTTCGAAGTCATGTGCGTAGTAATAATAAATTATCACGCGCTTAAACGGTGAAGGAAAACATCGTGAGGAAACCTGCATGCCTGAGAGATTTTCTTGACGGCGTGTGAAGTCTCCCATCCCGCAGTAGGCTATCATGGTGGACCTATGTCTATTGTATGGAGATGATTATATATGTGGAGCCTATTCCCTCTCGTTCTGAGGGAAGCAGTGGGACAATGTAATGGGTTGATGATAATGATGATGATGAAGCATGCCTGCTGGTTTCGCAATGACTGCTATTCAGTAGCTTAGGGGAGTGTGGTTAATTCAATAGGAGTCTGACATCCAACTGCCCTGGTGGTGGACTACCTGTAAAGATTTTCCTTTCCTTAAAAAAAGAAAGATGAGCCAGTCTCTTTACCAAATCTACAGAATGATTACCTTTTTTTTGTTTACGGAGGGAAATCTTCGAAAGGCGACCGGTCTTTGAGCATAATATCGGACAACGTGGGCTTCTTACCCGCTAAAACCACACCGGTGACCACCTTCATCACGTGAAGGGAGGCCATGTGAACTCTTAATAGTCCACCCCAGACCCCTGTGCAACGCCTATTAGGGCACATACCCTACAGCTTCGCATAAGGTATTAGTACCTACCTTTATAAGTATAACCAGGTACACACATTTCAAAGTGAGCCCTGTCAAAGCGTCATACAATCGATACTCATGTACCGTTGTAGGCATATACCAGGTTACAATTCAATACCCTTGTCAAATTAACATGCCTATCAAAGAAACTCGATCGCTATTGTGAGTTTGAAGAGCGAAGAATTACGAAATGATCAGACGTGGCAATGTATTTAATTTATTTATATTCAAAATAATAACATACCATCACGTCTGTGTTCCCCGAAGGGTTAGGCAGAGGTGTACTAATGTACCCCCACACTTTGCCGGTATGTTTAGGTCCTATGTGATAGGAATCGAGCCTATTGCCACTAGCCGGAAACAAATCCAAACAACTGACACTGCTGACAATTTTCATAGAAAAACCCAATAACACTTTGCTTGACCTGGGGATCGAACCCAGGACCTCTAGCGTAGCAGTCGCGTTGAGGACCACTAGACCAATGTGGCAGTTATTATTTATAGATATTATATAATTTATAGATCAAATGAGTATTTGTTTTTAATTAGAAAAATAAACATATAAATTCACGGAAGGTCAAATAAAACTTATCAAAAAACAAATAAAATTTGCGAAAAATCTAAGAAAATTTTCGATATCCCAATAAAATTGCGCAAGGCCAAATGCTATTCCAGATCCATTCATTCATAAATCATTCATCTTTCACATTGCGTACTTCAAATTGTATATCGGTGTGCCTATTCATATGGTTTCAGTTATTTTTGTACTTAATATACCTAATATAGGGATATTTCCATCAATACTTCATGTTACCAACACTCAATAAAGGTTGTTGTTCTAATTGTTAATAAGTGGAAATGTGTGTTTTGTATAATTTAGAGGTCGTATACGAAACGCTACACTTTATATTACGTCATTATCAAGCCATTTAGGGTCCCATTGGGAGGCACGTGTCTCCCCTCCGAATTAGAGGGGTTTAGGCTAAGCTATAGAATGACAACTACCTATATAATATACAGGTCATTCAGGAATTAACTGTGTGAATCCTAAAACTAGCCATTCCAAACTGGCGCGGTAAAAGTGTTGATTCATCATCATCAACCCATTACATTGTCCCACTGCTGGGCACGGGTCTCGTCTCAGTACGAGAGGGATTAGGCTATAGTCCACCATGCTAGCCTACTGCGGGTTGGCAGACTTCACATGCCGTCAAGAAAATCTCTCAGGCATGCAGGTTTCCTCACGATGTTTTCTTCACCGTTTAAGCGCGTGATAATTAATTATTAATACGCACATGACTTTGAAAAGACAGAGGTGCGTGCCTTGGATTCGAACTCGAGACCTTTGACTTGGCAGTCCAATGGTCATATCACAAGGCTATCAGTGCACTGTTGATTAAGTATTTTTAAATTTATAATTATCTTAATCCATATCCGAGCTGCTACTAAGAATTTCAGGGAAACCTAGTAACACTTTGATCAACCAGGGAATCGAACCCAGGACTTCTAACGTAGGTACCAGTCGCGACCATCACGCCTGTATTCCCCGAAGAGTTAGGAAGAGGTGTACTAATGTACACCTACACATGTAATTGGGGGCGAGCCTATGGTTAATGGCCATAGGCTCGCCCCCAAAACTCCGAACTGCTACTGAGAATATCAGAGAAAATCTCAATAACACTGATCGACCAGGAAATCAAACACAGAACCTCTAGCGTAACAGTCGCACTTAGGACCACTATAACACTAATGAAAGAAACAAAATATCAATAAAATCTTTCATCGTATCGACGCAAAAAAGACGGATCTCATCCGTGACACACTAAACCAAATCGGCAAGTATAGAGCGTACGCGCAGACACAATACGTACGATAAATGAAAATGGTCGGGAGTTCAGTGCCGGCGGCTACAAAAGGCGAGTCGTAAAACAACCGGATTAGGGGTGGACACACTAGTGGGCGGGCCATGAAAGTAGAGACAAAATAAAGCATATACGAGTAGGTATGCCTTATTTCGGTAATTAATCAAAATCTTAGAAGTTTTATTTTCATTTATTTATTAAGGCATATTTACCGAGTAAACACAAAAATTCGCATATATGGCTCATTCAAAACTAAGTGCTTGGGCTACTCTAATTACAAATATACACAACATTCACATAAAGACAATATTTAAACAACCAAAATAAATGAGAGAATAGCAATTAATTAACAAAATATTAAAATTTCAAAACATAAATACATACTTCTACCTTCATATTATACAATTAAATATGACAAGTTAGATGTGCTTGAAACTCCATGGTTACTGTAAAATTATCATTGAAATTGTCTGAAATAGCCCTGTTAGATAAACATTTGCAAATAAAAATTAAAATAGGAGGATAATGTTTAGGATAGAGCCTATTACTCTTTAGATTATAGACACCAGACTCAACTCCCAAACTCCAATACTTTACCTAGATATTTTTTACAGACGACCGAAATAAAAAATTTATGAAAACATCTTTTCTTAAATAAGTTTGGAGAATAACATTTTTGAATACTTTGTATAGCTCTCTACCCGCTCTGGCCTCAACCCGCAGTTTTCAAAGCCTCTACCTAATTCCCTTAAACTTGCAACCAGAGCCTGTAGCCACAGCGGCTATTGGCGGAACTATAAAACACGGCCGTAATAAAACTAGTCCCTTTACACGCATGCATACATCACTAATGATATACAACCTCCATTGAACCGTGCCCACAAGGAACAGGAGCATATCGTCGCAGTTAGTCGTCAATGGACAACGTAGTATAAGAGCGCGTATGAGAGATATACATGGTTTTATGACTAGGATCCGCTCGTTAACTTAGGTGCAAAATATTTGATAGCACCATGTCAAAGTTTTTACGAGTTCGCGCAAGATAATTACGCGTCTATTGTTTCCGTGGGATTGTTTTTTAATGCCGGGGTCCCTACATTATACTGACCGTTATCAGTTTATTAACTTCCATTTGTAAGGAAGATTTGTTACTAAAACCGCACTAGCATAGACACTGTACACAACGAAGGTGTCAAAAAATACATTTTCTCTTTTTTAAATTGCCTTTTCTGCGTTTGTCCTGGTACTTTTTTGTAACTTTTTTTTTAAATGCACATGACATAATTTATTTATGTCTCTGTGCTGGATCCGAAATGTAGGGATTTAATAATATCAATAGGTAGGTTATACAATGACATAATCTTTACAGTTATTTGAAAAGCAAGCTTTGCAACAAGAAAACTCACAATACAGACATATCATATCATAATAGCCTAGTATAGCAATCTCTTTTTATTCCAGAGATGTTCGGGTTTTTTTTTCGAACTAGCGATGACGTCAACAATACTCTCTAGGACAAAGTGTCTATTTTCTCCACCTTTACATAAACAGCATAAATTCGGCACGAAGCAATAACACTAGCGATATTTACGCAGCAAACAGTTAGCGGCGATTATCGGGACAGTTAAGACAGATTTATCACAACAATAAAAGTAAACACTGGGCGCTTTCGACCGAGCACCATTAGTGAGAGGGAATCCCGGGGCGTGTGGCGCGAGTCACAAGCGGCAGCGAGTCACTGTGCATGAGCGTATATCTTGAAATCCGGCTCAAATGCAGTGGTGAGTTACGCTTGGGTTATAAATATCATTCTCGCATTAATCAATAAGTGTCCTTATGGTTTAGAGAAAGAGAGAGAGAGAGGTGCAATACGGTGTAAGTAAGTTACCTCAGCCTCGCTACTACCTTTGCACGGTGTGTGGCGGGCTCGATTCCCACCCCAGATAAACATTTGTATAACTGATATCGATAGGTATTTGTTTTCTGTCTAGGTTTAGGTACTTATGTCCTTGAACTTTGTTTTTATGAAGTCCTCCGCTATCCAGAGCTTGTTATTTAGTGCAGAAGGTATCTTCAAAAATTCTAGATATAAGAAAAAGATTTTGCCTTATCATTCTAGACAAGTGAATATTGTCAACTTCGAACCCGTGAAGAGAGAGCCATCACAGAAATAATTTCATTTAAAATATTAAATCAGAAACAAAAAAGAATTGTAAATTATCGCATCAACATCCACATGCGCCATCTAGTGTCACTTTTAAGAGCATAACATAAATTTAATAATGAATATTAATCAAATAAGGACACACTTTTGTATTAAAAAATATTTATTGGGTAAGAATGCTAACTATTACAACTGCTTCATTGGTCTCAAGTACGACTACTACCATCCAGTGCCCAGGCGGAATATTCATCCCCGCTACCTCGTCTAACTTGCACCATATTATGTATTAGTTGATGGGAGGGCAGGAGTTTGTTGAAATGTTTCGCCCTGAGAGAGCTGCTTGATTGTCAAAACTAAATGGGATGAACTGCTATTGAAATGGTCCCCGTGCGAAAACTGGCTACAATTTTGAGCTTAAAATGGCGGCTTTTGCCCATCTGAGAATTTCTATTATCACCGAATAAGTATATTGGTTTTACCATGCACGAAAATGCTATTGATCCATGAAATATCACATGAAAGGTTACCTGTTCGTCACTCTCAAATTAAAACTCATGGCTAAAGGTAGTTTTTTGCCCTTGCCATATAGTGAAAGCCATAGGGTTAACGATATTCCCCATGACGATAATCAAAATGACCCAAGAAAATATTTAAAGTGTCACTAATTTTATTTATTAGTTTTCATCTAAATCATCTTATAATATGACTGCCTCATTAGTCTAGTGGTCGAACTAAGTGTTATTCCGTTTTTCTATGAAATTCTTAGTAGCAGCTTGGAGTCTGGATTAGTGCCTGGTTAATGGCAATAGGTCCGCCCCCTATTACATGGCACCTAAATAAACCGGCGAAGTATGGCTATACATAAGTACACCACTGCCTTAACCTTCGGGGAAAATAGGCGTGATGGTATGATTTCATCTAAAATAATAATTTTATTTACAAAAGCTTTTTTCGGTATCCAAAATCGTTTATTCCAGATTCAAATTCGTTTATTGCAAATTAAGATATTACAAGAAATCATATATAAGCAGCATGATATTACATTATAAGTTTATTCTCAACTTAATCCCACATAATATCTTATATTTGGGTTGAGTTAATTCAAAATATAAGCCAGCTTGGGTATATTGCCATTTACGAATAACAACTATATCTTTTATTCTTTATAATTGAATATTTATTACAAATGTTCCGTTATTGATCGTCTTGGAATACATCCCTAAGCCAACAGTTTACGATCCTATAAGACCAAGTAAAGGCCATGTTTGTTTACAGTGAAAGTGCAGGCGAAATTGATAAATATGATTCAGCAACCGGTTGCGAAAGGTCAGGCGCACGCAAAACCCGTATTGTGTCGCTTTTACTTTTTGTGGTAAGCAGACAACACGGTCATATTATTATGCTTTCAGTCAAGAATAGCACAACGCTCTGGGCATGCA
Organism: Subacronicta megacephala; assembly: GCA_958496365.1. Classification (NCBI taxonomy): domain Eukaryota; kingdom Metazoa; phylum Arthropoda; class Insecta; order Lepidoptera; family Noctuidae; genus Subacronicta; species Subacronicta megacephala. The sequence continues at coordinate 12,428,944 of OY292530.1, read as the reverse complement.
TGTCACAAATTGAACATCATGTTTATAAATATTTTTGTTTTTTAACTTTGAAACATACGTATCATGCTTCTTCCCAATGAGAAAACGGGTTAGCCTCCTGTATCATGGAGTATCTTTAGGTACAGATACAAGTTGCCAATTACAAAAACACCCATTACGCCTATTATATTTTATTATTATTATTTCCCGAATGTGTTAAGCAGAGGTATACACAAATTGTAGTTGATAACAAGCCAAACTGACAGTACGCGTGGATGCAAAACATAAGTTCCAAGAATCCATTCCTAGGTCTGGCAAATAATTATTTTGAAACGAAAATGCAGCAAAACCTTTCTTCTGGTAAAAAAAGTCTACTAAAGCTAATTTAACGAAATTATTTTCGCACATAAAATCATAATCTTAACGGCCAAGTTATAAAACTCATTTTAACGTCTCAAACCATAACTCGTAAGTCTCAACAGTTAAAATTTAACTGTCCAAGTTTAGCCCGACGTTCACTATATCAAGAGTATGCTAACTGAAATAAACCGTATCATGATTTAACTCACAGCTGAAAATGTTTAAGTTAACTTTGTCGGTAGTATGTTATATCACTGAAATTGTAGAAAGAAACAAAACCGTAAAAACTATTTCTTTGTCCGCGTGCAAGGCTGTTATGTATGCGATACTGGATTCGATTCCTGTGTCAAACAAAGAGGTTTTAAATTTTGATATCTAAGAAATCCCAAGTAGCACTCTAGGATTTAATGATCATTATTATAGTCATTATATTATTTGCGTTCAAAGATTTAAGAATTTACTTTTAAGCTTCTTCCAAAACGAGGGTTTCTCATTCTGTATTTCATTTTTGAGTAGATGTGATACGTCTCGTCTCCAAAATTTCTCAATCGGTTGCAATAATTACCATTATTTGTTTTTACATTTGACCACATCATTTACTTATACGCCTGTATTCCCCGAAGGGTAACGCAGAGATGTACCTACCAATGAACACTCACAGTTTACCGGTATTTTTTGGTCCCAAGTTATAGGGGCCGAGCCTATTGCCATTAACCGGACACAAATCCAGACTCCGAGCTTTTCCTTAGAATTTCATTGAATAACTCAATAACACTGCTCAACCTGGTTATCGAACCTAGGACCTTTAGTGTAATAGTCACGCTTACAAGACTAATGAGGCAGTCGTTAATCTAGTAGACTCAATTATTTTTATTTTTATTGAAACCTTGCACTTTGAATTAATACTTATGTAATACTTATGTTAGTATTAATAATTCCCTTATATAAAAAAGTGCACTTCTTATAGACTAAAATATTGTATTTATGTGCCAATACACCAACTAACCTATTAACCAACCCTATACCAAATCCTACGCCATTAGCTGAGAATCACATCACAAACCCGCGACCCAGTCAATAATTATTAAACCACTCTAAATTAATAACATTATTGATGAGAATTGCGTACATTGCTGCCTACAAAGGGCTTCCCTAATAAATTATTGGCAATCCACCGACATGGTATTGGAACAAATTAATAGTAATCGAATTTAATTGAATCTAAGTTAGCGAAGTAACGCTGAATGGAAACCACTGACTTTCAACGAATTTATATATTAGTTTAACATTTTGCTTGAGTAAAATTTGGGTCACTATGCCGAGGAACGATAACGATTATTATGATCACGGGATGTTATGAGGATTAAACGATATTTTTATATTAAACTGTATCGTTGTCTTTGTTACATTATATTTTACACCTAATAATAAAAAAAACGACAATATGCAATAAAAAAATATACAATGGGTATCCTTATCGCTAATAACGATTTCTTCCAGACAACCTTAGAACTGGCTTTAGAACTTTTTTTTATCAGCCTGATTGGTCCCATTGCAGAGCAAAGGCCTCCCTATTCTCCCTCCATACCTCACGGTTCAAAGTTATTACAGCACAATAACTTAACTTAGTCCAGTTTGTCCTGCCATAGCCGCTTGGGCCTCCGTCTTCTAACGTCTTGTTGGCTATACTCGTCGTTCGACATGCGGCACACATGTCCGGCCCAGTTCCACTTCAGAGTACCTACCGGCTTTCTGGCCAACGTCATCGATTTGGGTCTTAGAACATATACTAGTTTTAAACTTCAATATCTCATTGCTGCACGGGTTGTTTCTCCTTGTTGATTAAGATATTAATGATACACAGCTTTATATGCACTTTCTCAGATACTTATTGCCTACCAGTAGTGATTTCCCTATCGCAGAGTGCTAACGTTTTGAGGGTTCTATTCAATTCAATTATTTCTTTATTTGCAGCAATGTTGGTACACTGTTGATGACATTAATTTTGTCCTACAACTTAACTTAAAATATTTCTTATTCTAATAACCTACTTACAAAAAATAATTCAACAGAATTCGACATTTAACAAAAGCCTATAATTCGAACGAAATAATTATCGTTTCAATATCGCTACTCAACATAGCCACCCCATCCAACTCAATACCTCTATTCTCAAAGGATTGAAGTTAGCAACTACGGTAAGATTTTAACGTATTTCCTTGGTATTGATCTCAATAGCGGCGAACCGTAAGTGAAATAGTTGTGCCAACATTATCTACGGTATTATTAGTGGGTAAAGTAAGTTTGAGTAGTTTCACGTCTTTAGGGGTTAGGGTCATATTATCGGTCTGCTGGGACGTGAAGTAAAAAAATATATTGAAATAGTGCTGGCACAATTTGAACAGTGTACTTAAGTGATCAATGATATTTATTTCTGTATATAGATCTCTAAAGATACTTTTACAAGTTGATGTCTTATGTTTTGTTGTAAACTAGATGGCGCCGGCATTTCCTGTCTGACGATCTCTAAGGAGAAATGCCGAAACAAACTCGAGGAATTATGAAGTCAAGGCAGTAGTATTATCAGATATGCGAGTTTTACAATATAGGGCAATATCCCCCAGGTACATACAGATTTTTAATACAAAGTACTTGACGGATCCTGCCTCCTGATCCCAAGCTGCACGTAAGCCTAAGTGACTTGAGAACCATTCAATACTTTATCCTATTATAACGCTCCTATGCACGCATAACCAATTCAATTTACGCACGCTATAATTTATCTCCTACTGTACACCTACGCAATACAGTCAAGCATATAATTAAGTTTAAAAGGATAAAAAATATTAAAGCTTATGCCTTTTGAGCATATCGATACTCCCTCTTGCCTCGGAGACCTCGTCACGCCGTCGGGCCCGTTGTCATAAGAACATCAATGACAACCGTTGGTGTTGGTTAGTAATCTGCAAAGACTGATAACCAGTTTATAGTTCGCATTTAGTTGATTTCGAAGGTCTGGCAGTCGCTTCATGTAAGATACTGACATTCAGCCATTTCTAGTCAAACCCCAACATAGTTAGAAAAAGCCTAAATTGGGAGGACGATGATGATAAAAGTACTTATGGCATTGATAATAAAGTATATCGTTGGCTTCCGGTATATCTATTAATCTAGCTAATCAGCGTTTGGTCATTGCATCTATCTTTCCCAGTACTCAACAGAATTTACGTGCCAAAAAATATCAACCACAGCATTAAGCAACAAAAAAAAATATTGATGTCTAAATACACCATTAGGCTTTCATCAATAAGTACGGTTTCTGCGAATCACAACAGCGTAACTCTTATTAGACCAATAACAGCCGTTACATTTTAGGCTCTAAATAAGAGAGGTATAGTGCGTGCCTTTGATTCGAACTTCCAATGGTCATATCACTAGCACTTTGTCATTAACCGGCCACAAAACCATACTCTCGAGCTCTGCAGTCCAAAATTTTCTGAATGTTCAACCAATTTTTTATTTATTCGAATAGGTAGGTATCACTAGTAAACAATATGAAAACCACAGAATACAGTGAGGCCTTTCAATAGGCAGGTAATTTTACACTGGCTGATTTTAAAGGCTGTTAAATTTTCATATCAACTACCAAAGCCTGTCAAATGCACGTAGTGAATTATATTGTGTTTCTTTGTGACGTACATATCGAATATTATTTTGTGGATAATCTGGTATTTATAATATAGGGTGAAATGATCGTTGGTGTGGAAGTTGATAGGTCGAGACTTAGTTAATGTTGCTTAAGGTACATGTTTCAATAATAGTTATCAAACAATAAGCTGTTTTAGAAGGCTTATAGTTTTAACAGACTTAGTAGTCGCATTTTCGACTAATAGCCTAATGATTGCTAAATGTTTCTTCAAAAACAATATGCCAAGTTGCTTCCCAAAGCACGAACGACTTTTAATATTTTCGCTTCATTCCTGTCCATCCCCATAGGACCAACAACAAAAGCAATAACCAAATAACCAAGAAACTTTAAACCATAACCTCTTATAGTTAAGTAGGTTAACTCAAATCCCACACTAAATGTCTCCATCCTCAATATAATTACGTAATTTCATATTAATATCCTCAATAACTTTATGGGGAACGCTTCCCCATCAAAATATACTTTATTGCATTGGCATTTATGGCGGTGTGCACGGGTACGCATCTTTTGAACCCCATAGAATATTTGATAAAGCATGTTAACTTATAAATTGATGAGATAAGGTTGAAAACTGCGTGTAGGTTTTCCGAATCGTGTATAAACTTGCGTTCGCGTGCGTACATCAGTAATAGGGGTCCGTTACATAGGAATTTACAATGAGCCCCAAAGGTACAATAATTTGAGTCATTAATTCGGATGCGAACTTTTGTTTTATGTACTCCTTATTTTATTAAGGTAGTGCTTGGGGAGTTATCGTGTGACAGATAGTTGGATGAATGTAGTATAATTGAATTAAATATCTCGTTTGGGGTAATCAGCACTCAACGATTTCAATGGGGATTTAATTTTGGTTAATTAATCAAATTTGGATTAAATTTCGGCAAAATATCAAGCGCCGTACTGTAGACAGAATGCAAAATCAATTCTCTTACCCTCATGAGACCACTAGGTGCGTCAGTGAATTAACAAATTACGTACATAATTAGTACCTACTTCAACTTTTACAAACGTTCGATGGCTCTACTATACTATCATCTAGTATGTAATGGATCTATGGTTGTTTGATAAAAAAATAGAATATCTATATACTATAATTTTCACATAAGTTCTCGTTATTATGTGTAAAAGTTTTGATTCTTAAAGTTAACCTAATGTATTAGTAATTGATACTTAAGCAATAGCCATAGGTAGTAAATGTATATTAAAAATTATAATTATAATCATACTTGTTTAAAAAAAATAAGGTTTTTCTAGATGTCCCGTCGCTTTCATCCCGAAAGTCTTTCATATTGACTGTGATTCGAAATTCTTTAAACATAATCTAAACAAAAAAGACAGTGAGAATATCTATTACACATGTGACAGTTAAGAAAAACAAATAATACATTACTTGTTTGGCTCTACAGTTCAAATTAATGACACTGTTAAATAAAAAATCTTAATGTCAGTTTTAACCATAACTATTTCATTTGAACACTTAGCGACAATAAATCACTTTACAAATGAAATATGCTTATGAAAACATTGGAAAATAACCCAGACACCTTTCATGGGTACGGATTCATTAATTTTCTACCAAAAGTACAGTCTAGACGAATAAAAACTTGCAAAGAAGCATTGTGATGTCACAGAGTAAAAAATACAGTGAGATTTTGACGAGAAATGAAAAATGGTGTCGTTGAATGCAGATTGTTTGTTGAATCAATTTGTTAAGTATTATTTAAGTAGTGTGAGGGATAACAGTTATTCATTTTCTAGTGTATTGTGATAAAGCTAAGATTAATAACCATTTGGAAATCATACCATTCTATTATAAAAATATGGAACGGTCTTTCACTTGACGTTAAAGAACCTTTGCGCAGTATTTCGTTCAAGTGCAATTGTCTGCGAATTCTATCTGAAGATGCTGCATTTCAAAGGTTGGCTGGTTAAGATTAAAGTGCATAGAAATATAAATATTTAAATACTATGGTATTATCACTAATGTCGCACGTTACTGATTATTTTGCCATAAATGCATCAACCCTGAAGAAATAAGCTATACGCACCCAAACGCAATAAATTCACTTCAAATGTGACTAACAAACAATGTTTTTTATATCTTTTGTGTGTATGTATTATTTATACTTAATTTAATTAAGTGTACTAAAAAAGAGTTCAATATTTATAAATTTGTTTAGATAGCCATTTAAAGAAATATTTGCACGTCTCGGAAATGAAAACAGTATAAAGATATAAAATTTACATTTGCATAATAATTATAAATACAGTTTTTCCATGGGAACAAATTTTAGCCCACCGCAATATGCTACTCTGTGGCTTTTCTCAAACGTGTCCGAGCAGCGGATATAGTGCCGATACCCTTATCTTAACAGCTTTAACTTCCTCGTAACATAATACTTCGCGACAGATACCGTTCGCAAATAAATTCAACGGTCGACGCCACTGACCGCTTCCTGCGGTTTCGATTTTTTGCGGTGAAGCTTTTTTGTATCGACTGTACTTTTAGTTGTGGGGCTTTAGTGAATCATTGGTTCCTACATATAGCTTTCACTCGATGAGCAATTTAAATGATAGTCTGGGAAAATTAAGCCAATGTCTAATGAAAAAGAGTTTTCGAAAATGAAACTCAATGAAGCTGTCCCATTATTAGGCTTAAAATTAAGGTTTGTAAAATCTTCTTTTCTCAAGCTTAAACTCTAGGTTAGATTAGGTTTTAGAAACGTTAGTAGGTACAAGATTTTCTACTGAAACTACAACTACAACATTTGAGTTTACATAAGTAAGTATGCATCATGGCTACACTATATTGACCATTGGACTGCCAAGTCAAAACTTCTTTGATTATGAATCCAAGGCACTTCTGACTTTTCGAAATCATGTGCGTATTGATATTAATTATCACTCGGTTGAACGATGAAGGAAAGCATCTTGAGAAAGTCTCAGGGACTCGACGGTATTTGAAGTCTGCCAACCCACGGTAGGCTAGCGTGTAGGATTATAGCCTAATCCCTTTCATTCGAAGGGAGAATCGTGTCCAGCTGTAGGACTGCAAAAGGCGTTGAAATATAATAACTGTTATAAAATTATTGGATTCATGTAATGCTCCGCTCCCTTTTTACTCTGAAAAGAGACTTGTAATCAACACTTCTGAGTCAGGCAACATTTATCTAAGTCAATCAACATTAAAATTGTGACATAAACGCAATGTCAAGTTAATTATGTTTAGTGAGTCGTTGTGCAACCCACCAAAGTAATTTAAAAACGGTAATGTTATAAAACTTTCATCACAAACACAACCCTCTCGCAGCGAATTAAAAACAATGATTCACCCAAATCCTTTTAACCCTTCAAGTGATAATGCGCGAATTCAAAAACCGTCACTTGAAACACAAGAAGACTTTGTAAACTCGAAATTCGCAGACAATAAATTAAAAAACTGTCTAAAATAAGGAACGACATTGTTTTACGCGGAACGTATTTTCAACGGGCCGCTTATTCGGCCGAACTTTAATGAGAATGTATGGGCTGATGACAGTTTCAAGTGTACATTGTTTTTCATAATAAGACCGGTATTTTGGAATTTTGAGACGTTTTTGTCGATGTGTTGACGGGTTATTTTGGATTGTTATAGTCCATTGTTGGTTGGGGAAACCTTGGAATTAAAATGGTATTTTGCAAAAAACGCCGCTTAGTGGTGTAGGATATTTTACCAAGACAATGCTGAAAGCCTGACTAAAAAGGTCTATAAGAAAGCAAATTTGACATTAACCCTTTAATTCTAAGAAAGTTCTGGGCCCAGTTACATATCATTATTTGTAAATGGACGGCTCTATTTTCTATTCTAAACTCACGCGCATGTTAAGAGTTCTTAAGCCCAAGATTAATCAAAGCAACAAAATCCAATCAAACAGTTGCACAATGACAAGCAGATCCGAGTGGAAATTATAGCTGTAATAAAGGTGTAAACATACATTAACCAATCAAGGCGCTCCGTTATCCGCCGCTAGGTGGCGCCGCTGATCATTACGTCGTCTGCGCCGGCGCTAAGGTCAGCCTTAGTATGGATGACATACATTGCTGGCTTAAGCCATTTTTTATTTTATATTTTTTTTATTTTAAGGCCTGTCTGCCTAATTGGTCTAGTGTTTCTATACAGGGCCCCTAGACAAGTGGCATGAACGCTAATCCAATAGAATAGAATAGAATTCTCAATGTATGGGAGTGACACTAGCTTACGACATTAATTGACATGTCATGTCGTAAGCTAGTGTCACTCCCATACATTGAGAATTCTATTCTATTCTATTGGATTAGCGTTCATGCCACTCGTCTAAGCCCTCAGGGCTGCTAAGCGACAGGTTCTGAGTTCGATTTGCAGGTGAAAAGGGTTATTAAGTTTTCCTATTAAATCGTTAGCTGTAGCGGCTCAAAGCTTCAGTAAATGGCAATAGATTTGTCCCGTTTTCGTGGGATCTAAACATACCTACATCTGTTCATCATCTGTTGTTGGTGTACATCAGCTGTTCAATTCTGCCTTCTTTCTAAGGAAAGATACACCCACCATTTCCTGCGCTAGGGTTTGGTTTGATTACTAAGTCAAACAAAATGTTAATCAAGTTTGGATTTGTGCCCATATAATGTATTTATTTAATCTTTAATGTACAAATAAAATGGTACACAAGAAGAACTTAATGCCATATGGCATTCTCTGCCAGTCAACCTTTGTGGGTTAAATAGAGAATTAGGTAAAACGGTAAATGAAGAAGAGAGCTAATAATATAAACTATACAACACATAAATATTTGTACACAAATATTTATATATTTTTTAGATATTGCAATAAGCTTTACCCTTTTGTTACATGAATTATCAAAGTGTAAAAAAATGCTCTAACTTTCAGAAATATAGGCCTTTTGGTATCATAATACATAATATCAAACCAAGTATTACGAAAAGTATAACATATTTTTCTAATACAAATAAGTACATGCCAAAGAGATCAAAATTAACCATCAATGTACTTCGCCCTGCACGCTACAGTCTTGCGCGTACGCATAGTCGACCAGCGAAGCCGTTAGCTTGTCACCGTGCCAGGGTAGGGCTGCCACATATCGTAATCATAATTATTTTTTGTGATTAAAGGAAGTATTGTAATAACATTGTGATATGCAGGAAATTGAAAATACATTGTCTATAGGGGGAAGTAATATCGATTATGTTTTATTGAAGATTGATGCAACTATAAAGTACAATATTTTAATTATATACGATGTCAGCGGAGACAGAATACAATTCTTATCTGATTTAATCAGCTAAGAAAAAAATAAAAAGTTAATTAATTACAGTTTATGACAGTGTACAGATTGTTTACATAATACATATCATCATACTGGTTTCTAACACTTACGCGAATATCAGACATTGAAATAAAACTACTTTTTACGGATTTTATCGCGTTATATTGATATTTTTACGTCAGGACATTTCGTCGGTGTTACGTCGCAGCAAACCGCCCAAACTGAATCTTGCAAAGAACCAATTTTTAGCGCTCAAAAGCCTCCGCGACAGGCCCGAATTGACCATTCTACGTGCAGATAAAGGCAATGCCACGGTGGTTATGGATACGTCGGATTATAATAATAAAATACAAGACCTTTTATCGGATGTAAACAACTATAAACAAGTCAAAACGGATCCCACAACAAAAACATTAAAGTTTACTAGTGATCTGATAAAAAAGCACTCCGATACATTGAATCTAGACGTTAAATATCTAATTCCTAGTTGTGCAAAACCACCAAAACTGTATGGGCTGCCCAAGATACACAAACCCAATGCGCCGCTTCGACCAATTGTTAGCCAAATCGACTCACCAACCTACAGATTGGCTCAACACCTGGCGAAAGTACTCTCACCACTCAGAGGAAACACGGCTGCACATGTTAAGGACTCATACCATTTTGTCAGTGAGATAAAACACCTACAGCTTGCTGATGATGAAACTATGGTCAGTTTTGATGTCCAGTCATTATTTACATGCCTACCAGTTAAAGACTGCATCAGAATTGTATCTAGGAAACTATTAGAGAATAACATGCCTATTGAATATGCTGAACTATTACAACATTGCTTAACATCTGGCTATCTATTGTGGAGTAATAAATTCTACACGCAAGTGGATGGTGTAGCAATGGGCTCTCCAGTATCTCCCATTGTTGCTGACATCTTCATGGAAGATTTCGAGGAGACTGCTCTAAAATCTGCTCCTGTGACACCGAAATTCTACAAGCGGTACGTAGATGATACTTTCACAATATTACCATCTAATAAAGTAACAGCATTTCTAGACCACCTTAACTCCTTAAACTCTAAAATTCAATTTACTATGGAGTCAGAGGCTAATAACTCTTTACCTTTCTTAGATGTTTTAATAATTCGTAACCTAAATAACACCTTGAGTCACACTGTGTATCGAAAGAAAACCCATACTGACAAATACTTAAATGGTGAATCACACCACCACCCAACACAGTTATCTACCGTCGGTAAATCATTGTTTCAGAGAGCGCGTGGGATCTGTGATGAGCAACACCTGGATGCAGAGCTTCAACATGTCAAGCAAGTACTGCACGACAACAAGCTCCAAATACCGAAACCTCATCACAGAAACCGCGTGAAACGTACCACAGTTGAGCGACTACCTGTTGTGTTACCATATGTAAGAGGAGTCACAGACAAGATTGGCTATATCTTGAAGCGGGCTTCAATCAAAACTTACTTCAAGCCGCTGAAGAAGATTAGTCAGTTCCTACCACCTGTCAAGTGCCACATACCTCTACAAGATGCAGGAGTATACAAGCTTGATTGTGATTGCGGTCTCTCATACATAGGCCAAACTAAAAGAAGCATAGGGACCCGCGTAAAAGAACACATCGCCGATGTCAAACACCGCCGTTCCGGGAAGTCAGCAGTTTGTGAACATACACTTGACAAGACCCGGCACTACATCAGATTTGATAAACCACAAGTCCTTGCAAAAGAAAACCGATTCCTACCTAGGATGATTCGCGAGGCTATTGAAATTAAAAAACATCCAAATTTCAATAGAGAAGATGGCTGGGTCTTACCATCTGCTTGGAACCCCATCATAGATTCCATTAAATCCAAGCACAAGACTGCGAGACCTAAGGATACGGTGAGCTCATTCTGCGTGACCGGCATAAATAATAATCAACAAAATGTAGGGTAGCTGTTGATAATTTTGACATTAGGACGACCAACACCTCAGTCCACCCGTGACCATGGATGCTGTAAAGGATCCGAAACGTCGGGAATTTAAAAATATCAATATAACGCGATAAAATCCGTAAAAAGTAGTTTTATTTCAACATATCATCATAATTCGTATATATATCTATGCTACTAAAAGTCGTACAGAAACTGTGTCTGTACATAAAATATATTTAGAAAAGAACCGGTGGGTCAGACAGAGTATAAAACATTCACCGAACCCAAAAGGGGTTTTTTGGATTCTTGTTTTTCTCTTTGTCTGTTTGTTATGGGTTGGGGCAAACACTATTAAATAGATTTTAATTTTATTTTCAAAAAAAATAATTCAGTAGCTTCCATATCGCTTAGCTGTTGAAACTTTAGGTTTTCTTGATTATAAATACAATAAAATCTCGTAAATACCAGATAATACATTTTTAAGTAAATCCATCGATAAAGTACCTAGGTATTCCAATACTTAGTCTAGGTGCGAATATTTCTATTGAATTTTTGCACTATATTTTTTACATTCTCCATTTTATAACCCTATCTATCAATCAGACGTTACGTGCCAGCCCTAGCTACACATACGGGTCACCCTGTTTTTGCGATAGCGTGATTATAGCGTGGCGTTTATAAGAAAATTGTCCGTACCGAACAATTATCGTGAAACTTGTTTAATGGACTATTTGTGCCGCAGTTATGGTTGTATTATAACAAAATAAGGTCAAAGAATAATATTATAATAGGATGTAATTGTCCCATTATTTATTTAATACATTCAATAAAACGGCCACTATTTAATCCCTCTCATGCATTCATCTCACAAAACTTCAAACATTCGAACAATAACAACTTCCATTTATCAGCGAACAAATAAAAATCTGGATTTGAATCTAAGAGATTTATAGGTCTAATGCATCTTCCCATTTCAAGATCTTGTGTGTAGGTACTCTCGCCATGCTTACGTGCATTAAAAAAAGATCCGAGTGACAACATGAAATTCCATATTTCACTGACGCCTATGCCGGTGGCTGCTTTAGTAACCGAAACAAAAGATTTTGCATCTTGTATATAATACGGGATAGTAACTGTACTTATGTATGTATGTTTAAAACTGATGATCAGACACTAACCTAATTTATATGGGACCATCTTGAATCTTGTATATTCTATCAGATAAAAAAGTCGAAGTAGATCAGCGAAGATATTCAATTCAATTCAATTATTTATTGCATTAAAGTACATATAAATTAAAACAGATGGTAAGCTTAAAACTAAGGATCAATTATCGCAAATGCAATCATCATCATATCAATATTAAATTTTTGTCATGGAAGCTTGCAAATACGAGAGCAAGTAATTGAGAGCTTTGATCATTGTAATAGAACATTAACTCATTTAGCGTGCTCTGAGCAATTATCTTCAAAGAAAGTTTAATGTATTTCACTCACAATTTAAACATAACATGATAACAACATTCAAATACAACAGTTCCATTAAATAAATTTATTCAAGTATGTATATGTAAATTTATATCGTTATTATTTATTTATCACCTTTTTGACAATCTTGTTGCATCTGAGCACACCATTATTATTATATTTTCGAATGCGCAGCAACCAATCAGAGTTTGAAGTTCAAGATAAGGCACGGTTCAGACGAACTTGCTAACTCACTCGCCGTGAAAACGTGACACGACTTAATCATTTTGAATTACTACTGTTACATTTTAGAACATTCTGTCACAAAATTATTATAATGTTGTTGACTTCGAATGTGGCATTGCCTGTTTGTTTTACTGAATATGAAATTGTGAGGTGCTTGATCGAAGATTTAAATAAGTATTTGTTTATAGCGCTTCTTAACTCCAGCTATGGAAACGCGCAATTTCTTGTTTTATGGTTACTAGTATTATTGAACAGAAGTACTAGTAACTGCTTCATAGTCTAGTTGTCTTAAACGCGACTACTATGCTAGAGGTCATGGGTTCGATCCCCAGGTCGAGCAAAGTGTTATTGGGTTTTTCAGTAGCAGCTCGGAGTCTGGATTTGTGCCCGGTTAATGGCAATAGGCTCGCCCCCTATTACATGGGACCTAAACATACCGGCGAAATGTGGGTGTACATTAGTACACCTTTGCCTAACCCTTCGGGGAATACAGGCGCGATGGTATGTATGTATGTATGTTGATCAGAAGTACTAGTAACTGCTTCATAGTCTACTGGTCTTAAACGCGACTGCTATGCTAGAGGTCAAGGGTTAGATTCCCAGGTCATTAGTGTGTTAAAGTTAAAGTGTTATTGGTTTTTTCTATGTTATATTCAGTAGCAGCTCGGTGTTTTGGATATGTGCCCGGTACATGGTGATAGGCTCGCCCCATATGACATAAGACCTAATATAGACCTACCTGGCTTACCTTTCGAGGGCTACAGGCGTGATGGTATGTTTTAGTAATAATACGACTGTAGCCTCATAATATACCTACGCATGCAAGCATACCTTTTCATTTCACGTCCACTGGCTTCGGAAACGGGAACCCCTCCAGAGATCATCTCTTGGTATACTTTGAATCTGATAAACAGCAATCCCGCCAGGTATAGGTCATGGCGACGTAGGAGGAGAGTAGAACGCCATATTATTATGTACACTTACGTACGGCACTCCTTTGAATAGCTATTTCTCTTTTCAGATGACGTATTTTCGCTTGTATCATTTTTTTTTAATAAAAAAGGCTAACTAGCAATATGAGTTGCACATTTCTAGTATTTTTGTTAACCCCTCGTGCTAAACTAAATTCGTATGTTACGAATAGGTTCACGTCGATAGTGCAATGGGTGGGTTTCGAACCAGCAGTCACATAATCGCAAGTCCGACGCCCTAGCCATTAGGCTACCTACGCTTATCATTGCAATTTTTACATTCACAAAACCCAAGACTCGATTACCTAATCAAATATTTGTTTCGTGCGGTAACCGAACCTGCAACAAGAGCTCATAAGCCGATCGGGCCACTCCATTTAACGTGTCTTTAATTTTGCAAAGTCAATATCGATCCCCGGTGATAGATTTTGCACTGGTTAAAACCTTAATTATTTTATAATTTGTTATTTTAGTCCACGATTAAAATCCTTCCAGTTAATTAATTTTGCTAAAACATAAAAGCGCCTACAGAATATGAAAAGCAATAACTAGCAAGTACGCACAATATGAAAATATTTCTCTCTCAAACGAATGATACCGCTCAAATCTGATAAACGAACATGGACATGCAATATATATATTAAATCCGCCCGTATTTGCCTAAAGGTCAGGCGAAGGTGAACTAAAATTATACACAGCAATGTTTTTGTTGTAAAGTCCGATCTAATACCTAAGGCGAACTAGACAGCGTCAAATCAAGATGAGGCATTTCACTTAGCACACCCAAACGAATCACACCCAGACGAATCACACCTAAAGTATTCCACTTTGCACACGCAAAGGTGGGATTCAAATAAAATTTTTAAAATTATTAATTTTCTATTCCACGAATCACACCTACGAATATTACTTGCCATAGTGCGGGGACTAAGAAATAAAAATATCGACAGAGATCACAAAAAATATCACAAAGACAATATTTATTATTTAATTAGACTAACTTTAATTTCAAAATTATTTAGTTTCGTTGTAATAATGTGATACAATACTTGTAATTTTTATTATTTTACTATATAAAATTACAGATACTAAGTGGAATACTTTAGGTGTGATTCGTCTGGGTCTTCGTTTGGGTGTGCTAAGTGAAATGCCTCATCAAGATTTAGGACTATTCATATGCATTATAGTGTAACTTAGATAGTCCTTCATAAAACAATAGAGAGACTTTTAGTAGTAGTAGTGTCGCGTTGGCATGTCTACATGCGCTGGCATGAATCGGTACGCACGTCCGGAAAGTACAGTCCCCTTCCTTTACCCTTTCTCCTTCCCTTCTCTTTTCCTAAAGAGGCTCGGCAACGCATCTGCAACTCCTTTAGTTTTGCAGATGTCCATGGGCGGCGATGACTACTTACCATCAGGTAGCTCGCCTGCTGGTTTGCCGAGATATCGACAACGAACTCTCCGCTGCCTCATCAATTTCATCTCTCATTCTCATCACAATCATCAATTGCCGGTTCCGCAGGTGGTGGTACAAACTCCTGAGAAACGGAGTCACGGTTGACCGCCCGTTGAGAAATTGGTCGCCCAGGTTTCTTGCCTCTCAACACAGACTAAATATAAAAAAAAAAACAAGAAAAAGAGTTGATAAATCCATATCCAAATAAATAAAAACATAACGATTGAAACAAATAAACATCTGTCACAATAACATCAGTATTCCCTTCACACCTGAATAAGTATTACCCTCTAAAACAAATAATAAAAGTGGGATCAGCCAAAAAATGGCTGCGTTAGCCCGACGCTTGATAAAAATCAATTCAATTTTGGAGTCTGTAGCTGTCATATCGACCTAGGTGAAAGGCGCGTGACGCGAATCCAAAATAGGGCACTGTTCATAAAAAAAACAGAAGTACAAGTGTGTGTCGCTCTTGAGATAAAGACAGTTATACTAAGTGATCCAACAGTGAATGCCCACTACGCAGTTATAGAGTTTCCATTTTTTTTTTTCATAAATAATAGTTATGTACGACGCACAGTGGTTGCTGCACTAAGCTCTGGGCTTGTATCGCAGAAACCAATAAAAGAGGCACTTAAAATTATTTCACAATTGGACCTTAGTACCTATAAGAACAACGTGGAAAGTAGGCAAAACAATCAAATAGGCCGTAAATAGTATATGCCATAGATACTTGTTCGGTACAAAAAGTGGTATAAAAAAGAATTCAAAATGAGATTGGATTGCAAGCAGCAATTAACTATGTTTATCCGATAATTGTAGGTAAATTCTCTTCTCACCTCTTCCGTTCCGTATCAACATAAATTGATCCTACTGCAAAGCTAAGTCGTATTAGCAGTTTTTTAAATGTTATATGCTTTTTTTCGTACTTTTCTTCGTACTGTACTGTCGCAATTTTTTGTCAGTAAATTTGTCCAAAACATTATCATTACCTTTCTTATTTTTTAATCCTTCTGGAGGACTCGTCTGTCACATGACTTCTGTATTGAAATTCGCCCTAGCCATTTGATTCCGCTGACGACAGCTTAAAGCCAGGTGATTTGTACGATTCATCTTATCGACTAACCGACCAAATTAGCTCGTTTACACACTGATTAACACAACTTCGCATGCAATTGCTAAGAAATAACTAGGTACTACTAATAAGTACGGAAAGTTCATATTTTAACAATATAAATAAATATAACAGTCATGTCCAAATACAAACAAACGTACTAGCTATTTTGCAAGTAGGTATTAATAAAAAAAGAATCGATTGGAAATCGAAAAAAAAGTAGAGTCATAATTTGTCCAAATGGGGATGAAACCCGCAACTATGATGCAGCTAGCTCGATTACTGAGCCAATTCAACCATCAATATATTCGTATTTGGCAAGAGAATAGCCAAAAATAGATGAATAAAAGTCCAAAAATTGCAACGCCAAGAAAAATCTAACCCCCGTCGGTCCAACTCCATTTTATCTGTTTCAATTCTTTCATTAAGCACTATAAAGAGTTCCACAATCAATTTCTAACCACGATCCGCCTTTACTAGGATATCTCTGCGGCGTTTATATCCCTATACTCGTATGGTTAAGGTCTATATTTCGTTGGACGATGGCGAATATCTGTAGTAACGTACGGAGTCTGTACATTCGTTGTGGATAGCATAGATTGATGGCGTGGTTGGCGAAGCTAAGTTACCCACAAGTGAAAGAGGTTTTGTGTATACGACTTTCGGAAATCGTATCGTATTGTGCCCAAACTGATGCATGCAGGTAGGTGATCACTCACTAGCTAGGTTGCTTAGCTAGCTTGGTGAGATTAAATCAAAAATGGAAGTAAAGCAAAAAAAGGAGGAGATTCATAGATGAATTAGCGGAATGGCAATCAATAAAGACGCCGCTATAAGACGTAAGTATAAAAGGCATAACTGTTAAAAGCGTCGGAATTATTTACGTCGATATTAAAGGTGGGTATCGTCAAAAAATGTATCAGTATTGGCGTCAATATCGAAGACACTTTTGACGGCAAGAATTGTAGATAAATAATCAATACATTTCCCCGCTGAACATGATTGCTTTAATCATAATTCCTTATAAAAAACCGGCCAAGTGCGAGTCGGACTCGCGCACGGAGGGTTCCGTATCATTACGATTTATGACGTATTAAAAAAAACTATTTACTAGATCTCGTCCAAACCAATTTTCGGGGGGAGTTTACATGGTAATCTACATCATATATTTTTTTAGTTTTATCGTCCTCTTATTTTAGAAGTTACAGGGGGGGACACACATTTTACCACTTTGGAAGTGTCTCTCGCGCAAAATATTCAGTTTATGACGTATTAAAAAAGAAAACTATTTACTAGATCTCGTTCAAACCAATTTTCGGTGGAAGTTTACATGGTAATTTACATCATATATTTTTTTTAGTTTTATCGTTCTCTTATTTTAGAAATTACACACACAATTACACATTACACACATTTTACCACTTTGGAAGTGTTTCTCGCGCAAACTGTTCAGTTTAGAAATAGAAACCTCAATATCATTTTTGAAGACCTATCCATAGATATCCCACACGTATGAGTTTGATGAAAAAAAAAATTTGAGTTTCAGTTCCAAGTATGGGGAACCCCCAAAATTGATTGTTTTTTTTCTATTTTTGTGTGAAAATCTTAATGCGGTTTATAGAATACATCTGCTTACCAAGTTTCAATAGCATAGTTCTTATAGTTTCGAAAAAAAAGGCTGTGACACGATCGGACAGACAGACAGACAGACGGACATGACGAATCTATAAGGGTTCCGTTTTTTGCCATTTGGCTACGGAACCCTTAAAAGTGTTTTACCTTATGAAAAATCTTCAAAATAATACAATGATAACAGCCTTCATGATATCGTATCGGAATCGTCACGCACACGCTAAATATTTTTTAAGGTTAGTACAGATTACGAGGTGGAACTAAAGTTGATGTATGGCCGGTGTTCAAAAGAAATTTAGGTAGAGTCGTGGTTTAAAAGAAAAACGGATTGACTGAATAACC
Organism: Subacronicta megacephala; assembly: GCA_958496365.1. Classification (NCBI taxonomy): domain Eukaryota; kingdom Metazoa; phylum Arthropoda; class Insecta; order Lepidoptera; family Noctuidae; genus Subacronicta; species Subacronicta megacephala. The sequence continues at coordinate 12,410,439 of OY292530.1, read as the reverse complement.
CTGCAATGGCTTTTAAAGAACCCGATCTTTTCAAACATTGAGAGAATATTTATAGAGCTTAGTTTTATAATGAGAGTTAAAGAAAGATTATTGGCATCCATTATGTGTTTATGTTTTATTGTGATCTAAGTTTAATCAGAATAAATAGGACTTCCATTGAGCTAGCTTCATGTTACTATTTGTTTTCTAAACTAATATTATGAAGAGAAAAGATTTTATTGTTTGTTTGTTTGCATTGAATAGGCTCTGAAAGTACTGGACCGATTTGAAAAATTACTTTATTTCCTGCAAGAAACTTGATCGTTTGCTTCCCGTCCCTTACCCTTTTATAGGATTCTGTAACTCTATCATAATTGCCAGAACCCTGTAAACTTATAGTCCACAATATCTGGAACCCTTTAAGGGGTGAGGCCTGGCCTGGCCTCGCATTAGTGCGATTGTGACAACCTTGCGTCGCTCACTGGAAGTCATAAAATTGTATACTAAGTATAGGTACTCTATTATTAGTAAAATGTTATACTAAGTATAGGTATTTTACCTTTGTAATTATGAATAAAAAAAAAATTATTATTATTATAAATCTATTTATTTACTCGTCTAATGAATGCATTTAGAAGTTTTTTTACCTAATTAAATTGTAAGCAATAAGACCCATTTCCTTTTCATGCATTTAAACATGTAAGCACAATTCCCATCAGCAAAAATTCAAAAATTTTGTTAAACAAAAATAACCAGAATTTTGAGACCAAATGTAGACTACCCACCATTTGGCTCCAAAACAAAAACTATATAATACCAATTCGAAGGACACTAACTATTAACACTGTCCACTTTCGTATATAACTTGGAAACCAACAAAATTTTACATGCAACTCTTAATCTTCCACCGTAAGTGGTTGGAATAAGGTTGTATTTTGAAAGGTTTTTTTGATATCGTGCATATGTAGGGTAGTTTTGCAAAAAGTAGCAAGCTTGGCAATGCTGCCAACAGAGCTGGTCACTCGAGAATTGTTTAGTTGGCCAGTCCACATTCAAAGTTGCAATGTTCAACTCAGGTCAGAAGATAATTTTCAAATACTTTTGTATCCATTGCTCTACAATTTTCGGCTTCATATTTTTTTCACAAAAACGTTGCAATGAAAACGTCGAGAATATTTCTCAGGTACGCAGATAATTAAACGAATAAAATATTAAACAACCTACATGCCTGAGAGATCGGTTAATACATAGTAATGGTACATGTCGATAACAGAATATAAGGACATTGGAGGTTAATGTCATAATTAGCCTGAAGTCGGGATTAAATTAAGAGAAGGTTCTCAATAAATAAATCTGGTAATAAATCGTGTATTTAGAAAAAGTTTTAGACATTTAACAATAATGTCTTCAAACTTTAGGTTGACCTCGTTGAACCAATAAGCAATTAAAAAATAATCATTGTCTTATAGTATTTAACTACGGTTAACACTACCAACGAGTATTCCAAATTTTAATTAATTCACCAACAACAAAAACCCATGATTTACAATAACAGATTGTTAATAAAAGCTTCGGTCAATATACTAATTAATGAAATTATTGCTGCATTAAATAATTTCTATTTGATCACTGAAAACTGGTATTACCTACGTTCTGTGGCGTTTGATACAAAATATTACGTTATACAATTACGTAACATTTCAATTCTGTTATAGGTAATACATTATTGTGTAATAATTTAGTATTAATTATGTTATTTGAGTATCGCGGTTGAATGTGTGGTATTATATCAGTTAATTTGGTCGTGCTTATTGGTAGTTCTATGTTTTGTCGACAAAAGAATATACAGGGTGTTTGGCGCATCGTTTGCCAAATGAAAAAGGCCGATAGAAGAGGTCATTAGCTATCTTTTCAGGCCAAATAACTCATTCTTTGTCACACCGGTTTTTTTATAACAAATTTTGAAACTTTATTCGGAAAAAATCCAGGACTCAGCATTAAACCTTCAATTTAAAAAAACCTAATCAGTGTAGTGTTTAAATATCAGTTTAATTTGTATGTCTACTCTTGTATGGTTCTATGGAATTCAAAATTACTTGCTAATAACGTCTAGTTCCTTTTAAAAAACCTCACAAAGTTTTTTGACAAAGAAAAATTCAATTAAAACTCAACTTAAAATTGCTGTAAAAAAATAACTAAAAGCGATTGGGATCTTCGAAGTCTTTAAAATGTTCTCTAGTGTGTTCCCTTTCCAACGGCATGCCATAATCCAAAAAAAAACTTTTTATTATCTTCACTAATTTGCTAAATGTGTAATCGAGGCACATCAGGCTGATTTTCGAAATTACGGTAACAAGCACTAGTTTTCGCATAACATGCTTTAAGTTGGTAGATAGTACTGGTTTCTAACACTTACGCGAATATCAGACATTGAAATAAAACTACTTTTTACGGATTTTATCGCGTTATATTGATTATTTTAAATTCCCGACGTTTCGGATCCTTTACAGCATCCATGGTCACGGGTGGACTGAGGTGTTAGTCGTCCTAATGTCAAAATTATCAACAGCTACCCTACATTTTGTTGATTATTATTTATGCCGGTCACGCAGAATGAGCTCACCGTATCCTTAGGTCTCGCAGTCTTGTGCTTGGATTTAATGGAATCTATGATGGGGTTCCAAGCAGATGGTAAGACCCAGCCATCTTCTCTATTGAAATTTGGATGTTTTTTAATTTCAATAGCCTCGCGAATCATCCTAGGTAGGAATCGGTTTTCTTTTGCAAGGACTTGTGGTTTATCAAATCTGATGTAGTGCCGGGTCTTGTCAAGTGTATGTTCACAAACTGCTGACTTCCCGGAACGGCGGTGTTTGACATCGGCGATGTGTTCTTTTACGCGGGTCCCTATGCTTCTTTTAGTTTGGCCTATGTATGAGAGACCGCAATCACAATCAAGCTTGTATACTCCTGCATCTTGTAGAGGTATGTGGCACTTGACAGGTGGTAGGAACTGACTAATCTTCTTCAGCGGCTTGAAGTAAGTTTTGATTGAAGCCCGCTTCAAGATATAGCCAATCTTGTCTGTGACTCCTCTTACATATGGTAACACAACAGGTAGTCGCTCAACTGTGGTACGTTTCACGCGGTTTCTGTGATGAGGTTTCGGTATTTGGAGCTTGTTGTCGTGCAGTACTTGCTTGACATGTTGAAGCTCTGCATCCAGGTGTTGCTCATCACAGATCCCACGCGCTCTCTGAAACAATGATTTACCGACGGTAGATAACTGTGTTGGGTGGTGGTGTGATTCACCATTTAAGTATTTGTCTGTATGGGTTTTCTTTCGATACACAGTGTGACTCAAGGTGTTATTTAGGTTACGAATTATTAAAACATCTAAGAAAGGTAAAGAGTTATTAGCCTCTGACTCCATAGTAAATTGAATTTTAGAGTTTAAGGAGTTAAGGTGGTCTAGAAATGCTGTTACTTTATTAGATGGTAATATTGTGAAAGTATCATCTACGTACCGCTTGTAGAATTTCGGTGTCACAGGAGCAGATTTTAGAGCAGTCTCCTCGAAATCTTCCATGAAGATGTCAGCAACAATGGGAGATACTGGAGAGCCCATTGCTACACCATCCACTTGCGTGTAGAATTTATTACTCCACAATAGATAGCCAGATGTTAAGCAATGTTGTAATAGTTCAGCATATTCAATAGGCATGTTATTATCTAATAGTTTCCTAGATACAATTCTGATGCAGTCTTTAACTGGTAGGCATGTAAATAATGACTGGACATCAAAACTGACCATAGTTTCATCATCAGCAAGCTGTAGGTGTTTTATCTCACTGACAAAATGGTATGAGTCCTTAACATGTGCAGCCGTGTTTCCTCTGAGTGGTGAGAGTACTTTCGCCAGGTGTTGAGCCAATCTGTAGGTTGGTGAGTCGATTTGGCTAACAATTGGTCGAAGCGGCGCATTGGGTTTGTGTATCTTGGGCAGCCCATACAGTTTTGGTGGTTTTGCACAACTAGGAATTAGATATTTAACGTCTAGATTCAATGTATCGGAGTGCTTTTTTATCAGATCACTAGTAAACTTTAATGTTTTTGTTGTGGGATCCGTTTTGACTTGTTTATAGTTGTTTACATCCGATAAAAGGTCTTGTATTTTATTATTATAATCCGACGTATCCATAACCACCGTGGCATTGCCTTTATCTGCACGTAGAATGGTCAATTCGGGCCTGTCGCGGAGGCTTTTGAGCGCTAAAAATTGGTTCTTTGCAAGATTCAGTTTGGGCGGTTTGCTGCGACGTAACACCGACGAAATGTCCTGACGTATCGCCTCCAAATCTTGTTTATGTACATTATTTTTATACAGGCACTCTTCTACATTGCATATTATGTTTTCTACCGGTATTTTTCGAGGTGTTAGAGCAAAATTTAGGCCTTTTGATAGCACTTCGACCGTGTTTTCATCGAGGTTATGTTTTGACAGATTGACAACTGCGCGTGATTGGCTCGCAGGTGACGGGCGCGTTCCGTTTTCTTTAGTGACTTTGACATTTGATTTTGACATAAGTTTATTGAATTTGATTATTTGTCTATGCTTGCATTCGTTATATTTTGATGACTCACGCTCGTTTAATGTAAAGGATCCGAAACGTCGGGAATTTAAAATAATCAATATAACGCGATAAAATCCGTAAAAAGTAGTTTTATTTCAATTGGTAGATAGTGTTATTTGTCTCTTACGCAGTCTCTTATAGCTTACGATTGCCGCTTATCATCAGTCCTAAGCTTATTACAATAAAAATACAGATAATAAAAAGAGAGCAATGGATTACAAACAACACGAAACTCTCACGTTCACCATCGTGAGACCCGCCACGGGCAGCATACCGCCAATTCACGCCCATCCAGACATATTGAAAGAACAAGGTAGCAAATTTTTACCTGAACTTTTATTACTGCTATACAGTATACTTCAAATACTATATATTTACAATATTTTTTTAGAAAATGCACAAATTATGACACACAATTTTAAAGCTTTTAAAAAAATATATACCATCCCGCCCAAAGACTATGAAACTGTTTCTCTTTGGTCACGCCTGTATTCCCTGAAAAGTTAGGCAGAAGTGCACTCAAGTAAACCCACTGTTCGCCTGAATGTTTTCAGTCGCGTGTAATTGCCATTGATATTCAGAGTTTTATAGAAATACTCAATAACACGTCTTTGCTCGACCTGAGCAGAGAATCGAACCCAGGGCTTTCACGCAATGGCGTTTTTATCAGTGGTCCCAAGCGCGATTTACCTTTGCCATTTTTACTAAGAGTTTTATACAAATACCAAATTTTTAGCTCGACCTGAGAAACAAACCCTGGACCTCACGCAATAGCGTTCTCGTTTGTGGTCGCGAGAGCGATTATGACTAATAACAACGCAGAAAAATTAAATTAAATATTTACACAATACAGTTAAGTGTCCGTGACCACTATGAATCATACATAGAAAAAAAAACGTAAAATAAAATTATAGCTAGTTAAACACCAAACAGTTAGCTGATGAATAAAAAAAACAAACTGACTATAACAGTGAGTCAGTGCATGGAACACATTAATTAGATATACCAAGGCCTTCCTGGTTGAAACACGTGCTATTAGTCATAGGACTACAGTTAATACTCCAGACTCTGTCTAAAATCAAATTATTTTATTTAATTCTATAAATCTTATTTACTGTTAACTTTTACAGTTATAAGTATTACTATCTCCACCTCGGTGATCATGGCATGCCTCCCGTGAGGAAGACATCCGTTCCTTTGGCAGGCGTGCAGGGGGACACAGGTCCAACGCGCAGAGGCCCCTTGGAGAACTTTAATCTAATATGGGTTGGGGCACAAACCCGGGACACTCCACATCTGCACTATAGGAGTACAGACATATTATTATTCTTTACTTTTATTAGTATTACTTATAGTAGTGCCTCCCTGGCATGCATAGGTACATTGCCAGCATGGAGGGGTCGGCATAACTAGGGAAGTACTACCCTCCCACAGAATATCAACGTCAAGTATCAGTATGCATACTGTTGCGTTTCGTACGGTGAGTGTGGAGCGCCGGAGGCCCATTTCCTCACTCCGTCCCCTTCCTTCTACTTTTCTCCTTTCCCCTTGCTTTTCCCTAAATAGAGTCGGCAACGCAACTGCAACCTCTTTGGTACTGCAGATGTCCATGGGCGGCGACGACTATTTACTATCAGGTAGCTCGCCTGCTCGTTTGCCGAGGTATCTCATAAAAAATACTGTTCACTACTGGGTACTTTAATCCATCACGATGTCTAATGCGGGTTGGCACACTTCTTAAATCATCAAGAAAAAATCTCAGACATGCAGGTTTCGTAACGATGTTTTCCTTCTGAAATATAACAATAAGTTGAGACGCCAAGATACTCTTCGAATATCATTATAATATCAGTAAAAGGCTTTTTTATATTTCTTTATATAATTAGTAAAAGTTCTTTAATTATCATTCCGTGCGTCATGTCAGTGCAAATTAATTATATTTTCCTCCTTTCTATTAAAAACCACACACTGCTACTTTAAAATTACGCAGTCTCAAAAACAATTCACTTCTGTCATTCTGAATATAATTGTTTATTCTTTCAATCAATGTTATATTACAGCAATGAGGTGCGATACACCAGTATCTTTAGTAAAGATTTTCATTGTATTTCTCGTGATTTAAACAACAGTACCTATAATTTTAGTAAAGGCCTTCACTTTGCTAGCAACACTCATATCCACATACTTATGACTTATAAAAACAATCATAGGACCAATCAATGAGGGGTCAACTTCGGCTGTAAGCTGGGAATTTGTATTGAGTTTCAGAAATTTCTTGAGAGCAGCTTCCAAATTTTTCCTCTGAATTAGATTGGAATAAATTAATGAGCAGTTTTTTCATCATCATTAGCTAAATAAGCTCCACTGCTGAACGAAGGCCTCCCCCATAGACTTCCACAGCGACCGGTTATATGGTGCCTGCATCCAACGACTCCCAGCTACCTTTACCAGATCATCTCGTTGGAGGTCGTCCCACACTGCGTTTCCCGGTACATGGTCTCCACTCGAGAACTTTTTCAGTTTTATCAGACATACTCATAAAATATTATAGTCCAGTTTCAAGATTCTAAAAAAGTAAAAAATTCCATGGACAGCTGTTGAACTCTTTTAAATTAAAAATTGTGTCCACTGATACAATATTGCAATCACAAGATTTGCACGAATTGGCAATAAGAAATTTAATTAAAAAATGCACTGCAGCTGAGGTTTTTTGTATGATGTATCTTTATCAAACTTTTAAAAAATTACATTTTTAAACAAGGCCCCACAAAACCGTTTTCACGGTTTGTCTGTGGGAACAGAAAACAACTTATGCACTAATTATTATAAGACTTCATTAATGACTTCTTTGGTTAGAAGACAGCAGGTAGTTCGGTGCGTATACGTTCCTTTGTTCCGTAGGAGTCTGACATACCTTCTGAGGCAGCAGACGTCCCATTTCAACATGATTTCCCACAATGAAAAATGTTTCCTATCTAGTGTCACTTTCGTGTCAATGTCATAAATATCAATGTCACGCCTGGGTCAATGTTCAAGCTCATCTATAAAATATTATAAATTAGGAATTAACTCGGTCTGTCTGTTTGTTGTTTTGTTACGCCTAACCTAAACCTAGATTCAGTAAAGAGATAAAGGAGAAATACGCGGGAGATCAAATAAAAAGTTAAGATGTAACTTTGCGAACAAAGAAGTGAGGCCGGCTAAAATAACGCCTTGCCGTGTACAAAAACAATTACACGCACACACGTATACCTTATCTACCGAAACTACGCCTTATCTTGTCGAGCTTTCGATAGCTCGACTGACAAGATAAGGCGTAGTTTCGGTATACGTGTGTGCGTGTAATTGTGTGTTGTACACCGTTAGGCGTAGTGTTAGCCAGCCTCACTTCTTTGTTCGCAAAGTTCCATCTTAACTTTTTATTTGATCTGAGACATAGGCTATGTTTTATTTTGAAAAGCTAGTTACGGTACCTTTAACTTGTTCCCGATAGTAGATGTTCTTGTAGTAGGATACCATCTGATAATTACGACAGTAAAACTATATTTCTTAATATATTATTTATATGTGGAAAAATAATTTAAATATCAGTAAAATAATTTCAACAGAAACACAAACAAAATGATTGCTTCAAAAACAAAATTTTACAAATACCGTGCAACAGTGAAGGCAGTTAGTCGTTCAGTTTTAAAATAGACAGTTTGGTGGCATACTATGTAATATTGCTACACCTATATATTAGTTGGTTACTCACTGTCGCATATGACTCACATCTCCGCAGTAAACGCGATAATAATCATACAGTAATCAATAGCACTTCATATTTTCAATATACCATTACGCCTGTAGTTCCCGAAGGGGTGTCTTTTCTCATCATCATTATCAACCTATTACATTGTCCCAATGCTGCAAATGGGTCTTCTCTCAGGACAAGAGGGATAAGGCTATGACCTTCCTCAGTATATGATACATATTAAAACCTTTGCACAGTTTAATCGTAAAAAGGTAACAAACAGACACACGGACAGAGTTACTTTCGATTTATGTCGTATAAGAAGGACCAAATTTTTTTTCACTTCTATTAAAAAGTTGTGTTCTTCATAAAAATATGCGACTGCATCGGTTGTCTAGTGGTCCCAAGCGTGACTGCTAAGCTAGAAGTCCTGGGTTCAATTCCCAGGTCAAGCAGTGTTATTGAGATTTAAAAAATTCTCTGTAGCAGCTCGCAGTCTGGATTTGTGCCCAATGCCAAAAAGCTCGCCCACTTTTACATGGGACCTAAAAAACATACCGGCGAAGCGTGGGTGTACATTAGTACACCTCCGCCTATAGGGTACATTTTCTCAAAAGAGTCCTAGCGTCTTAAACAACTAGTTAGTTAATATTTTATACACATTTTCGCAGAAATTTTATGTCAAAACAAATTGACGATACCAGAAAATTAACGGTAGATAATTTCTGTCCTTATATTAAAATTTCAGATATTCGAAAATTTCAGACCTCGGATACAAACCTAGGCCCTGCTGGCCGCACTCTTACGACCAGAAGAATAATGAGGATTACTGAATTATTAAAAGTATCTTTCTCTTCCACATTATTTATTTTGACGACAGGCAAACATTCAGGCGATATTGCCTGGCTAATGGCATTTAGGCTAGCCCCCTATTATATGGAACCTAAAAACAGAGCAGCGGTCATTAGTGTAATCATCAATACACCTCTGCCTAACCATTCAGGGATCAGGCGTGATGGTATGGTATATTATGTTACATAATGTATGTAGTATGTATTAATATTTATATCGTAGGCAGTGTTGCTTGCCCGTCTGAAAATTTTATGGCAAAGAATATTCTAAATAAGCTATAAAAGACATTTTTCCTTGAAAGTAACTTGGTGGAGCGAGATTTAGGAGCAGTATGAAAACATTATGCATGGAGAAATTGATGTTATGCGACCAACGTACATATTTCGATATTGGATATAAGCTTGTGGCAAATAATAAGCATTCTCTTTAATAAATCTAACAAGTTGTCAACTTAATAATACAAACTTTCTTAAAATTTCAAAAAGCTTAGTTATTTAACTATACTTAATCTTAAATGAAGGTAAAAAAAGTTAAAAAATGGCTACTGTAAAATTGAGAGATTGTTAAATTGAGTTTTTCGAGATAATGCGTTATTGAAGCAAAAGAAGCGAATTTGTCTCGTGGGCTGGTGGTAGTAAGTACCACTGCTACACTTGAGGTCCTTCGATTCCCAGGTCGAGAAAAATATTATTGTGTTTTGCTTTGAAATTCTCAGTAGCAACTCAGAGTTCTGATTTGTGATATAGGCTCACCACCTGTGGGTGTAAATTTACATAAGTAAACTACTGCCTAACCATTCGGCCAATGCAGGCGTGATGGCATGTTTATGTGGTTAGATTCGAACTTGAGACCAATAATTTAGCATTATTGACTGCCTCGTTAGTCTAGTGGTCCCAATCGCAACTGCTACGCTAGAGGTCTTGGGTTCGATCCCCAGGTCGAGCAAATTGTTATTGGGTTTTTCTATGAAATTCTCAGTAGCAGCTCGAAATCTGGATTTGTGCCTGGTAAATGGCAATAGGCTCGCCCCCTGTTACATGGGACCTAAACATACCGGCGAACTGTGGGTGTACATTAGTACACCTCTGCCTAACCCTTCGGGGAATACAGGCGTGATGGTATGTATGTATGTAATTTAGCATTCTACAGATATATAACTGGGCTATCACTGATAAAATGATCCTATCAGCTTGGTACTACTATGGCTCTTTCTTGAAAAGGCCTGTTCAGACATTTCCCTAAATTTCAAAACCCGCATATCTGATAATACTTCTGTCTGGACTTAAACAGAAACCATGATTCTCTGAGTATATTTTTGGCGTTTCATCTCAGAGGTCGCGTCAAGATAGGAAATGCCGGCGCCATCTCGTTTAAAAAAATAAAACATCGTCTTGTGAAAGTACCTTTAAAAGATCTATTTACAAATAAATAATTATTTATCATTTACTAGCTTCACTCGCATGTTTCTCGGCTTTTCTCTACTATAATGTGCATGTATACTAAATATAAACATGCTCTTGAATCATGCTATCTATTGCTGAAAACTGCATTAAAATCCGTTGCGTAGTCTTATAGATCTAAGCGTACATACAGCGGGAGCGACTTTGTTTTATACTATGTAAAGATTAACACTAAATATTCTTCGTAATAACAACATCATGAAAAATAGTATCAAAGAAAATTTTCCTCCTTCCACTAATTTCAAGCCGGATAATAAAACAAAAGCCTGACCAAAGTTCAATGGTCCCTGAAATCAACAATTAGCGCATCAAAAAGGCATTGTCTATGACGTTTTGTGCACCATATCGGATAAACAACTGTGCAAATATTTGGTGTTGCAACACAAAGCGTTGCACTAAGTTCGTTGCACCATATTTTAGTTGGCAATGTTTAACAAAGGCCCTTTTTGATAACGGAGAATTTTGTGACTCATGGATTTTAAAGATGCGGTGCAAGTGATGACTGGTAGCGTTTTAAGCTGATTTTGCAATCTTCAAAAAACTATTATACATAGTATATAATAATCATTTTAAAAAACAACTGATTTATTAATAATCTGTAGTATCATAATGTGCTAAACGTACGAAATAGTTGAATATTGCTCCCTATAATATAGCCGAGCTACACAATGACTGACGCATGCGTATCGTCGACTGCTCAAAGGTCTACTCAAAGTCACTGTAGCTTTTAATTATGTCTGGACTTTAAAAAAGACTCTAAAAAGATTATCTGATTTTGGGTTGGCGTTTCTTCTCAGAGGTCATCAGTTACGAAATACCAATAAAATTTTAAATCGTTGACTAATATAAGTGTCTTGAAAAGATCTATTAACAAAAATAAATATAAGTTCTGATCAACCAGCATATAAGAGAACGTAGTCCTTTTTTTAAGGCAATATTTGCATTAGGCTCACTATACATATAGTAGGTCCAATTCCTTCCTTTTCCTTTTCTCCTGCCCCTCACTTTTCTCCTATAGGGTTGGCAACACGCGAGTGATACCTCTGGTGTAGCAAGTTGCTTACCATCAGGCGGCCCGTATGCTTTTTTGCCACCTTAGTGTTATATCGAAAAAAGATCTCTGTCTTATCCGGCTAGCAGACACAAACTGACGAATTAGCGACTGACTGTAGCTAACCCTCTTAAGAAACTGTTTTATTTCTTGGAATATACCACAAACGAAACTATAGATAGTAGGACTAGTTTCGATGGCTTTTCCGCTACCTCTTAGGGCTTGGACCAAAACGCATCGAGGTGCAGTAATTAGTTCAGTGTGGTCAGCCAAACAGTCTTGTTTTTATTTTATTATTATATTTCAGCGTTTCTATTTCAGAGAATTATTTTCCGTTGAACGTTGAACATTTCTTAATTTCCAGTAAGTGCTGATATTGATTTTAGAAAATACGAGAACTTATTGCCTGAAATAGTGTTTCAGACAATAAGTTCTCAGGAGAACTAAAATAGGGTTGGTGGTGATATTTGACTTAAAGGATACACTATGGAACTACTAAGAAAACGAGTGCATTATGATGCGGTTATTAGTTATTCAATGTATCTGGTATGAAATAGATCTTTAATCAAAATCGAAATGGATCAAAATTTTGTTGAAATCTAAGAAAGAGGGACCATAAGATTAGTAAACTGTCTCATTAGTCTAGTGGTCCTAAGTGCGACTGCTACGCTCAAGGTCCTGAGTTTATTTTCCCAGGTCCAGCAGTGTTATCTATTGAGTTTTTCTATGAAATTCTCAATAGCAGCTCGGAGTCTGAATTTGTTCCCAGTTAATGGCAATAGGCTTGCCCCCAATTACATTCATATCGATCAAGAATGGGTATACAGTAGTACACCGCTGCGTAACCCTTCGGGAAATACAAGTGTAATGGTCTGATGGTAGATTTTTTGTTGAAATTAGTTATTTTTGTCTATGCAATCTGTACCAGTAGACAGGTTTGCATAAAGAATGATCGATGTGTATATTAGAGCAGGTGCATCCGTGAAATGAGTCATTAGTTCATCATTATGAGCTTATAATCACACAAAGAACATGCACTCGCTTGATAATTACACACTTTGGTCCTGGAAATATGTTATATACTTAGTATACTGTTGTAGTTGTATGCCGTTTCACTTGTATCCTAAAGTGACTTTAAAATAAGACAAATAAATCTATGACCTTCCCCAGAATACCAGCTATTTCTATGCCGAATTGAATCGAAATTTGTTCAGCGGTTCAAGCGCGAAAAGATAACATACCAACAGACAGAGTTGCATGTAATATTATAAATTAACTAGCCATCTATACGCAGTTTTTCCGACATGTTCGGTGAGTTTTCTTGAAATGTGTTCAGAAGAAATGGAAACGACTTGATTTTACCAATAGGTACATCTTTAATAGTAATCATAAGTTCGTTACTACATGTGTACAGTTACATATAAGGAAAGATACATGATATAATAACAATAAGGTGCATTATAAACTAGGCTTAGAGGAGTAAAGTAGCAAACACACTTCACCTCCTTTTTATGTATGATGTCTGTCTTATTATTACTAATTGATACTCGTATATTAATAAGTCCCATATATTTATAAGTCCCATTACCCTGATTATAGGGTAAGGGAAGAGTGCGTTTTTTAGTCGCTTGGGTTCGACATATCCTGCCGCCTCTCCGGAGGGCCGATCCGTGAAGATATTCTGCACAATCACATTTCCATTACTCCTCTATTCCTTTCAAAATAATATTAAAATAAACCGTTTATAAATAATTAAGTACAATTAGATACGTTAATTTACCGCCATTTTAATACAAAGAAAAACCTCATTTTTAACGATTTCTAAGAATGTTAAAAAGCAGCAATTTTTCGCATTTACTCCAATCAACTAAGCGTGAAATTAAGCCCGTATTCGTAGAAACATCTCTGCTTATCCCCTTTGATAGCACCCGTGAAGGACTTTGGGTTAACATTTGAGTAATATATTTTATGCATGAAGAGTTTTTGAGTGAATAAGTTTTATTTTAATTGTTTCGGAGAATTTTTAAGTCAGCGATGAGTGTGTTGAAATAATGGGTTTATTTGTCTGTTATTATTATATTCTAGTTTCCTCCTGCGTTTCAATCTCATCATTATCATCAACCCATATACTGTCCCACTGCTGGGCTCGGGTCTCCTCTGAGAAAGAGAGGGATAAGACCGTAGTCCGCCACGCTAGCCTACTGCGGGTTGGCAGACTTCACACGCCAAATCTCTCAAGCATGCAGGTTTCCTCACGATGATTTCCTTCACAGTTTAAGCACGTGATAATTAAGTATTTATACGCACATGACTTTGAAAAGTCAGAGGTGCGTGCCTTGGATTCGAACTCGAGACCTTTGACATGGCAGTCCTATGGTCATATCACAAGGCTATCACTGCCCCGACACTATCTTAGTTAAAATATTTTGTTCCATCATTACCCTTAGAAAAAAAGAAGAAAGAAAGAAAGAAAAATCGTTTATTTGGAACGAAACTCACACATACAATACGAAAAACAACTATGACCTATCTATGAATATAAAAAAAAATATACAGGTTGGAAGGTACATCGACAAAGGCTTACCATGTATTCAGTTCATGATTCTGGACCCTTTTGCGTTCATATTCTTCGTCGGTTATTTAAAAAAAAATGCTTTTTCCTACAAAAATGCAATACCTACACTACACGGTCAAAATGTATGGAACAGCTGATTTTAAAAAAAATATCGACGAAAAATTTCACCGCAAGGGGGTCCAGAATCATGAACTTAATTCATGGTAAGCGTTTGTGCGTCGATGTCCCTCCCACCCTGTATATGCGTGTCCAGCTCAGCTTGTGTCAGGAAGTTTTTTTTTATGCGGAAAATCTGGTTGGATCTTCTCCCACATGAGGAGGCGGATGTGTAGGTATGTCGGAATCCCACTAACCCCATTAAAGGACATGGAGCATCGTGGAGCTAACACACACGCTACCTATCATCATCCCTCTAGCCTTTCCCTAGCTATGTATATAATAGAATAGAATAGAATCTTTATTGATGATGTGTATTCTTACACATAGTGTATCTGTTTTAGTTTGACATTGCGTTCTCATTTGCTGAGAACCTTCTTGTAATTTTAGTCCCGACTTCAGGCTAATTATGACATAAACCTCCAATGCACTCACATCCTGTTATCGGCATAATGTACCAGCAAATTATGTTAAAACAATATATTTTAAAAGAGTGTCTATGGAGTTTCTTGCCGGATTCTTCTCCATGAGATCAACTTTTTGGAACCGTGCAACTAGAGTCAATAACGTTTCATAAACGCTTGTGAAAGCTTATTTGAAATAAAAACATTTGATTTGATATGATTTGATTTGATTTGTACACCATAATATGAAGCTACATAAGGTTACACACGGCTACAGATCAAGCTATACAAAACCAGTTTAGACTGACCTCCCATTGTAATCGTTTTCCGCACAATTCAAGTCCAGTCTATACTGGTTTTGTATAGCTTGATGTGTAGCCGTGCGTACAATGGCGGCCTTGTAAGCGATGTCTTCATCTACATACATACACTCACGCCTTTTTCCCACAGGGGTAGGCAGAAACTATGGACTGCCACTTGCTACGACTCTTGCATATCTCTTTCGCTTCTTCCACATTCATACATCTTTTCATACACACGCGCCGGTTGCGAGTACTACGCACCTGACCTTTTTGGAGAACCTCGCCGATAAGATCGGTGTACGTCCTTCTAGGGCGACCTCTCTCGACGCTGCCACTAACATTCGCCTTATAAATTCCATTCGTTAATCGTCTTTCTTTCATTCTCTCGACATGCCCAAACCATCTTAGCATATTCCTTTCAATACGTGTCACTATATCATCTTTCAGTCCGCAACAATGTCTTATGTCTTCATCTATGTACCCCTAAATATGTATACCTACATCAGCATCGAGTCTAACAATTACAATCTAGTCTCATTAGCCTAGTGGTCCTAAGCGCGACTACTACGCTAGAGGTCCTGGGTTCGATCCCAGGTCGAGCAAAATGTTATTGGATTTTTCTATGAAATTCCTAGTAGCAGCTCGGAGTCATGATTTGTGCCTGGTTAATGGCAATAGGCCATCGCCAACTATTACATGAGACCTAAATATACCGGCGGAATGTGGGTGTACTTTAGTACACCTCCGCCTAACACCTTTGCCCTTCGGGGAATAAAGGTGTGATGGTATGTAACCACATGATCGCAAGTCCGACACCCTAGCCATTGAGCTACCGCCGCTTAAAATACTGAAATGAAACAATACTTAATGTACATTCCTGAAACATCAAAGAATTACTTTTTTTGTTACATTTGTAACTGATTTAGTGATGCGACGTGCACCATTAATAACTTCAGTGTGTTAAAATAATGTGATATGCATGTATATGCGTCACTGTTTGTATTCTTAGCTCTCTTTACAAGTAATGTTTTTGGGTACTATGTATGAGTTTTTTATTCTTTACGTTCTACTAGATTTAAGAATATTCCAGTATCAATTCATATATTATTTAGTATCATAACATAGATACATCTTTCTTCTTTCTTATATATAAACATCAATTGCTGTTCGTTAGTCTCGCTATAACTCATAAACGGCTTGACCGATTTGAATAATTTTTATTTTGTTTTGTTCGCTCTAATACAGTTGGTGTTTTGATCTAATTGAACCCGGTAGATGGCGCTGCACTGCGATTCAGGTCGGGCAGGGCAACGTCTGTCGAGTCCTAGAGAACCCCGACAAATTCTATAATCCCGATAAATTCTAATTGTAAACCTAAATGTATAAGAAAAAAATGCATATTTCTTGGCCCTGAGCTGTGCAAATGACTTCAAAGCCATTTTAAATAATTTCCAAGCATTCACCAACCAGGTAAGATTCTTTAACTTACAGGGCTTACCTATGTATTTATATCTTCTAACTGTTCAAAAGTATTGCTTGCACCATGCAGAATTTAAAGCGACTGTTGCCTAAAACTTGATAGCATTAATCTTCATATAGCGTGATAGATGGCGCTGCATACTTAAGGCCACTAATCTACTAGCTGATCACAAAACGCAGAATGATCATCCTTACATTTTTTTACTTGTTAGAAACCAAAGCCTCCATTAAAAATAATATTTACAAATATTTGTTCCACTTCTGTATGAAGGATTCTTGTTATTTGTTTCATTTATGTATGAAAGTGTGGAATGCAACATGGAATAAGAGTATTAATCATTCAGGGTGACATGTACACGAAACGACCGACATTCTTAACTATATTTTGGGAGACATAATGCATTTACATGTTTTAAGTAACAGCAGTAATGCTTGTAAAAGAACTGTTTTGTAAAGAAGCTTTAAATTTACCTACCTTATGTCAAGAAAACATAACTTTATGTGAATAATAATAATTAGCGTATAGTGACTGACAAATTGTGAATGCATATCACTACAACTTTGCTTAACCGATGGAATAGAGGTCACGTCATTTTAAATCTAGAGACATTTTTTTTTACAATTTACTGTGGCAGAGTAGCAAACGGCTACCTCATCATCATCAATCAACAACCCATATATTGCCCCACTGCTGGGAACGGTACTGTTACTGGGAATGTAGTCCGCCACGCTAGCCTACTGTGTCTGGGCAGACTTCACACGCCATCGAGAACATCTCTCAAGCTTGCAGGTTTCCTCAGAATGTTATCCTTCATCGTTTAAGCGCGTGTTAATTAAGAATTAATACCTACGTACATGACTTCTAAAAGGCAGAGGTGCGTGTCTTGGATTGAACTCGAGACCTTTGATATGGCAGTCCTATGGTTATATCACAGGGCTATCGCTGCACCTGGCATAAGGGTATATCACCTTAAAAATTACATTATTATTGAACCAACACCGAGTCTAATCAATTAAAACATGGTTTGATAAGTAGTGATTATTTATCCAAATAGTATAACCTACCCAATATACCGAATATAAGCCGTGAGCATATATGTATTTAGTAAAATTTCACATAAATCTTATATAGATATGGTAGTGCAGCTGATTATGTCAATATGTAGCAAGTTGCGGGCGTGTGCAACGCTGTACCAAACTTGAACACTGTTGGTAAACCTCTCCAAAGAACAGTATAATAAAAACAGACAGGACACTCATCAGTTATATTTTCCTGCTCTGTCCTTCATCATTATTGACAAAGACGGGTTATATGCCCCGTAGAGTCGTCCTACACTACGTTTTTTGAAGCGTGGTAGAGACCACGACATTTCGAATGGAGAACTCGAGAAAATTTGCCCCAACGACCATCAAGTTTTGCAGCTATTGGCAACTTTTGTACTTCTACGGGTATCCTCAGATCTGATCCGGTAGGGTGGAGAAATACAAGGCATTAGCTCTGTCCAAAGTTCGTTATGTTTGACCTTGAGGATTCTTATATTAGGTAGCGACCATGTCTCTGTGTCTACTGGAACATAATCGGTATACATCAGCGCATCTGCATAATATTAACTTGATCTTTGTAAACACACCGTAGACGTAAGAGGATTACGGTACTCCACCGCGAACTAAGTCGGGCTAACGCAAAATTATTTAATAAATATTTACTGAGCAAAAGGGAAATTTCGTAGAGAGAATTTAAAGAGGGAATCAGATCATCTGCCAATAGAGTATTGATGGGATTTCCGAGTACCGTTAAGTGTTCGTCGTTTGATATAAAAGTGGGTATTTTGGTGCGAATATAAATAGGATCAACGGGGAACCATTCGATTTAAATTTAACAGATTCTCCTGTCGATACGTAGTTCGTATATATCAGCTTCGCAAAGCCTTCATTTTAAAGGACCCACCTCGACCCGGGCAAGACTGGTCCTATACAATACTTCCTGTTTATGTCCAATCGAGACTGTCTCATTAGTCTAGTGATCCCAATCGCGACTGCTACGCTAGAGGTCTTGGGTTCGATCCCCAGGTCGAGCAAAGTGTTATTGGGTTTTTCTATGAAATTCTCAGTAGCAGCTCGGAGTCTGGATTTGTGCAATGGCAATAGGCTCTCCCCCTATTACATGGGATCGAAACATACCGGCGAACTGTGGGTGTGTAAATTAAATACACATCTGCCTTACCCTTCGGGGAATACAATCGTGATGGTATGTTATTATGTTTATGTTATGAGGCTAATCGTTCAGCTACCCCACCAAATACTTTGAAATTCTTCTTTTTTCGATTCTTTTTAAAAAAAATATCCGTAGGATATACTTATCCCTCTTATTCTGAGAGCGGAGCACGGAGCCCCGTGCACAGCAAAGGAACAGTAATTAGGTTTATGGTGAGCTCGTTTCCCACTTTAATTCTTTCCCAATTTACGTTTTATTTGTGGAAGAAATAAATTTAATTATTATTAAAAAAGTAAAACATAGTAGCAAGAATGGGATGCACATGACAATCAAAAGTTATACCTAATGAGCTTGGAAAATTAATTATGTTGATTACCCAAAGTTTGCACTCTGCTGATCCTTTTTAAAGTAGCGTATATACACGCGGCAGGCAATAGCTGTGGTAACACCGGGAATCAATTCAAAGGCAGACAACGCGCCGCATAACTCATTGAATGAGCGTGGTTGAAAGAACTGGGTTGCCAGCTTTGGAATTATAACTCTCATAAATTATGTTTTAATAATTAATTTAAGGTATTAACTATATTCAACTCAAAGGTTTTTAACGAATTTTCGGATTAAGATAAGTAATTTTATGGAGTTTTTTGGTGTGTAGTCAAGATTATTCTATATATAATCTATTCACATTATTAATACATTTATAATGTGTGGAGTTATACGAAAGGTTCTCATGGTGAAATAAAGCTTAATTGAGTTTATCTGTAAGAAAAAACAACATTAAAAGCTATTATTTCACCTAACGTGGATTGGCTGACTTCACTGTTTCCATAAACTCACAAGCATGCTGTTTTGCTCGCAATGTTTATAATTAATCTTTGTCAGGCTACGTCTTTATTTCAGTCTCTATTCAGTGTTGAGCAACAAAACGGTCTTGTCTAAGCAGTCGCAATAACATACCATCATGCCTGTATTCCCCGAAGGGTTAGGCAGAGGTGTACTAATGTACACCCACATTTCGCCGGTATGTTTAGGTCCCATGTAATGGGGGACGAGCCTATTGCCATTAACCGGGCATAAATCCAGACTCCGAGCTGCTACGGAAAATTTCATAGAAAAACCCAATAACACTGCTCGACCCGGGGATCGAAACCAGGACCTCTAGCTTAGCAGTCGCGCTTCGGCCCACTACACTAATAAGGCAGTCGCAATATTAATATTTAAACGAATATGGCCTTAAATTTATGGGTACCTATATTAAAACAATATTTTCACATTCACAAAATAGTTTCCCCATTTTCTGGGCACATTTAGAGTGACAACACAGCCTAGCGGTTTGTGGTAACATTTTAATTTTTTTCGTCGTTTGTAAATTTACAGCGACATGTCGTCGTTGTAAATTCAACGCGTTTTATATACGATTAAATTAAACCTCATACGTATATAGCTAGGATGATATGCGCTATGTGAAAGCGTTTGTACCAAGCTTTTATTACCACTGGGTGGGAAACTTGACTTTTTAATACCAGTAGTGGTATTTTTTATTGCACATGAAAATATATAATGATCTGCCTCATTAGTCTAGTGATCGCAAGCGCTGTCTGCCACGCTAAACGTCCTCGTTTCCTAAGACGTACCAAGTGATTTCGTTATTAAATAAAACGAAAACGGGTGCTATTTTTTTCGTGGGATAACTCAGAAAACTCGCAGGCCGCAGACCTGGGCCCCTAGACAATGTCACATCGTCATTATCGATGACGAAGTTAGATATCCGAAATGTATGGATTTGACATAATTTCATCACGTGACTTATCGCAAGATTATGCCAATTGCATACATTTCAGATTAATCTAACTTCGTTTTCGATATGGAAATGTAACATTGTCTAGGCCCCCTGATGGTAAGTAGTAATTGACGCCCAAGGACATCTGCAATACCAAAGGATTTGCAGATACCTAGCCGAGCCTATTGAGAAAGATAAAAGGAGAATGAAGGTTTCTGAGGGAATAATTGTGCCTCCGGCGCTCCACACTCACCGTACGAAACGCAACAATATACATACTGCTACTTGATGTCGGTATTCTGTAGGAGGGTAGTACTTCCTTGGTCGTGTCGACCAATCATGGATCGTCTTTCACCAGAGGAGAAGTCAGGGTACTTCGGGCTCGTACCGATTAAAATCCTCACTTCTCTTACTCTATAGGTAGTCATGTGATTAACTAAATTCGTCACGAACGATTTGATTATGTATGCATGACCGTCTAAGTGCATCACAAAGCATGGCGTTGGTCCCATGTAAATACAGTTAGGTTATTCGGTTTACACACACATAAATAAATGAATACAAAACCCAAACCTATAATTCAAATCCTAAAATATTAATAGCGTGAACACCATTGTTTCCGCGAACCAATTAGTACCCACAACGGCACATAGCTTGATATGTGTAAAGTTCACGCTTTTGACAGTCCGTATTACGTCACAATAACGGTCATTTTTGTATTGAAGGTAGTTATCATGTATACAAAATACACCTGCTAAATAATTATGTTGATACCAAGCAAATAGGTAACTAAGTGTAAAAAGTTGGCGTGACGCCGCCAAACCATAAATAATAAATTTAACTTCACAAGCAAACGGCCCATACCGCGTACAACAATGTAAACTTATAAATTGGCTAAAAAAAAATACAGTTGACTACACAGCTGGTTAGATAAATATCCGGCATATTGTACATTTTATTTGATTATGAAAAAAAAATCATTTTAGGTGGAAAACCTTTTTTTGATGGAAGACCTATTTTTGATGATAGGCGAGTTAGTTTTTTACCCAATAACTCGTATATCTTTTTTCTAATAATGCGTGTTAAAAAATAATATAGGTATTGTGTTATTTATTACCATTATAATTCCCTAAATATAAGGCAGAAGTGTACTTACCCCATATTATACTAAATAGTTATGCATTTAAAAAACAATGGGGACGAACAAGGGAAACAAATCCAAATTCCGGTCGGCTAGTACGCTAAACCCCATAACACTTTGTACGACCTGAAAACCAAACCTAAGACTCATGAGGCAGGTTACATTTGTTCTATCATGATGATGGCGAATGATATAGAAAGGCTGCGGTAATGACTAGGGCGTCGGACTTGCAGTCATATGGTTGTTGGTTCGAAACCCACCCATTGCACTACCGACAGGACCCCACTGCTAACACAAGCATTTAGCTAAGCACAGACAATTCATGAATCTCATAAGTATAGAATAAGTTTTTAATTTATACGAGACCTACAAACTCAGCTTCCAGACCATCCATAAGGATTTTCCTTGCTGTAAAAAACACACTGGTAACATGATTATTGGTTTACATACCATCACGCCTGTATTACCCGAAGGGTTAGGCAGAGGTGTACTAATGTACACCCACATTTCGCCGGGATGTTTAGGTCCCATGTAATAGGGGACTAGACTCCGAGCTGCTACTGGAAATTTCATAGAAAAACCCAATAACACTTTGCTCGACCTGGGGATCGAACCCAGGACCTCTAGCGTAGCAGTCGCGCTTAGGGCTACTAGACTAATGATGCAGTCAAAATTATTAGGTAGTCAAAAACATGATTATTGATAAATTCCACAGATTATAACCTTTTAAATCTTTGTTAAAAGGTCGTAACCTATATTGGGGCTATTTTTAAGCCGATACTGGCAACATTAGTGCAGTAATACTTGGTCATTATGGTACAATTTGCCGCAGGTAATATGGTCGATTACGAACTATTTTTACAGCCAGTATTTTTTTATAACACTGTGAACAAAAAATTAAACGGATTATTTGCTTAATTAAATCAAATCAAATTAGTTTTATTTCAGACCAAGGGATCTATATAATGTGTTAGTTCAAACTTAGCCTTTGTTAGAAACTATAAAAATACAATAATTATAAATATTAATTGGCTACATGAACAAGTGCACGCACATGTCTGCCAGCCCAGAGCCTGATAAATGGTCCATCAACCTTGTCCGCCAGTGTAGCTGCAATACTGTTAGGGCTACGGGTTAATACTCAGAAGCAGTTTTGAATATGGCAATACCCTCTAAACATACCGAACAACTATGTGTACATACACCTCTGTCTAACCAAAAAATGCACTTGTAATGGTATGTTTATCATCAATCATAATCCATACTGCCTCGTTAGTCTAGTGGTCTTAAGCGCGACTGCTACTCTAGAGATATTGAGTTCCATTACCAGGTCGAGCAAAGTGTTATTATTTTATGTGGAATTTTTAGTAAGTAGCAGCTTAGAGATTGGATTTGAGCTCGGTTAATGACAATAGGCTCGCTCCGTATTAGGTACATGGGACCTAAACGTACCGGCGAACTGTGGGTGTACATTAGTACACCTCTGCCTAACCCTTCGGGAAACACAGCCGTAATGGTATGTTATGTTTTATAGTAAAGAGAAGTGTATAAGTAGGTACATAAAGAATTAGATAATAACATGTATGTTTATTTGTTCAAGTATTATTATTTTCAATAACACTTGCAATAGAGTTGGTTATTCAAATTCATCTTATATAAATCAAAAACAATAACAAATATAAAACAACTCGTTACAAAAAAAAACATCACATTCACGGTGCGCCTGACTTAAAGTTGAAAGCAAGACATCCATACATTAAATTGCTATAATATTTTGCTTGTGCGGTGCTATATCCATATTAGTCTATTTTTTGCCAATCCCGTAGGTATTTTCTCAATTCCTTTCTTAGAAGACAAGTCTACACTTTATTAGTAATCTGTATATCAATTTCAAATTGTAAACTTTATAGTTTTTAAGATTACCTACGTGTATGACAAAGTGGTAGAATTTATATTATTTTATAAATTGGTAATAGGTATATCATTATCTCATTATCTTGTTAGTCGAATCGATACCTCGATAGCTCGACTGACAAGATAAGGCGTAGTTTCGGTATACGTGTAATTGTGTGTTGTACACCGTTAGGCGTAGTTTTAGCCGGCCTCACTTCTTTGTTCGCAAAGTTCCAGCTTAACTTTTAATTTTATCTGAAAACTTCTCCATAAGACCCACTATTTGGAAGCGTGCAATTAGCTTTGACATTTCAATTACTTGTAATAATGATTGATTTATGCTATGTTTATGATAAGTAGAAATGGTTTATTAGTACAAAACCATGTAAAGGTTATGTAGAGAAACAGTAGTAATGATTGCTCAATTGGCAAGTGGTTATAATATCATGATGTTACTTAATATACATAGGTATTCAGATTTTCAAAATTCAACCAAGCGTACCTAGTCGTGACTAGGGAGGTTACCTTAATGGCACACCCATATGCTATCATATTTAGTGGTAGTCGGCAAAATTTTGGCAAAATCAATTCTTAGCTTCCATACAAAAACACGGATGGAAGCTATAGAAACAAAAGTTTGCAACCGAACAAATCAATCATCGAAATCAAGTCTAAGCATAACTGATAAAAACATCTTTTTGTATTTTTTAGGCATTTTCCATGCAAAGATTATTAAGTTATTTTAGTGAAGGAAAAATACGACCGCGGGCAAGATTCGAACCTGCGTCTTCTGGTTAAGTACACCAGACGCTATGACCGCTAAGCCACCGCGACTCCCACCCGCCATGTCGAAATTTGCCTTCACATTTTTAATTTACGTCTTTGAGGCGACGTCAATTTCAATTCAATGTCAATTTCAAACAATTTCGACATGGCGGGTGGGAGTCGCGGTGGCTTAGCGGTCATAGCGTCTGGTGTACTTAACCAGAAGACGCAGGTTCGAATCCTGCCCGCGGTCGTATTTTTCCTTCACTAAAATAACTTGATAAAAACATATTAAGCAGATTGCTTGCACAGCAACGCTTAGTAATTTAAAAACGTAGCGTCCTTTAGATTGCGGGCTGGTACCGTCAGCAAATATATACGACTTACTATCGGCTACTCACCGCCGCACGGTGGGCTGAAAATCGGCTTTCATAGACATAGCGATTTCAATTTGCAAGTGCCGGATTTTTTGCCGGATATCGCTTCTATTAGTATTACTATATTGAAAAATGACACCAGAGTTAATTCTGCACAAAAACGAAGGAATTATAATTTTTTTAAGAAAAATTTGTATGGAGCTGGTATTAAAAAGTTAATTATCTCGTAAACAGCAAGGAAAACCGTAATATCCTTACAGGTGGTTATAGTACTAATTATTTATGATTTTTTGACATATGTCATATAACGGTTATCGCTGCTAATTTTTTTTTAAAAATCGTCAAAATATTTTTATTTATTTTTACATATGAAACGGTTCCTTTTAGTGACTTAATTAAGAACATTGTTAATTATGAAGAATGTTATTGACCCAAATATTAAAAATATATAAAACAAGAAAAATATTTTAAAAAATAGCAAAAATAGAAAAAAAAAAACAAATATTATACATTTTCCTTATCACTGTCGTTCTCGGACTCCAATTCTGAGTCAGGATCTAGATTGGATATATCTAAAAACTCGAACTCACTTTCCTGAAACTGAATTTTTGCGAGAGCTTCAGCAAAAAAGCTCTGCTTTCTCTTGGCATCTCACTTAGGCCTTTGTGCACTTAGGAAACGATCCGAAGAAACAACAAGCATATTTAAGATATCTTGATTAGAATCTTGCCTGTTTCTTTTCCGCGAATGATGTTCCCGGAACCTCCTAAAATCTCTGTTTCGAGACTCTGAGGCTTCTTCCAAGAGAGTCCGAAATGGCACAATATAAGTTTTCTCGATGATGTCAGCCTCGTCTATTAATAATGTATGTACGGTTGACGACATGTAGTACCAGTCATACAATTCCACATACTTTTCTGCTGTTTTGCGGGCAAAATCTTTAAATTTTATTCTCGATCTTCTCGCCAAATGTTATCGCTTGCAAATATTTTAATAAGATCTTCGTCCAACCCGGTAATAGCTGCAGTTTTATTGGGATACTCGAAAAACTTTCTAGCGGTATTCCCGTCATTGGTAGTTCCCGAGCCTTGTTTCACAACATCAATCAACAGATTGAGCTGAACTTGAATTTATTTTGAATACATTTTTTATTTCATTACTTCTCGCTGCTCACCATTTGAAGTCGAGCCTATACGCAATATGTAACAGACATTCCATACAATTTATACGTGCGTGTAGGGATGATAAGCCAAATTTGTATATGTTAGCACGCACAGTCTTTGATGTTACAACATCTAAGCGGTCCATTTCCGTAGGTTTTGCTAAGCACAGGTAGCACGATGGATTTGATCTGGCCTCAGAAAGGTACGTGCAGACTTTGGCGTCGATCGCTGACATAATTAGTTGATGGGTCACCATGTTATTATTATGTACTGCACTCTGTGGGGATAAAGGCCTGAATTTCATCATCCATTTGTTTTTTGAGACCGACGACAACTGCTTCGCTCTCCTTTACGAAAGTTAACTGAACTGGGCGTCAATACAAAGTTGAGCATTGTTTTGGGTTCATCCATACAGTATTATCGCCATCTGTCAGTTTTAGTGGCACCAAGGAGGTCATGAAAATGCTTGCATCATCTTGCTCACCCTCCATTTTCTGCTTGTATCGGCTTTGGTTGGAAGCACCATCAAATCCCCACTTGGATATACGCTTTAGCTGCGTATTTTGCACATCGGCATAGTCAGAAAGACTTTGAAGGATCCTCGTCACCGTGAAGTCAAGTAAAGCTTGAAGTGTAATCCTAGACGAGGAATCCGTAACTGACACTGAATGCTTCGGGGGGTAGCAATCAAGCTTAGTTTGTTGCACTGTATAGTAGGATGGATAAATATCCATAGCACCTTCCCGAATGGCAGCCTCTCGCAAAGTAATATATTGCCACATGATTTTTCAACATGTATTCGATCACAGATGCCATATCCTCATGCCCTTTTTTAAACGCGCTGTAGCTGCATATGCCAATTCACACACAACTTGGCCAATTAATATTTGCTTGCAGCCAATTTCCCAGTCTTCTGAAGTTATCGAGGAATCGGTTAGATTTCATCCACCTCTGTAAAGCAGAAAGGCAATACTTCATGATTAAATGAAGTACTCTCACTTTTTAGAAAACGAACAAGTCTAAATTGGTGATTAAACTTTCCATTATAAGATTTTATAGTCACAGAGCAAAAAAATTGTGTTAGCAGTTGCACAGTTGTGATCAATCTAAATTATAAATTAAAATTTTAGCCCTTTTATTGCAAAACGTCGATAATCAGTTAACTACCCTCATTAGAGTTTTGAAAGATGAGCTAATAAAAATTTATAATCGTCAAAAAAAAACTTAGAACTCTTAACACAACTAATGAACAAATTAGCTTACTTATCAGAAATCATTAACGATCATTTAATCACCTATTCAGACTTATTAGAAGACTAAATTATTGTAATTACTTAATCACATATTTTCAGACTTCAGACAGTTACAAACAATACCACTTACTTGGTACCAAAATACCAAATAAAGATTTGTTATTTGTAACAAATTTTTATTTGGTAAAAATTTACCAAATAACAAATATTAAAACTCATTTTGTATTGATACATAGGTATCTAGCTCAAACATAGTTGTCTAAGTGTGGATGTACGCTAAACCTCTGACTAATCCTTCGGGAATATAAGGATGATGCTATTTTATGTTACGTGTTGTTAAAAGTCTGTGTTCCTCAACTTAAACACTAAAAGGAACCGTTTCATATGTAAAAATAAATAAAAATATTTTGACGATTTTTTAAAAAGAATTAGCAGCGATAACCGTTATATGACATATGTCAAAAAATCATAAATAATTAGTACTATAACCACCTGTAAGGATATTACGGTTTTCCTTGCTGTTTACGAGATAATTAACTTTTTAATACCAGCTCCATACAAATTTTTATTAAAAAAATTATAATTCCTTCGTTTTTGTGCAGAATTAACTCTGGTGTCATTTTTCAATATAGTAATAACTAATAGAAGCGATATCCGGCAAAAAATCCGGCACTTGCAAATTGAAATCGCTATGTCTATGAAAGCCGATTTTCAGCCCACCGTGCGCCGCCGTGGATTTGTCAGACTGCAGCCGGAGAGCGTTGCGACGTGCTCGGTAATGTACCATCCACAAAAATGGCACAAGTAAATTAGAAAATATTTTAAGTTTTGACATTAACAGGACTTCAAGAACGTCCAAACGGATTGAGAGGTCGTTGAACCGTACTACCTCATTGTGCTTAATCATGGAGATTGGAAAGTAATTATCATAAGCCAACCATTCAGAGCAGTCAATTTATATCAGCCTGGGCTTCAAGACCCAATTTATAATTTGAACTCGCTTACTTACAGTGTATGTTTAATAAGCTTTACAAAAGAATATATAACTAGTTCTTCGCCTACGGCTTCGCCCGCGTAGTTTCTCGACTTTTCTGTACTATAAAATGTATGTGTTTTACATATAAAACCTTCCTCGAGAACCACGCTATCCATTGGTGAAAACAGCTTGAAAACCGGTGTAGTAGTTTTTTATTTTATCGGGAACAGACAGACACACGCGGTGGATGACTTTGTTTTATCATATGTAGTGATAGTGATTGTTCCATCATAATTCATGGGTAAATTGACTGTGACAAACATACACCAATGTTCCTTTGTGCATTTCATGGGATCGTCGCGTCGGCATAAAATTGGTATCATAATATTAGATTTTGAATATTCTTGAAGCGTTGGCTATTTTGTCGTTGCAGACTGTACTCCCGGCCGATCCCCTCGCTCAGGAAATTGAGTGAATGTTTTTCAATTTAATCGCATCTGCTCTGATACTTCGCCGGGACAGTCTCTCTGTTTCCCAAACACACCCTACGTGTCCCGACTCCAACAACCAGACTTTTTGGACTTAATAACTTTATGGGTTTATAGATAATGTATTTATCTAGTCTCTCTATTGGAGCTGTGTATTATTCCTAGCGAATGCGGCGGAAAAATAAGACTTAGGTTGGTGCAAAGCCTCGACTCTTAAAAGGCGAATATGATTTTGAGACCACGGCCCAGACAAGGGCAAGGGAAGAAAAGTTACATAACGATAACGTACCATCATACAAGGAATCGTCACATGAAGTTATCCTGTATAATATTTTACCTTTGTAATTATGAATAAATTTATTGTTTATTATTGTTTATTGTTATACATGTATCCTCCGAAGGGACAGAGGTGTACTATATAAATTTGCCGGTACCCACATTTTGCCGGTATGTCCATTGTAATAGGTGACGAGCCTATTGTCATTAATTGGGCAAAAATCTAAACTCCGAACTACTACTAAGAATTTTAATTAAAAACCCAATAACACTGCTCGACCTGGGAATTGAACCCGAGAGTCGCCTAGCAGTCGCGCTTGAGACTAAACTCATGAGGCAGTTAAGTTAATTCTTTCTTTTGTTTTCAGTTCACTCATAATTTCTAGATGGCCGGCACCAGTCTAGGTTTATCTATCACTGCTTCAATAAAAAGCACATCCTAATATCATTATTAACGCCTTCAGAAAATAATCTAGAAGTTAACGAGCTGTGTGTATGCAATTTAATTATTAAAGGCGCTTTTAAGTTGATACATTGTGTGTTGTGAGCTTGTTCGAGAGATTTTCTCTTTGAAAACTTAAGTAGAGTGTTAACATCATAAAGGGGGTTTCTTTATATAGATATTATGCACATTGTTAAGAGCTGTTTTACATACGTAAGCTTCGCACGTGGCTTCTCGCGGATTACAGTAACCGCCATTTCTAAATTCCAAGAAGATATTTTCAATTCCCCCGGCCATCATGTAAAACCCGAATTCACTGCTAGTACCTATAGAAATCTATTTTGTAGTTCCAATCTCCATGCTCCTTCCCGTAAATACCTACCTCCATACTTTACATTATCCATTTTTAAAGTATTTATTTCCACTCTTCGGAATTTCACGAATTTTTCTAGATATTTTTGAAGAATTGCATTGATATAAAACAGCATTGGGTTAATCGCACCTACTATACAGAGGGAAAAGTTTGAGCAGTGTTTTACGATGAAAAAAGCAAGAAAAATGGAGCAAATCTTAGTGTCGAACTACCTAAGGTATTTTAGTAAGTAGTCATCGCCGCCCAATACCAAAGGATTTGCAGATGCGCTGCCGAGCCTATTTGAGGAGAAGGGAGAGGAATTGGGCCGCCAGGCCGGCGCTCCGTACTCACCGTACGAATCGCAACTACTTGCCGTCGATATTCTGTGGGAGGGTAGTACTTTCCCGGTCGTGCCGATCCCTTCATGCTGGCTTGTAGTCATGCCTGAAGGTACTCGTTACTATTAAATACCTACATTTCCAAAAACAGTATAGTATCCCGCTGTGTGCCAATTCACCAAACAATACGACAGAACCAGGGGTAGCGAGTAAATCAATTGACCGCGGTATCGGCCGAGCCGCGGTGTTCGGAGGGACATTTAATTTACATCGCACGCAAGCCGACAGGGAACAGGTGCCTCCACTAACTGGGTAAAGGAGACAGAATTTATTTATTTATTGCTTATTCACTTGTTTTTACCCGCAGCTTGGAAACACAGGTTGCTGTCAAAGACACAAGTTTTGTTTCAATTAGAGCGTATGGAAATGAAACTACTACGGAAGACTGCTTCATTAGTCTAGTGGTCCTAATCGCGAATGCTATGCTAGAGGTCTTGTGTTCGATCCCCAAGTCGAGCAAAATTTTATTGATTTTCGAATAGAATTCTCAGTAACAGCTGAGAATTTGGCAATAAAACTATCATTGCTTTCAGACCGATGCATCCCACTTTCAGGGCAATACCGATAGCTGAGGTGAAACTAACGGTTAAGATTTGGATTCAGTTAGACTTTCTTCACGCAAATGTCTTGCTGATCCTGTGTCGTCATGCATCGAGTCGTTGAGCTCCGTAAATAATAGTTGAGCTACACGAAGACTGATGTATGCGTGCCATCAGTTAAGACAGGAAAATTCAAAGCTGCTGTAGCTCTTTCTTCAAAAGACCTTTTCAAATATAGGCCTACATTGTAAAACTAACATATCAGATAGTGTGTGTGACTTTAAATAAGATGATGATTCTCAAAGCTAGTTTAGGTAATTTTTCTCACAGGCTGTCAAATTGGAAATGCCAGTGCCATCTAGTATAAAAAATAAAACAAAAAAAAACTCGAAAAGACTGACGTTTGTCTTATAAATACTTAATTATGTTATTTCGTCCCTCCCTAAAACTCATTCCGATTATCCCATAACCGTGATGGCTCGTCCATTTATCGTGACGTAGGTAATGACTGACAGTCTACTAACACAGAAGCAATAACGTTGATCTGATACGTATCTCTGTTGGTAAGCTCTATAAATATTATATATTGTAGTAGCATTGGAGTTAGGCTGTGTACCTATTGGCTGTACCTAATTCTCTTAAGGGTCGTTATGAGTGCCCCGACGCAAAAACAAAGGGGTGTTGTATGACGTGTCTATCTGTGTGTGTGTTCTTGGCATCGTAGCTCCCGAACGAATGACCCGATTTTAATTTGTTATTTTTTTTGTTTGAAAGGTGAATTAGTCAGGAGTGTTCTTAGCTATTTTTGATGAGAATCGGTCGATATATAATGCAATTGTCGGGGATTTATGTTCCCACTGCTGGGACTCAGGCCTCCTCTCAGTCTCTTCGAATTTTTAGCTCTAGGACATGCCGGTTTCCTCACGATAATTTCCTTCATTGTTTTAAGAGCAGTGGTGATTAAATAATTTACACAAAATGAAGCGCCTATCTTCATGCGTTATGAGTTAATCATAATTATTTATCAGCTACAGTGTTCAACCGCCTCGTTGGTCTAGTGGTGTCAAGCGCGACTGCTACGCTAGGGGTTCTAGGTTCGATTCTCAAATCGAGCAAAGTATTATCGGGTTTTTCTATGTCATTCTCGGTCCTAGCGGAGTTTGGAATTATGTCCGGTTAATAAGAGCACGGCATAAAATTTATCATATATTATGTCATATTTTTTTACCAAGCAGTGAGAGACAAAAGAGCCATTAAAAAATGCTAATATTTTGTGTTGCCATATTGTCTAAGACTATTAAAATCGTCCTAGACCATTATCTGTTCGTTAAAACCCTGCCTCCGAAAGTCAAATGTGTATTGATGTAAATCCCCCTATTGCCAAATCCAAAATCTGATAGTAAATTATATTAACTTTACCTTCTCGTTTGGAGGTTAGGTTACCTCGCCACTCACGCTACGCCGAATATCGTGGGTTCGACTCCCACCCGAGACATATACTTATTTGATCCACAGATTTATTGTATTTAAAATAAGACCACTACAAACATTTTCTTCTTTTATACCTAAGTATATTGTCTTCATCTTTTTATCTCACCGTAAGTGCACCTACAAATTTCTGTCTCTGCATCACCCTAAGGTCGACCGGCAGAAAATGCCTAAGGCATTAAGTCCGCCTCTGTACTCTTTGTGCATAAAGAATTAAATAAATAAATAAACACTTATTAAGAAATTAATATTTTGACTTTGACTTTGATACGACTTTAGGTTTAAATAGTTTGCGCCCGTTTATAAAAAAAAAATCTGATCCTAATACCGGCCTCAAGTGTGTGCGTCCCCTATGCATGGTAGGTTGTAGGTATATGCTTGTAACATAATCCAATGCCGGCTCCCAATTACGTTCAGTAATGGCTCATAATTTAGCTAAACGCGCGGTCGTGATAATTGATACTGTTGCTAATGCAGCCTTAACAATCTATGTAACGAGTGATTACTAAGTACATATTAGCCCTAATAATATATGGGCTCAAGTCAAAATTTCATAATGTTATTTATGGCTAATTGTAGTGTAATTACCAAAGAATAAATGTGCAAAATTTCATTTTATAACTTAAATAATAAGCATTTTATTCGGAAAATAAGATGGAATGTAGGAATCCAGAATGTTTAGACATGATTATCCAAATAAAAAAATTTTTTTTGTATTATGCCCTTAAAACGCCGTAAAGGTGCATATTGTTTCGTCATGATATTATTATTATAAGTCTGATTTTTCTTATTGCAGGGCAAAGGCTTCCAAACCCACATCACGGTCTGGTTTTCCAGCCCACTCACTGAAATGGGTGAGGCTATGTCGCGGCAACCTAAGGAGTAGCCCTAACCTAAAATTTCCACTAGGACTGGTTATAATGCAGTTTACTCCGGACGCCTCCCGGCCATTTTCACCAGGTTAGTTATTATATTATAATTCATAACTGTCTCAATAATAGCTAAATTTATTTATTGAATGTATAATATGAAACGAAATATAGATACCTATAGTACAATTGGTATCTATATTTATTATTAAGATGAATAATCAGGAAAGACCGAATAATTTTCCAAGTAAAAACTTTGAGATTACCATAAATAACTGGAAATTAATTCCAAAACGGTTTAATTCGCGTCACATTTCCCGTTTTAAATGAAAAACGTTTTAAAAGTAAATCAAAAGCAAATCTTGGTGAAGTACAAAAATGATCGTTTAGCGTCCAAGTGTGTTATCAATTTGAAACTAATGGTCCAATTTGGATTCAGGGGGGACCGTGCCGATAATAAAATTCATCATGGAAAGCTTCCAGGGCAAAAATTAATATTCCAATGATGTAACGGCCAGTGTTTGTTGTGGTACAAAGTGTGAACGAAGTTGAATTTTTCATTTCAACTTCAATTCAATCTTTTGCAGTTTTAATGAAACCGATTCGAGCAATTCTTTTTTTATTTTAAAAGTTATTGTGTAAGTTATTCGTATACGTATCAAATTTTTGTATCCAAAATACTCTCGTACAAATATTGTTTTCTTTGTACACGGCTCCGCTTTCGCTCGGGTGAATTGTAAACAACGTTGAATAAATTTATATCAGCGCCATCTAACGATACATTTTAGAACTTCAATAGACGTAATTACAATTATTTATCTGCTTTTCTTAGGATTTTCCAAAATAAATAGTACTTTATTATGTCTTTCTCATAATTAAATTGTGAGTTCCGTCAACTTCATTCAAATCGATAAAAAAATTGAGGCGTCAAAAAGTAAGATATTTTTGTAGACTACCCTCAAATTGTTAACTTTTAATAAAATTTGTTCCTGTGTTTACCACTATTCAATTCTCGATTAGTTTGCATTGGACACTCGTGGTGGTCAACCGCTTTTGCAATCATGACTGCGGGAGTTTATAAAGTGTTAGTGTTTAGTGAATATTAATAAACGGTAGTTGTAAGTATAGTAAATCAGAGGTCCTAATGTAAGATTCTTCTATACTGTTTAGCATGCCGATTGGCTTGATCCGAGCTATAAACCGAATACCGAACGCGGTTGATGCGTAAATCGGGATTCTTCAAAGAAACTTACAGTAGGGCCTAGTGAATAGATAATGAGTGTAGTGTTAGTGGACAAGTGATAGAGAAAAGTGAGAAATGAAACAAAATCTACCGAAGAAGCAGAGAAAGAGACTGTTACAATTACATAGAGGCCTACAGCACAACTGCCAAAGAAACCAGCCCTCGATGCTTTAAGGTCAGTCGTAGTTGTAGTATACAATGATGCGCGCGTGTTTGCCACAAGCTCCTTTGAGCAGGTATCCGTGCAAGACGGACGGTATTACATGTGCGTATTGATAAATTAATTATCATGCGCTTAAACGGCGAAGGAACACGTGGAAATATGCATGCATGCCAACCTGAATTGGACCGGCTGGCCAGCCTCCTAATCGCTCTCATTCGGTGAAGAGATCTGTGTCCCGCTGTAAGTCAATGTAATGTTTTGAAGATGATAAGCAAACTACACTACACAAATACAATTACAACAGAAATTATAAGTACACGTAAGTAGTGGGTGTATTACCTATAGTTTTCCAGCCCGACCAAATAGGCATCCAGGTTCAGCTATTGTCAAGTACCTACCTGTTGTATTTCACCTGGACCTTGTTGCCCTAATGCTAAAACTATGATTACTATAAGTGCGTGTGCGTGTCTTAATTATACGGATTAATTAATTAATAATATTAGATTCGTTTTAAAGACGCGAGTGATACTGGATATTCAAATCAAATCAAATCAAATGTTTTTATTTCAAATAAGCTTTCACAAGCGTTTATGAAACGTTATTGACTCTAGTTGCACGGTTCCAAAAAGTTGATCTCATGGAGAAGAATCCGGCAAGAAACTCCATAGACACTCTTTTAAAATATATTGTTTTAACATAATTTGCTGGTACATTATGCCGATAACAGGATGTGAGTGCATTGGAGGTTTATGTCATAATTAGCCTGAAGTCGGGACTAAAATTACAAGAAGGTTCTCAGCAAATGAGAACGCAATGTCAAACTAAAACAGATACACTATGTGTAAGAATACACATCATCAAAAATATGAACTAGGATAACTATAAACTACTTAGACATAAATGGCTACGATGCACTCACATTTACAGTTCCTGTTTATATAAAGTGGTAAACAATATACAAGATAATTGAGAGTGAATAAAGTAACCTCAGGTTGCCAGGGAGACCACAAGTGCACCCGTATTTTAACACCACACATTTTTATCATCAACGTAGTCCTTGATTTTGTAATATGCTTTCTTAACAAGGACCGATTTAACATAATTTTTAAATTTCTTACCGGTGAGATCGGTGACAGTATTTGGAAGTTTATTGTAAAAACGCACACAATTTCCTAGAAATGATTTATTGGTTTTAGTTAATCTAAATTTAGGTACCACTATTTTATGTTTATTTCTAGTATTATGGTTGTGAAAGTCGCTATTTATGCTGAACATATGCAGGTTTTTGCGGATATACATGATGTTTTCTAAAATATAAAGTGACGGCAGCGTTAGTATACTGACGTTCTTGAAGACTTCTCTAAGGGAATCGCGAGGGCCCATATTGTAGATTGCGCGGATGGCCCTTTTCTGCAAGATGAAAATAGAATCTACGTCAGCAGCTGATCCCCACAGCAGGATACCGTATGACATAATGCTGTGAAAGTAAGCGAAGTATACAAGTCTAGCAGTAGCTACGTCAGTGATCTGCCTAATTTTCCTAACTGCTTATGCTGCGGGACTTAATCTGCGAGACAGGGCTGAGATGTGAGCACCCCATTGCAACTTACTATCAACCGTTATACCTAAAAAAACAGTTTCGTTGATTAGATTGAGTTTGCTGCCTTCAAGAATTAAATTAGTTTCAACTTGTGGTACATTTGGTAATGAGAAATTTAAACATTTTGTTTTGCTAGCATTAAGTAGTAAATTATTAGCAGCAAACCAGTTAGATAGTGATTTTAGGCTCTCATTTACACTAAAGAGATTGCTATCATTCCGTTCAATCTCAAATATAAGTGAAGTATCGTCAGCAAATAGCACTATATTAGAAATCTCAGACATCATATAGGGGAGGTCATTTATATATGCTAAGAAAAGGAAAGGGCCTAAGATAGAGCCTTGTGGAACCCCCATTTTAACTACAGACCCGGGAGATGTGACTCCATTAATGCCCACTTTTTGTCGCCTCTTCGAAAGATAGGAAGACACAAGCTCCAAAGATAGCCCCCTTATTCCGTAGTAGTCTAATTTACGGATAAGCGTGTCGTTATCAACGCAATCGAAAGCTTTGGAAAGATCACAGAAGATACCTAGGGCATCCTGTGATCCTTCCCAAGCCTCTAAAATATGAGAGACTAATTTCGTGCCTGCATCAGATGTTGACCTACCCTTCGTGAAGCCAAACTGTTCATTATGTAAGATCTTATTAACGTGAAAATGTGCCATCATTTGATTAAGCATGAGTTTTTCAAATATTTTACTTAAAGCAGGGAGAACAGAAATGGGCCTATAATTACAAGGATCCGCCTTACAGCCTGATTTGAAAATTGGAATGACTTTACTTTGCTTCATTAGGTCTGGAAAGCTTCCTGTCTTAATACAAAGATTAAATAAATTTGCAAGGGTAGGTGCGATATCGTCAATAATCGACTTCAGTAATCTAACAGATATGCCCCATAGGTCTTCGGTATTTTTCATATTAAGACTATTAAAAGCTTTTTTGACCGTAAGGGGAGACACTTGACTAAATTTAAAATTTGGTATTTCTCTATTGAAAAATTTCTTAGCTAGAGATTCTGCTAACGATGAGGACGAATGTAAAGAGTTCGTGACCTCGATCGGAATATTAGTGAAATATTGTTCAAAAGCTTTTGTACCCTACCTATTAAAGTTTAATACCCATTACGTTAATTTATTTTTTGACATGCGTTTTTATATTACATTATTGTGTAATTTGGGCGTCTGTAAGGTATAATAATTACAGTTTGTTCGAAATAAGTAAGCCGATCGGAAGTTGTCTGCAAGTGGTTTAGAAGTGGTTAATTTTAATAGAAAGAGTCGGTGTAAAGATAATTATAGTCGTTTATGTTTCACATTTCTAATTATTTTGTTTACTTATTTCGATATTTATGTATTGGAACACTTTATTAAACAATTTTATTACCGCGGTAGTTCGGAACGGCTAACTTCTGATCGGCTTACTTATTTCGAACAAACTGTATCTACATTATAACGTTAGTTAACTTTCACAAAGAAATGAATTTTCTAATTAAAGAAAATTTCTAGTGAAAGAAAAATTCGATCTCAGGCAGGGTTTGAACCTGCGTCCCTCTGGTTAAGTACACCAGACGCTTTACCAACTAAGCTACCGAGACCACTGCCTGTGATGTCGAATTTCTCTTCCACCTTCTACGTCTTGAGGCGACGTCGGCACCATCTATTGAAGACATTACTATGTCTTTCAACCAACACGACTGCCTTTACAGGTAGTTCAATGTTGAACGATGTTGCCTTACCGTATTATGCTTATTTATTTATTTTATTTTTTTGCATTAAATATTGCGAAATTTTCACAAAGAAATGAATTTTCTAATTAAAGAAAATTTCTAGTGAAAGAAAAATTCGATCTCAGGCAGGGTTTGAACCTGCGTCCCTCTGGTTAAGTACACCAGACGCTTTACCAACTAAGCTACCGAGACCACTGCCTGTGATGTCGAATTTCTCTTCCACCTTCTACGTCTTGAGGCGACGTCGGCACCATCTATTGAAGACATTACTATGTCTTTCAACCAACACGACTGCCTTTACAGGTAGTTCAATGTCGAACGATGTTGCCTTACCGTATTATGCTTATTTTTTTTATTATTTTTTTGCATTAAATATTGCGAAAATTTCACAAAGAAATGAATTTTCTAATTAAAGAAAATTTCTAGTGAAAGAAAAATTCGATCTCAGGCAGGGTTTGAACCTGCGTCTCTCTGGTTAAGTACACCAGACGCTTTGCCAACTAAGCTACCGAGACCACTGCCTGTGATGTCGAATTTCTCTTCCACCTTCTACGTCTTGAGGCGACGTCGGCACCATCTATTGAAGACATTACTATGTCTTTCAACCAACACGACTGCCTTTACAGGTAGTTCAATGTCGAACGATGTTGCCTTACCGTATTATGCTTATTTTTTTTATTATTTTTTAGCATTAAATATTGCGAAAATTTCACAAAGAAATGAATTTTCTAATTAAAGAAAATTTCTAGTGAAAGAAAAATTCGATCTCAGGCAGGGTTTGAACCTGCGTCTCTCTGGTTAAGTACACCAGACGCTTTGCCAACTAAGCTACCGAGACCACTGCCTGTGATGTCGAATTTCTCTTCCACCTTCTACGTCTTGAGGCGACGTCGGCACCATCTATTGAAGACATTACTATGTCTTTCAACCAACACGACTGCCTTTACAGGTAGTTCAATGTCGAACGATGTTGCCTTACCGTATTATGCTTATTTTTTTATTATTTTTTAGCATTAAATATTGCGAAAATCTATCTGGTGTACTTATTATCTGGTGTACTTAACCAGAGAGACGCAGGTTCAAACCCTGCCTGAGATCGAATTTTTCTTTCACTAGAAATTTTCTTTAATTAGAAAATTCATTTCTTTGTGAAAATTTCATAATTTCTCAGCGCCAT